>CM052813.1:11755446-11783092 GCA_028533885.1 Nasua narica
GAGTAGCCAGGAACCAAGCTTCAGCTGGGAACAACAGGAAGCCACAGCAAATTCAGAGTCACTGTAGCCATTGCAAATGGCAAAAGGTGAGGAACCAGCATGGCGTGGCAAATACAAACGTATGTAGGCATGCGAAAGGACAGAAATTGGGATTTTAGGCTCCAGGGTACGATAATGAATAAGACTTAGGGGACTCTGTTCTTCAAGATCTTCTGAGTTTAGTATAAGAAACACACTAATTGTACTATGTGAGAAAAGGGCACAGGAGTCAAAATGAGAAACACGGTCAGCCCAAGGGAGTCAGGTGGTTAATTCTGTCAAAAAACATAGGCATCATACAGGAGGGATTATATGCAGGCTACTAAAGTATAAATAAGAGTTTTCCAGGTAGACAAGTGGTAAAAACCACAGCATCCCAAATTATTGAATACCCAAGTGCAAAAGTAAAGAACTACAATCATGTTTTATGGCTGAAGTTTAAACATCAAAAATAGTAAGAGATGAGTCTGAAGAAGTAGGTAAGCCTGCGAAGTATTTTGTTTTGAAAATCATTTCAAGTTTACAAAAAGTTGCAACAATAAAAACAAAAAGTAAAACACTGGCATACCATTTATCCAGGTTTGTCTTTTTTTTTTTTAAGATTTTATTTATTTATTTGACACAGTGAGAGAGATCACAAGGAGGCAGAGAGGCAGGCAGAGTGAGAGGGGGAAGCAGGCTCCCTGCTGAGCAGAGAGCCCGATGCGGGGCTCGATCCCAGGACCCCGAGATCATGACCCGAGCCAAAGGCAGAGGCTTTAACCCACTGAGCCACCCAGGCGCCCCTGTCTTTTTTTTTTTAAGATGTTTTTACTTACTTATTTGACAGAGAAAGAGCAAGAGAGAGAGACAGACAGAGTTTGCATATGCACAGGCAAGAGCTGTGGGTGGGGGGGTGGGAAGACGAGCCAACTCCCATTGAGTGCAGAGCCCGCCCTTAGGGCTCTATCCCAGGACCCTGAGATCGAGACCTGAGCCGAAGTCAGACATATACTTAACCAATTGAGCCACCCAGGCACCCCCAGATTTGTGTACTGTTAACATTTTGTCCCATTTGCTTTATCATTCTCTCTTCATAGACACACATATAACACTTTTTAGCACCCTTTGACAGTAAAATGCATACAGCCATTGATGTGATTTTGTTCCTGGGAAAACATAATTGGATTTGTATTTTAAAACAATCACTCAGGGCGCCTGGGTGGCTCAGTGGGTTAAAGCCTCTGCCTTCAGCTCAGGTCATGATCTCAGGGTTCTGGGATCGAGCCCTGCATTGGGCTCTCTGCTTAGCAGGGAGACTATTTCCCCCCTCTCTCTGCCTGCCTCTCTGCCTACTTGTGATCTCTCTTTCTCTGTCAAATAAATAAATCTTTTTAAAAAAATTTTAAAAATTAAAAAAATAAATTAATCGCTCATGGAAGGAGAGAGACTTTCAGGAAGACATTGTGGGGGTCTGGAAGTAAAATAATGAATGACTAAATGAAAGGATGTATCTGGGGATGAGGAGGAGGGAGTAGATTCAAGAGAGGAAGACGTATTACCAGTTGCATGCAGTATCTGAGAAACAGGGAATACAAGGGTGGAACCTGGGATTTAGGACTGGGTAACTGAGTGGCAAAAAGTCCTGCCAAGATAATACTATGATGATAACACACAGCAACATGAATCACTGACATATATTAGATGCTAATTACACACTAAGCATTTTTCTAAAAGCTTTAGATTATAGGAGCCAAGGGCAGATCACCCCAAGATAGGCCACTTTGGCAGGAACATTATTTTGAGTTAAAAGCAATCAAAACCCAGCAGATTCAGGAAAAGCTCTTTACTTCCCCCCTCAACTGCTTGCTTACACCAGGAAGACAGCTAGTAATAGAGATTCCTCTTAACCTAAGACACTTATCTACATAATAGGGCAACTTTTGTGTTCCAAACACCTCTCTTCTTCCTCCTAATGGTATCCTCAGACCCTACCCCCTCCTTAGCTTAGTGTTAACTTCAGCTTAGTTACAACCTCTCCCAGAAATGTAGTCTTTTTCTAAAATTTTATTTATTTATTTATTTATTTATTTATTTATTTGACTGAGGGGGAGAGAGAGATTTCAAGCAGGGGGAGCAGTAGAGGCAAGGGGACAAGCAGACTCTTTGCTGAGCAGGGAGCCTGATGCGGGGCTTGATCCCAAGACCCCAAGATCATGACCTGAGCTAAAGGCAGATGCCTAACTGACTGAGCCACCCAGATGCCCCCAGAAATGTAGTCTTAACCGTAGCCAATGAGTTAGTGCCCATAGTGCCATAAGGGCCCTCTTGGTCTCATAAAGATAAGGTAAATCTGCATAAGACCCCTTGCTTTTTCCCTAAGGGAAAGCCAGCTCGCTCTAAAAGGTCCTTTTCTTTTGCTAATAACTTTCTTGTCCCACCCTCCTTCTATGAAAATACTACTTGCTAGATGGAATGCTGCTCGATTCCTGAATCGTTTAATGAAGCCAATTAGACATCAAACTTACTCTGTTGAATTTTTGTTATTTAACAATACATATTACATTAGTTTTAGCTCACGCAGAAGAAAATTAAACCCCAAATACCAAAGAGTAAATGATACTTTCAACCACAAATTCATTTCAAGTTATATGAGGGAAAATTAGGTATGGAAAGAGAAATCAATTTTATTTCTATTTTAATATTCAAAATGGTTTTAAACTGAGATGGCAATCGGTATCTCCCAGGCGCCCCCTTGTGGCTTGGATTAGTGATTCCCAAATTTATCTGATGGGCAGAATCTACCTGGAAAACTTCATGAAAATAGTTTCCAAGGCTGCGACCACAAGCGATCAGAACAGGGTGAAAGGAGACCTAGGTATCTATATATTTTTAAAGCTCTCCAAAGTGATTCTGATGACCAGACACTGTAACTGGCAGCTCAAAAATTTCCCCCTTTCCAAGTTCACTTGAAACAGTCAGAAAGTTTTTATATCCAGAGAGAGACAGAGAGAGCATTCTGCCCACTGTTTCCGTTTACTTGTGAAAAAAAAAACAAAAAACAAAAAACTGAAAATGAGAAAGGCCTTGCCCAAGGTCACAGAGGACATAAATGGCAAAAGCAAGAGCAGAATCTGACACCTCCTGCTGGCTCTAAACTCAGCAAGCTTAATGAGAACAATTCTGTCTGGTCCCATCTATTTCCACATGTTTACCCCTCAACTCACTAAGAGCTCAAAGATCCTACAGCCCACATCGCTTCAGACCGAGGAGTGTACGGGTAAAAATGCCAACAGACACCCTTTGGAGAGAAATACTTCCCTTTTTAATATTCGGCGTGTCTTAAAGATTGGTTTTAAGGAGGCACAGGGAATGAAGTAGGATAAAACAGTCCCTATAGGAAAAGCCACACGAATGGGCAGTCTCTCCTCTTTTAACCAGGATTTGTCTATGTCGGATATTTAACATGGTTTGCCTGCTGTTCCACATTTAACATTTTATTCTTTGGGGTCTTGAAACTTGAAAGTGCAGTTGCAAATGCAGCCTTCTGAGCAGAGTATGAAGGAGGGGAACAGGAAAAACCCGCTTTCCAGTCTGCCCCTAGACAAACATGGGTTAGTTAATCCACGGGAAGGGACTACCGCATAGGCCAGGGGCTGAATGAGGAAAGGAATTTGCAAAGCGGAAACAGACCTGGGAAAATTTGCCTTGCCATTTTGCAAGGTGCAGCAGTGTTTATCCCCAACATAATTACATTTCTGGGTTCCTTTGGTTCCTTTCCCTTTGATCTTTCTCCGTGCCTATAACTACTCTGAGAAGTTCTGGGCTCATCTCAAACCTTGCTTTTCCAAAAGTCAGACGAGCAGTTTGGGCATACCCTGGGAGCCAGTTAAAAATGCAGGATCTTGAGCCCTACCCCAAACCTACTGAAGCAGAACTGGCATTTTAATGAGATCCCCACGTGATTCATATGCACATTAAAGATTGAGAAATTGTGGTCTAAAAAACAAAAATGCAAGAGTCCTGGAGCTGAGAAAGAAGCAAAAGGTTACCTAGGCCTGTTCAGTTTTTTCACCTGTACTGAAATCAAAAGTTTCAAGGAATGTTTCCATGATTCCAAGAAGCATAATTATCTTTTGCTGAAATTGTTGAATGTATAAATATTTTAAGCTTGAGGACTATATCATGACCCAGTTTCTTTCTCTCTTCCCTTTTTTTTTTTTTTGAAGTATATCTTTTTTTAAAAAAATAAGCTCTAGACCCAATGTGGGGCTTTAACTCATGACCCTGAGTTCAAGAATTGCACACTCTTCTGACTGAGCCAGGCTGGTGCCTCTCTCTCATCCTTCAAATTACACACTTAACTCCACCTACGGTGGTTGGGCATTTGTTTCTAAATGGAATCAAAGAGAACCAGTTCCAGCATTGTCACTTGAAGTAGATGCTCCCCGCATGTAATGAGTTGTGTGGATTTCAGCAAATTAACTGGCTTTCTGGAGCATTAGTCACCAGAGCAGTAAGAGGCAGATGCTATTGTCTACCCTGTGTATCTCCCAAGAATACTAAAGGATCAAAAGAATTCATCATCTCTGGAAATGGCCCTGCTGATTGCTTCGTGGCTCAAATCAGAAATGTAGGAACCAATCTTCACTTCCCACATCAGCGCCATCACCAATGACTAGCAAGCTTATCACTTCTCAGAACCTTCCATTTCTTTTCCCCTCACTGCCACTAATCTGGACTTGGGCCACTATGATATTTCACCTAAATGAGGGCCTCCTCTAGGCAACCCTTACCTCTACTGCCCTTCAAATCATCATATACCCTGAACTAGAGGCATTTTATTATTATTATTTTTTAAAGCACAATTCTGGCCACGAAATTCCCCTACGTAGAACTCTTGAATGACTTTCAAGGGCCTTGAGTCCCAAATCCCCATGTGACTCATTTATCTGGCCAACTTTCTCTATAATCTCATCTCTTGCTGCTCTCTAATTACATTGATTTCGAACATCAGAACTCGTAGAACTTTTTTTTTTTTTTTTTTTAGAACTCGTAGAACTTTATCAGAAAAAAACTTAGTATCTGTCTCCCACTGTACCTTTAATCTTTCCTGTCTCTTCTTTCACACTTGGATGAAGATGCCGGCAGTTGCAGTGACTTTTTGTCTTCCTACTGGGTAACAGAAAATATTATGGTCACTTCCAGTGTCAAACACAGTCTCAGTTCAATATTTCAAAATATCCAGGCCCATATAACATGGAAAACACAAAATTCAATTTAAAATGAAACTGTGCTCATCCCCAGGCTGGAGCCCAAAGTGGGCTGGCTGCTTGTGGAAGAAAGGGCTAGGTCATGCTGCTTTCTCTTTTTCTCCCACACAATACTCCCACCTCCTCCACCCCCTGCATTGTGCTCAATCTCTAACTCCACCAGGGGGTTGAAGCAAGGAAAGGGAGGTGAGGAGAGGGTTCATTCCCCCCGCCCCACCCCCTGGCTAGTATTATGGAAAGATGCTATACCAAATGTAGAAAGCTGTTCCCACTTCTGGCCTCTCTCCTAGTGTGTAACTGTGGACAACCACAGTCATTTCACATGTGCACTTTTTTTTTTTTTAAGATTTTATTTATTTATTTGACAGAGAGAGAGATCACAAGTAGGCAGAGAGGCAGGCAGGGGCGGGGCGGGGGGGCGGAGGGAAGCAGGCTCCCCGCTGAGCAGAGAGCCCAATGTGGGGCTCGATCCGGGGACCCTGAGATCATGACCTGAGCCAAAGGCAGAGGCTTTAACCCACTGAGCCACCCAGGCGCCCACATGTGCTCCTTTTAAAAGCATGACTTGACATCATCTACCTCGTCCTCTGAATGTCACATCCCTCAGGATATATATCAAATTCTCCTCCTGATACAACTGAAGTCCTCTCCAGTCCTGAGGTAAAAGTGTAGCACCTGCCCTCCCCCTTGGCGGAGTTGAAGGAAACAGTTCTCCCTCCAAAACTCATCTCCACAAATTCATTCCTGCATTTCCACTCTCTCAACTGTTTTATACTCTTATATGGCTAAGGGATTTCAGACTCATATAACCAGTGTCTGGATATCGACTTGGAAATTACTACAGGGTGGCCTGTCTTGAAATGTGTTTCAGTTTCAGAACTCTCTCACCTTAAAGTCAAAGCTTGCCTTTCATCACTGTGTTGTGTGCGATTCAGTTGGTTCTTAAACACACAGCATTCTCATTGACTTCTGGGCTTTCAAACATGGTGTCTCCTCTTCTTGGGATACATATTATGCCCCATTTCTCCTCATTTGCTTCACCACTTCTCATGTATCCACAATTCTTCATCCATACTGTGGATGTAGGAGGGTTGAGAGAGTAAATATGAAGAGAAGATTTGTGAGCCAAGGATATATTTCAGAGATGAGGAAATCAGAAAAGCCAATAAAACTATGAAAAGACATTCAACCAAATCAATTATGGAGAAACTACAAATTGAAACTATAGGCTACCATTTTCCACCCACCAAACTAGCAAATGAAATGAAAAAGTGTGACAATATAAAATGTTGGGATATACAATTGCTCAACTATTGCTGGTAGCAGTGTAAAAAGGTCCAAACTCCTCAGAAAACAATTTGACATTGTCTTATCAAGGTGAACATGTGCATACCCTAAAACTTAGCACTTTACTTCTATGTAATATGTACATAGAGAAACATACGTGTGATCAAGAGACCTGTTTAAGATTGTCCATGGTAGTGCCGTGATGGTCAAAAACTGGAAATAATCCACATCTTTTGATATGATGGGACACAAACACAGCAGAGAAAATGAATGAATTAGATCTCTATGTGACAAAATAGATAAATCGAGGAGCATAATTTTTTTTTAATATTTTATTTATTTATTTGACAGAGAGAGAGAGAGATCACAAGTAGGCAGAGAGGCAGGCAGAGAGAGAGGGGGAAGCAGGCTCCCTGCTGAGCAGAGAGCCCGATGTGGGGCTCGATCCCGGGACCCTGAGATCATGACCCGAGCTGAAGGCAGAGGCTTTAACCCACTGAGCCACCCAGGCGCCCCCAGGAGCATAATGTTAAATTATGTTGCCGAAGTATACTTTCAGTGTAATACCTTACATATATAATGTTTAGAAACAAAGTTAATAATATATTTTGCACATACACATAGAAAGACATGTAATAAAACTATAAAGAAAAGCAAAGAAAAGCTACACAAAGAATTCAGGACAGTGGTTATTTGTGGGTCAAAGATACAGTAAAGAAACAAACACAATCAAACACAGAACTGTGTTCGTTTGTATAAAATATATATATATAGTAAATATATAATAAAATAAAATATAAAATAAACTGAGTGTTTATTATAGTCTTTATGACATCTCTATTTTATACACATTAAAGATATATGAATGACATATCCATAGGTGATTTTATAGGTTTAAAATATTTGATAGAACAAATCAACAAAAATTACGAGTTTAGGGGCAGCTGGGTGGCTCAGTCAGTTAAGCACCTGACTCTTGATTCAGCTCAGGTCTTAGCCTGGGGGTAATGAAATAGAGCCCTGTGGAGGGCTCTGTTCTGGTTGCTTAAGATTCTCTCCCTCTCCCTTTCTTCTCTTCCCCTCACCCCCACATATGCTCTCTTTCTCTCTCCAAAGAAAAAAAAAAGCATGAGCTTTACTTTTTCTCCCTTTATCCATCAAAATCAGTTGCCTCTGTTATTTCAAGGTCGGGTCTATGATTCCCTTTTTTTTTTTTTTTTTTTTAAGATTTAATTTATTTATTTGCAAGGGAGAGAGAGAGAGAGCACAGGGAAGGGCAGAGGGAGAAGCAAGCTCCCCACTTAGCAGGGAGCCCAACGTGGGACTCGATTCCCAGGACCCCAGGACCATGACCTGAGCAGAAAGCCGACACCTAACCGCTGAGCCGCCCTGGGGCCCCAGGGTTTATGATTCTTGAACATCAACTTGTGTCAAGGTCATACTCTGAGCCCCAGTTCTGAGGAGACATTTTGCCACGTACTAACCCTGTTTCAGACAAGGAAAAAAAAGAACTGTGTTGCACTCCTGGCCCTGCCCTATGTGATTTCAGGACTCTCAGCCTCAGCTTGCTTGCCTGCAAAATGGTACCAACAACTCCAACCTCACAGGGTTGCAGTGAGGATTCAATGAGACACACCTGCATAAAGCATTTGGGACATAGTAAGTGTTCAGAACTTGTTTGCTTCCTTCCCCATGACAGAAATACGTAAGAGTACATGTTCAAGATGGTGTGCAACATCACTGTTTGTTTTTTTTTAAGATTTATTTGTTTACTATTTTAGAGAGACAGAGAGAGTGGGGGAGGGGGACAGAAGCAAAGAAAGAGACTTTTAAGCAGGCTCCACGCTTAGCACAGAGCCCAAGTGGGGCTCAATCTCACAACCCTGAGATCATGACCTGAGCTGGAATCAAGAGTTGGATGCTCAACTGACCGAGCCACGCAGGTGCCCCATCACCGTTCTTTACAAACCAGATTTACGATTGTGCACTCCTACAGTCAGCTCTCATTCAACAAGCATTCTGATAATGGATGAGTAGCTTCAATTGCATAAGTGGAAAGTGGCATCTTTCTAATCCAGGACTAGGCCTAATGAAGAGATTTCTGACCCAAGTTGTGCACTATGTAAGAAGAGAGTTATAGGGACTTAGGCGACGGGCCAGAAAAATGTTTAATAAATAATGAAAATATGACCCTTGGCGCCAGTGTGGTACTTAAAGCCATTCATACTCCCTTGCCATCCCCTGAGTCATTGCTAAGCTGGGGAAACATGAGTTCCTGAAGCTACCTGGAAGGGTGGTTATGTCATCTCTGGCTGAAATGGATCCTGAAATATATGTCATCTCCTGGGGAGAGGGGTCTTAACTCCTGGGAAGTGAGATAGTACTTTGTTGCAGTTTGCAAAACAGATCTATTAGACTCCATTCCCAGAAACTGTCTCCTGAATGACTTTAAAGCAGGGCTAAAGAAACAGAATGCATATTTTTAATTGATTCTTTCTTTGAGCTGAGTTCCAAGTTGCCTAATACATTTTTAAATTCCCAAAGAGCTAGCTGCATTCAAAGTGACTCCAAAAAAGTTGTTCTAATTTGGGATGCCACAGGCATCATTGCCATACATCCTCACAACAACAATTGCTACTCTGGCTAATTGGGGGACATATGAAAGGCTATTCTCTTCCTCTTCCTCATCTGCCTTCTCCTTCACTTTACTGGGTATCAGTTCTCAAAATTAGGGGTATGAATATGATCTATCTTTCTATTAATTCAGAAGTTAGGTCATAGGAAGACCCTAGGATTTCAGAGCTGGAAGCTGGAGCTCAGAGTTCTTGCATGCATTTCCCAAGGTGACATCTTAGTGTAGTGGTTCTCAAACTGCCCTGTGTAACCAAATCATGGGAACACTTGTTAAAACACAGGTTTCAGGGGCACCTGGATGGCTCAGTGGGTTAAAATCTCTGCCATCAGCTCAGGTCATGATCTCAGGGTCCTGGGATCGAGCCCCCCATCTGGCTCTCTGCTCAGCAGGGAACCTGCTTCCCCCCTCTCTCTACCTTTCTCTCTGCCTACTGGTTGTCTCTCTCTCTCTGTCAAAAACAAAAAACAAAAAAACAAAAAACCAACAACAACAACAACAAAAAAACAAAAACACAGGTTCCATTCCCAGAGTTTCTGATTCAGTCTCTGATGTACAGGGTGGGCCTAAGAATGTGCACTTTTTGGCAAGTTTTTGGCATTTTTGATGCTTCTGGTCCAGGGACCACCACAGTTTGAGAACTCATCTCAGTTAATTGAAGGACAAGGTCTAGAGGCCAATGCTTAACCAGTCCAGTACTTTCTCTAAGGAGGCTCTTCTACAGGGTACAGATTTCATGCTAACAGTATGGAAACCAGAGTTGCTTCTCCTCTGCGACTTCTGAAAGGGGAGAATTGCATTGGAGGGAGAACTAAAGGAACGAGCTTTAGAATCAGAATGACCTGGGTGAAGGATCTGTCAGTCCAGGGTTTAGCATTCTGACTTTGGGCAAGTTGTTTAAGGTTATTTGAATCCCAGTTTCTTCACTTATAAATCAGAAATGATTAGTTCTTCTAACAATTTGAGACTTCTGTAGGATAGTCTAAGAACTATTTGACATCGAGTTATAGGAGTTTAAGACATTAACAGAGTATCTAATTTAGATTCCTCACTTTTCAGATGTGGAAACCACGGCCCAGGGAAGTGTCTTAGCTAAGACCTCATAGCATATGGCAGAATGAGGGACCAGAATCCAGGTCTTTGAATGAGTTCTGTTTTGTTTTAATCATTCACATTGGATGAATATTTCCAAACCAAACCCTTTAAAACTGAACACTTTAGTAGTAGAATCCATTCATATGGCAAGACATAGACTTATGATGAATATTTTAGAGAGTCATATTAACCAAGTTCTATGATTTAATCTGTGTTTTTTCTTGAGAGAGAGAGAGAGAGAGAGCATGAGAAGGGTACAGGGGTGTTGGGAGGGGCAGAGAGAGAGAAAGAAAGGGAGACAGAATCTTAAGCAGGTTCCACACTCAGTGTTGAACAATCCTGAGATCATGACCCGAGCCAATTGAGCCATTTAGGCACCTGTAATCTATTTTTCAAAATATCATTTCTTAAAAAAAAAAAAAAAATTCTAGTAAAATGTTAACATTATACTTTTTTCTTTCTTTAGTGAAAAGAATGGTCTTTAATGTTTTGGCAAATTCTTTTTCAGCCCAGAATAAACAGGAAATAAACAGGCAGAGTGAAGTATTTCACAGTGTACAAAAACATGGAACTCTTCACAAATTTGCATGTAATCCTAATGCAGGGGCCGTGCTAATCTCTGTATCATTCTGATTTCACTATATGTGCTGCCTAAGTGAGCACTGCATTACACTTTTTTTTTTAAGATTTTATTTATTTATTTGACAGAGAGAGATCACAAGTAGGCAGAGAGGAAAGCAGAGAGAGAGAGAGGGAGAAGCAGGCTCCCTGCTAAGCAGAAAGCCCGATGTGGGGCTTGATCCCAGGACCCTGAGATCATGACCTGAGCCGAAGGCAGAGGCTTTAACCCACTGAGCCACCCAGGCACCCCTGCATTACACTTTTATACAATGGGACACATTATATGGGAAGAGAACCAGAATTTGTTCTGCTCACCCTTAACTATTAAAAGAAAACTTATAGCAACTCTCCAAAATTGATTTTATTTTTCTCTATGGGGGATTTTCAAAAAGTCTTCCTTGTGGCATAATAATTTTTTTGCAAAAAGGGTGTGGGTATTTATATATAGAATTGTTGTCTTTGTTACTAGAAATGAGTGCGTTTGAAAAAAGCTTAATAGGCGGGAAATCAATTTTCGCATGAAGGAGGAAAAGATTTTAAATGTATTAAAAAGATAAAGTAAACGTTTAAAAGAAAAAAGGGGAGCTCGAAGGACATTATTCACTGAAGCCATACTTGTTTGGTACGCATACAAATTAGAATATTTTAGCTAGCTAAAACGCCTCACCTACTAGACGTGGACCTTGTGGTGTAAGGGAGTTGAGAGAAAATCCAAGAAATTAAGGGTAATTAAGAAACCAGGGTACGAGGGGCACCTAGGTGGCTCAGTGGGTTAAAGTCTCAGCCTTCTCCTCAGGTCACGATCTCAGGGTCCTGGGATCCAGCCCCACATCGGGCTCTCTGCTCAGCAGGAGCCTGCTTCCCCCTCTCTCTCTGCCTGCCTCTCTGCCTACTTGTGATCTCTCTCTCTCTGTCAAATAAATAAATAAAATCTTAAAAAAAAAAAAAGAAAGAAACCAGGGTATGCATGCAAAAGAATGAAATTGGATCACTTTCTTACACCATACACAAAAATAAACTCAAAATGTATTAAAGACTTAAATGTGAGACCTGAAAACATAAAAATCCTGGGAAAGAACACAGGCAGTAATTTCTCTGACATTGGCCATAGTAATATTTTTCTAGATATGTCTCCTCAAACAAGGGCAACAAAAGCAAAAATAAGCTATTGAGACTATATCAAAATAAAAAACTTCCCATTTGGAATAACGCGGATGGAACTAGAAAGTATAACGCTACGTGAAATAAGAAGAGTCAGAGAAAGACAAATACCGTATGACTTCATTCATGTGTGGAATTTAAGAAACAAAACAGATAAGCAAAGGAAAACGAAACAGAGAGACAAGCCAAGAAACATACTTAACTATTGGGAACAAACTGATGGTTACCAGAGGGGAGGTAGGTGGGGGATGAGTGAAATAGGTGATGGGGATTAAGAAGTACACTTGTGAGGAGCACTGGGTGTTGTATGAAAGTGATGAATTACTATATTGTACACCTCAAACTAATATAACACTGTATATTAACAATACTAGAATTAAAATAAAATAAATCTTTTTTTAATTAAATTTTTTTTTTTTTTATTTGAGATAGAGACAGTGAGAAAGAGCATGAGAGGGGAGAAGGTCAGACGGAGAAGCAGACTCCCCGTGGAGCTGGGAGCCCGATATGGGACTTGATCCCGGGACTCCGGGATCACGACCTGAGCCGAAGGCAGTCGCTCAACCAACCAAGCCACCCAGGCGCCCTAAAATAAAATTTTTTTAAAAAACACTGTAAGTATATAAAAATAAGAAGCCATTGCACAGGGGTACCTGGCTGGCTCGGTTGGTGGAGCATGCAACACTTCATCTCTGGATCCTGAGTTCAAGCCCCCATCTTGGGTGTGGAGATTACTTAATGAAAAAAAAGCTTCTGCACGGCAAAGGAAACAATCAAAAAACAAAACAAAAAGAACACCCACTGAATGAGAGAAGATATTTGCAAATGATATATCCGATAAGAGGTTAATATCCAAAATATATAAAGAACTTATGCAACTCAACGCACACACAAAATACAATCTGATGATGGGCGCCTGGGTGGCTCAGTTGTTGGGCAACTGCCTTCGGCTCAGTTCATGATCCTGGAGTCCTGGGATTGAGTCCCGCATCGGGCTCCCTCCTCACTGGGGAGTCTGCTTCTCATTCTGACCTCTCTCTCTCTTATTCTCTCTCTCTCTCAAATAAATAAATAAAATCTTTAAAAAAAAATACAGTCTGATGAAAAAGTGGGCAAAGAACTTGGATAGACATTTTGTCAAGACATAAATATGGCCAACAGACACATGAAAAGAGGTTCAACATCACTTATCGTCAGGGAAACGAAAATCAAAACCACAATGAAAGATCGCCTCACGCCTGTCAAAATGGCTAAAATAAAAAACACAAGAAACAACAACTGGGGTGCCTGAGTAGGGCATTGTCATTAAGCGTCTGCCTTCTGCTTGAGTTGTGATCCCAGGGTCCTGGGACTGAACCCCGCCTCAGGCTCCCTGCTTGTCGAGAAGCCTGCTTTTCCCTCTCCCAGTCCCCCTGCTTATGTTCCCTCTCTCACTGTGTCTCTCTCTGTCGAATAAATAAATAAAATCTTAAGCAACAACAACAACAACAGCAAGAATTGACAAGGATGTGGAGGGGTGCCTGGGTGGCTCAGTGGGTTAAAACCTCTGCCTTCGGCTTAGGTCATGACCTCAGGGTCCTGGGATAGAGCCCACATCGGGCTCTCTGCTCAGCAGGGAGTCTGCTTCCCCCTCTCTCTCTGCCTGCCTCTCTGCCTACTTGTGATCTCTCTCTCTGTCAAATAAATAAATAAAATCTTAAAAAAAATAAATGATGTGGAGAAAAAGGAACCCTCATGCATTGTTGGTGAGAATGGAAACTGGTGTAGCTACTGTGGAAAACAATATGAAGAATCCTCAAAAAAATATACAATAAAAAAATTCCACTACTGGGTATTTACTCAAAGCATATGAAAACACTGATTCAAAAAGATATATGCATCCCTATGTTTATTTCAGCATTATTTACGATAGCCAAATTATGGAAGTAGTATCCATTGATTGACGAATGGATAAAGAAACTGTGTATACACACACACACACACACACACACACACACACACACACACACACACACACAATGGAATAGTACTAAGCCATAAAAAAGAAAGAAATCTTGCTATTAGCAGCAACATGGATGGATCCAGAGGATATACTGCTGTGTGAAGTCAGTCAGAGAAAAGCAAATACCATATGATCTCACTCATATGTGAAATTTAAGAAACAAAAACAAAGGGGTGCCTGGGTGGCGCAGTGGGTTAAAGCCTCTGCCTTTGGCTCAGGTCATGATCTCGGGGTCCTGGGATCGAGCCCTACATCGGGCTCTCTGCTCAGCGGGGAGTCTGCTTCTCCCTCTCTTTGCCTGCCTCTTTGCCTACTTGTGATCTCTCTCTCTCTCTTTCAAATAAATGAATAAAATCTTTAAAAAAAAAAGAAACAAAAACAAAGATAAAAAGAGACAGACAAAAAACTAGACTCTTAAATGTAAACAGACTGGTGGTCACCAGAGGGGAGATGGGGGGGGGAATGGGTGAAATAGGTAAAGGGGATTAAGAATAAACTTAGACAAAAAAAAAAAAAAAGAATATACTTATTGTGATAAACACTGAGTAATGTATAGAATTGCTGGATCACTTTATTATACTCCTGAAACTAATCTAACACGGTCATTATACTGCAATTATGAAAAAAAAGGAAGAAATTAGGGTATGCTTTGGTGCTCTTGTTATTTGTCTTGATGTAAGCCAAATGTTTACATCTAAATCACTGCTTGGTTTATAGTAAGACCGACCAGTGGCTTATTTTTTAAAGTTTGTTTCATCCAAGTTAATGAAAGCTTTTGTTCTGAGTAGAGATGTATCCACTAAGTGGCCACTAGCTGACCACAGAGACAAAGAATGGGCCTTTTCTCACAACTCCTTAGTGACCTGTTGTAACCTTCAGTATCCAGATTTAATCAGTGATGTGGCCATTCCAAGAAAGCAAGTAGTTTGAACTGCCTGAAAGGACATACTGATCTGGCACACAGTAGGGCAGCAGGAGGTTTTATTCATAGCCAAGGGACAGAGAATTGTGCATTATCAGGAAGCCTAACTTATCTGCACAGCACCTGATAATTTTTTTTTTAAATTTTATTTATTCATTTGAGAGAGAGAGAGAGAGAGAGATCACAAGTGGGCCGAGAGGCAGGCAGAGAGAGAGGGGGAAGCAGGCTCCCCGCCGAGCAGAGAGCCCGACGTGGGGCTTGATCCCAGGACCCTGCGATCATGACCTGAGTCATCATGACCTGAGCCGAAGGCAGAGGCTTTAACCCACTGAGCCACCCAGGCGCCCCTAGCACCTGATAATTAACAATTCTTACTAATGGGAAGCTGCAGGCCCAGGGGGATAATGACGGAAAATCCTTTTAAAAAGCCAGTTTTGACCTTGGCCAAAGTTTGCAGGGTGCTCCATCTCAGATGATTCTGAGCTCATTTTAATGGCCTTGAAAATCTGAAAATAAATTATTTTGAAGTGATGATATAAATTATGCATGAGTATCAACTGAATATTCAAGTATAATGAGTTTATAGAATACAAGAGAGTATTTCTTTGGAGATGCTGCAATACTGCTATTGTTAGGTTCAGAGCCCAGCTGATTGCTTATAGGGAGCCTTTGTGCAAATTTGAAAAAGGCACCCCCTCTGGGTGATGCAGCCCTGTGGGTACATGATTTGGCAAGCAGAGCCTGGGCTGGATCTTAGCTCCTTTTTGTCCCATTGGTTGGGTTCCTTTGTGCAGTGCACAAACTGCGCTTCCTTAAGTGGCAGCTCCCATGGCTATTTGAAATGTGTGTCAGCACAAAGGGTTTACAGCTTGGGAGTGCCTGTGTTGGTTTTTAGAGACTACATTTAAAATATACAAGAGTGATGGTTCCTTCTCTTAACCCAATGCAGAATTTATCAGTAAGAGATAGCGTCAGTTAAGTTCTCAAAGTGGCATGAAAGCAGATGAAGCCTCCATGATAGAGAATAGAGACGTTTGCAGGTATGTTCTCTGACAGGCACAGCTAGTGGACCTCACTTCCCAAGCTAGAGGCAAACACCTGGGAAATTTAGATTTCTGCCACCAGAATTGTCTTACTTGCCTCCTGCTGCACTGACACGGGAGGGGGAAAGCTATGTTGTGTAGGCGTGGAGCTAAAACCCTTTCCATCCACCTAAATGGACTGAAACTCAGGGGTGGTGAGTGTTGGCAGTAAAAAGCATATGGGCTTGAATGTCCATTTTTCTCACAAACCATTGCCTCGTGGCACCATTGTCGTGAGAGCACAACCACAGGTATCTGCTGGGATAAAATGGAGTAGACACACATCTCCCTACATCTCCAGCTAAGTACATCTAAAGACTTGGATATTGACAATAAAGAGGGTTCTAAAAGGAAGGGAGGAGGCAGGCCTGCTAGGAATCACAGGACCCAAGAAGCATGGTGACAAAGGTTTTCTTCCTGACTCAAATACCTAGATTGGGTGCTGGAGAAGTCAACAGATGCAGACCAAAAAAAAAAAAAAGGCCCCAAGAAAAGTCATCTCCCTCTTGCTACAGGATGAGGAAAGGGGCAGCCTGCGAAACAGGTGACTTTCAGACAGTCACTGCTCTACTCCAGCCGAATACCATGGAAAAAATGTAAGTATGGAGCCTAGACTTTTGCCTTGCCCAACTCTATCAAGGCACTTTTCTGCCCTCCCCCTGGGCGGTGTCAAGTAGGTCGACTCGGGAGTCAGAACTTTTAGCCACACCTGGTAATAATGAGATCACCCCAACCTCTGCCCCAGGTTATCAGTAAAGACCGTGAGGGAAGCCAGGAATTCCATCCCCACCCAGTGGTAATGAGGCACCCTTCCCTGCCAAGGCAGCATCAGAGAGGGCTGAGTGGGGAGGTTAGGACTTTTACCACATTCCAGTGGTAAAGAGGCTCCCTAGCCCCCTGCAGAGTCAGCGGAGGCCCTAGTGGAGGTCCCGAACTCCACCTCATCCCCGCAACAAAGAGATGCTCTTCTGCTTCCCGTCCGTCTCAAGTTTCAGTGGAGGCCCACTGGGGAAGCTGAACTTCCACACCACCTGGTAGTAATAAAGCATCATCACCTTTCCTCCAGTGCTGTGATGTCATAGGACACCTAGGAACACAGATGATCCAGAATCTCAAAACGTAATAGCAAAATTGTCCAAGGTATGGGTTGCCTGGGTGGCGCCGTTAGTTGAGCGACCAACTCTTGGTTTCTGTTCAGGCCATGATCTCAGGGTTGTGCGATCAAGTCCCAAGATGGGCTTTGCACTGAGCGTGGAATCTCCTTGAGATTCTCTCTTCCTCTGCCCCCCCCCCACTTGTGCTCTCCCTCTCTCTCTAAAATAAACAAATCAATCTAAAAAAATGTCCAAGATACAACTGAATAGCCCACTTACATCAGCAACCGGAAAAATTCCAACTTAAATGAGAAGGGACAATCAAGAGACACCATACCAAGATTATACGGATGTTGCAATTATCTGACAAGGATTTAGAAGCAGCTATCATAAAAAATGCTTTGACGGGGCACCTGGGTGGCATAATCTGTTAAATAACTCTTGATTTCACCTCAGATCATGATCTCAGAGTCGTAGGATTGAGCCTTGTGTTGGGCTCCATGCTCTGTACAGAGTCTGCTTAAGACTCTCTCTCCCGGGGCACCTGGGTGGCTCAGTCAAATGTCTGCCTTTGGCTCAGATCATGATCCTGGAGTCCCAGATGAAGCCCCAAGTCAGGCTCCCTGCTCAGTGGGCAGTCTGCTTCTCCCTTTGCTCCTCCTCCTGCTCGTGTTCTCTCTCAAATAAATAAATGAAAATCTTTAAACAAAAAAGAGACTCTCTTTCCCTCTCCCTCTGCCCCTCTCCTGGCTTGCACTCACTCTCTCTCTCTAAAAATAAATAAATACCATTAAAAAATGCTTTGACAAGCAATTACGAACAGAAAAACAACATGCTATTTCTTGTATTTCGGTCATCTTGAGTCTCTTACCAGCCTTAGTCTGATATTCTCAGGAATCAGAGCTCTGGTTGGGTATTCTGATTCTTTGGATAATGGTCTTTATTTTTTTATTTTTTTTAAAAGATTTTATTTATTTGACAGAGAGAGAAGGAGCACTGGAGCAGGGGTATTGGCAGGCAGAGAGAGGGAGAGGGAGAAGCAGGCTCCCCGCTGAGCAGAACTCTGGGATTATGACTTGAGCCAAAGGCAGATGCTTAACCAACTGAGCCATTCAGGTGCCGCTGGATAATGGTCTTTAATTTTTTCCTCCCAAACCATGGAAATATAGTCCTTAATATGTGACCCTGTTTAGTATCCAGAATACTGCTAATACCTTCAACCAGAAGCCTGGTGAACAGTTAAAAAATCCAAATAAATCTTTGTATATATGTTGTAAAACCTCACTCTTTCCTTCTCCAGCCAGTCATAATGGCCCAACTAGAAATTCTCTGAACAAGAACATATCAATTTGTTATCCTTCTCTCCCACAAGAATCAAAACTATCCTTTCCACATGTCTATTGCTTCTCCCTTTTTTCTCTTCATTCTTCTTGTATCTAGATGGGTTTTGCCATTTAGCATCCTTGCCCTCATTTGATCACAGGAATTGCAAGAACAGGATGTAATCATCAGGGTTTCCAATGAGCTAGGAGGGTTCAATTGGTTTCTCATCTTATTCACAAGAGGTTAATCTGGGAAAGTCTTTTTTTTTTTTTTTTCCTAAAGATTTTATTTATTTGACAGAGACAGACACAGTGAGAGAGGGAACACAAGCAGGGAGAAGCAGGCTTCCTGCTGAGTAGGGAGCCCGATGTGGGGCTTGATCCCAGGACTCCGGGATCATGACCTGAGCTGAAGGCAAACTCTTAATGACTGAGCCACCGAGGTGCCCCTGGGAAAGTCTTTAGTCCCTTCCAAGACAACATGACCTGAATCTGCTAAGGTCTGTGACAAACGGTTTGAATTTGATGTTGTTTTGGCAACTTCTTTAGAATCTGTTTATTATCTGCAGTTGTGTCTAAAAATGCTAAGGCTTGGGCATGGCTAATTTTGTTAGAATTAAAAATATGGTGTGGGGCACCTGGGTGATTCCGTCGTTTTCCTGCTATCCTGTGCTATTAGATGGCATATACTCATGGTATACAGTATCTGCCTAAGTAAAGTGGCATTAGAAGGGTGAATCCTATGGTCCATTTATATCTGTATAGCTTTTATTTTCTTCTCATTTTATGTTTTCCTTTAAATCTTTGAACATATTTATAATAACTGTTCTACATTCCTTGTTAGCTAATTCTGTCATTTGCTATTTTTGATCTACGATTTTTCTCCAGGTTATAGAACAGATTTTTTTCTTTTTGTATCCCTAGTAATTTTTTATTGGATGCTGGACATTTTAAGTATTATATTCTTGAATGTTGAGATTTTTGTTGTTCTCCTTAAAAATGTTGAAATTAGGGATGCCTGGGTGGCAGTTGGTTACATGTCTGCCTTCAGCTTGGGTCATGATCCTGGGTCCTGAGAGTGATTGAGTCCTGAGTCGGGCTCCTAGCTCATTGGAAAGCCTGCTTTTCCCTCTGCCTGCCACTCCCCCTGCTTGCGCTTTCTCTCTCATCTCTGACAAATAAATAAATAAAATCTAAAAAAGAAAAAGTGTTGAAATTAGTTTTGGCAGACAGTTCATTTATCTGCAGATCATCTTGATTATGCTGAAGCTTGCTTTAAAGCTTTGCTATCTTGGGTGTAGTGCTGCCTTTATTCTAGGGCCAATTAGCCTTACTACTAAGGTACGATCCTTCTCAGATCTCTTTTGATAATCTTAAATGTTCAAATAAGTCTCTGTGACCCAGATGGATGGAATTCAAATGTTCACAAGTCCTGTGTGAAAAGTCTTTAAACTTTTTTTTTTTTTTTTTGGCCTGGCTTTGTGGAATTTCACTCTATGCATACATAGAGAAATATCTAGCCAACGGCCTAGGGACCCTGTAAAAATTTCTGAGTCTCCAAAAAATTCTGAGTCTCTTTCCACATGCAGCTTGCTCCCTTATAGTATTCTGCTCTGCAAATTCCAGCCATCTCAGCTTCACCATACTCGAATTTGTTTCCTCATCCTATAGAAATTAGCATGCTCCATTTGAGTTTCTTCTTCCTTTATTACATTTCAAAAATTGCTTCTGGTAGGGTGCCTGGATTTAGCAAAAATCCAATATTGCATTTTTATATACTGACACAAAAAATTTGAAATTCAAATTTAATTAGGTATCTTATATTTTCTCTGGCAACCCTACTACTAGTCAGAAAACCAGAAAATTGTGGGGTTCATCTAAATTGTTTCTCTAATCTCAGAAATCATATTTGAACACACTGTGGTCCCAATTTTTGAAAACAGCTGTTTCATAAATGTTGTCCAATTTTTTAGTTTATAATGGGAGGACAATTCTACATCAGTTAGTCCTTCTTGGCTAGAAGTGGAATTCCACGGTGCATCTTAAAGCAAATAAGCAAACAAATAGGGTAGCTGCTCTGTCGGGAATTTTTCAGGGGAGTCATTAAGAAACAGTAAATAAATGTCACTTTTGGGGCACCTGGGTGTCTTTGTTGCCTTTGGCTTGGGGCATGATCCCAGGGTTCTGGGATTGAGTCCCATGTCAGGCTCCTGGCTCGGTGGAGAGTCCGCTTCTCCCTCTCCCTCTGCTGCTCCCCCTGCTTATGTGCTCTCTCGCTCTCTGTCAAATTAATAAATAAAATCTTAAAAAAAATCAACGTGTCACTTCTACTCATCCTGGAGTAAGCTATGTAGAAGTATTCATGTGAAAAAGAGCTCTATTACAGTTCAAGGTGTCTTACCTGAAATCATTTTATTTGAAATCTTACTTAAAATCACTATTTCTCTTCTGCATTATGGACTTTAAATTTATCTCAGTTTCAGCTGGTCTGTACAATGTCAACCTATTTCTTTGGGATGTCACAAGAATCCTGCAAGGTGAATTCTGGGCACTTTACACACTGTCTACTGTTAAAGCATTTCCCATATATCCTCACAAGTAGAGATGTTGGGGCGCCTGGGTGGTTCAGTGGGTTAAAACCTCTGCCTTCGGCTCAGGTCATGATCTCAGGGTCCTGGGATCAAGCCCCCCATCGGGCTCTCTGCTCAGCGGGGAGCCTGCTTCTCCCTCTCTCTCTGCCTGCTGTGATCTCTCTCTGTCAAATAAATAAATAAAATCTTGAAAAAAAAAAGTAGTGAGATGTTATGCAGGCATCTCCACGCAAGAGAGTTCATTTTATTTATATAGATTATTACAACAATAACTCATTTCTTGGGAAGTTCAAAGAGATAGTGTTCATAAAACAATAGTTACATGGCATGGTAAAAAGAACCTGTGCCTTGTGAAGATGAGAGGGCAACTAATATTTATGGAGTATCTACTCCATGCCAAGTGTTTTATATTCAGTGGTATGCTGGAGCCAGTCTGTGCCAGTTCGTATACGCTTGTGAGAGGCGATTGTTAAGTTTTCAGGAATCTTGCCAACCATTTTTTAAACTGTTGGAAGTGTGAAGTTGACAATAGGAGGAATATTTATTCCACGAAAATGATAAAATGTCATAAATCATGGTTCCTACATCAATTCCAAGAGCTGATTGTTAAGCATTTACCGGCACATCATGGTCATCACATTTCTTATGTTATTTTATCCTCCCAAGAGCTCTGTATTTATTAGAATGCACAGTTTAAAGATGGGAAAAAAGATACTGATTACAAAAGCAACATGTCCAAATTTTCCTAGAGAACAAGAAACAAAACCAGTTCTGTATAACTCTATTTCCTTTCTGTTTATATCTCTATACCTTTGAGCCAGGATACTTAAACTGAGTTGTTGATGCCTATATGGACCAAGCACTAAATGCTTTGGCTGTAGGGCTCCAACAGTTTCTTATAATAGGGTATTACTAGAGGAGAGGCTTTAGAACAACCACTAGCCTTTGAAAGGACCAAGAAGTGATTTATGAAGCAAACATAGACTGAGAATCAGGACTTCCTTATCTAGACTAGGATAGAGGAGTGGGTTCAGAAGACTATTATTTGATTTTAGTGATTGGGCCTTACACCAAGTTTAATCTGGCTCTCATGGAGAAATGTATACCTGTTATATACAAATAGATATAACTCATAATATCCAATATTATCAGCAAAGACATTCCACAATTATACTTGTGTAGCAGAGTGGTTAAAAATGATGATCTTAAATGCAGCCATCATGGTTCTCCTTAGGGAGTGTTTCGGTTCAGATTTTCCAAGAAGCAGATGGAATTATATGTGCAATAGACTTACTGGGAAGAAGGATGTGAAGGATAAAGCAGAGAAGGGAGGAGTAGGTGAGGGACCTTTAGGTTATGAAGATCGGATGATGGTAAGAGGAGACTAGAGGAAGAATTTGCAGGATGAGCAGCAGAGTTCTGAGAAAGTCTTGGGACAGGTCAATGGCGAGTCCCTGAGTAAAGTTGCAGGGACTCCTATGAAGAAATCCCATGTCAGTCAAGAATGACCACTCCAGTATGCTCATCGTGTGGAGTCACTGGCTGGGGGCTGCTTGTAGCCTCAGTGTGAAGGCCACAGTGGAGAAAAAGGCTTGGCAGCTGGAAGCTTCCTGTGATCTGTGCTCCTGCGGCACATCCTCTTGCAGGGAGTTCAGAGGGGTACACCTGCCATGTTTTGGAAAATTATGTTTGTTTTTTTTTTAAAGATTTTATTTATTTATTTGACAGAGAGAGATCACAAGCAGGCTGAGAGGCAGGCAGAGAGGAGGAAGCAAGCTTCATGCTGAGCAGAGAGCCTGATGCGGGGCTCGATCCCAGAACCCTGAGATCAAGACCTGAGTTGAAGGCAGAGGCTTTAACCCACTTAGCCACCCAGGCGCTCCAAGAATTAATTTTATAAAGTTCTAAATCCCCGCCACTCCAAACCTTAAATAAAATCTGACATATGTACAATTGCTTCATGGGACTGGATTGTATGCATGTGTGAATGTCGGTTATATGTGTTTATGTGTGTGTAAATCAAGGAAATAGGTTGAATTCTACCTATGAGTCATTAAGATACAAAACAGAGACTTTGTGTACGGAAAAGAAAGCCAATCCATAACTGAATTACTTCCATAGAAACAGGAGTGTAGAGCCAGGGTAGTCACTAAAGAGCATCATCTCCCAGGAATTCACAGAAACACTGGAAGGTCACTAGAAATTCCACAGACTGTGCAATGAGTACATTGGCTCAGTCTTAGCTATGTTATGGTCCATTAAGAATGCCACTAAAAGGCCTTCCTGCTTAGCCACTGCCAACCCACAGACCTATATGGAGAGTTGAAACAGTGATAAGAACCGAGACCAGGAAACCACATTGCTCTCCAGGGGAAGTTTCCTGCCTTTCTGGTCCCTGTCTTCTAGGCAATTTCTAGTGTAATCTAGCTAATCTCACTTTTCTCCTTCTGTACCTCTTCCACAGCAACATGGATTTCCATGGTCTATCACATAGAACCCTACTCTTCAGACTGGGCAAGGAAGTACTAGATATTACGTTTCTCTGTTCTGTAAACAAGCTCTTTGTTTTAAAGCTACCCAATCAGGGGTGTCTGAGTGGCTCAGTTGGTTAAGCGTCTGCCTTTAGCTCAGGTCCTGATCCCAGGGTCCTGGATTGACCCCCACATCAGGTTCCCTGTTCAGCTGGTAGTCTGCTCCTCCTTCTCCTCCTGCCCCTCCCTCTCAACCCATGTTCTCTGGAGCTCTCTCTCTCTCAAATAAATAAACAAAACCTTTAAAAAAATAAAATGAGCTAGACGATCTATAGCATTACTCCTGTAACCAACCACCAGCTTCAGGCCTGAAAGGCTTGGTTTCTTCATTTATCACTATTTCAACTGCTGTCTTGAAGCTTTCCTTGATTAATAACTACAATAATAATTTCTGTTTGAATGTCTGTCTACCTATCTATCTGATTCTTTTTTTTTTTTTAAGATTTTATTTATTCATTTAACAGAGAGAGAGAACACAGGCAGGCAGAGAGGCAGGCAGAGGCAGAGAGAGGAGCAGGCTCCCTGCAGAGCAAGGAGCCCGATGTGGGGCTCGATCCCAAGACGCTGGGATCATGACCCGAGCCAAAGGCAGTTGCCCAACCAACTGAGCCACCCAGGTGTCCCTCTATCTGATTCTTTTAAATGTATTATCTAATTAGATCTTTGTGAAAACCCATAAATTAGGCTGGATAAGTGTTACATTGTAACCACTTATAGATTAGGACACGGAGGTTTAGAAAGCGCTGCATAAAATTACACAGCTAAAATAATGTGTTTTTTTTTAAGATTTTATTTATTCATTTGTCAGAGAAAGAGAGAGAGTGAGAGAGAGCATGAGAAGGGAGAAGGTCAGAGTGAGAAGTGGATTCCTCTTGAAGCTGGGAGCCCGATGTGGGACTTGATCCCAGGTCTCCGGGATCATGACCTGAGCCGAAGGCAGTTGCTCAACTAACTGAGCCACCTGGGCGCCCACAGCTAAAATAATTTAAGTCTAGATGATTCCTTTTTTTTTTTTTTTTTTAAAGATTTTATTTATTTATTTGACAGAGAGAGAGAGACAGCGAGAGAGGGAATACAAGCAAGGGGAGTGGGAGAGGGAGAAGCAGACTTCTTGCTGAGTAAGAAGCCCGATGTGGGGCTCGACTCCAAGACCCTGGGATCAGGACCTGAGCATAAGGCAGACCCTTAATGATTGAGCCACCCAGGCACCCTGCTCTCAATGAATGTTACTTTGTAATACTTCCAGCTGGTTGGACAGCAAAGCTGGCTCAATGGCAAGAGAAAGCCCTCAAGGAAAGAAATACAAGTGCTGGCAGGTGGTAACTGCGCCTAGGTGTGTGAAGTGGTTAAGAGTGAGGGAATGTAAGTGGGGCACCAA
Organism: Nasua narica; assembly: GCA_028533885.1. Classification (NCBI taxonomy): domain Eukaryota; kingdom Metazoa; phylum Chordata; class Mammalia; order Carnivora; family Procyonidae; genus Nasua; species Nasua narica. The sequence continues at coordinate 11,780,456 of CM052813.1, forward strand.
CAGCACCTCATTGGAGGCATCAATGAAATATTTTATACACAGTCATCATCCTCATTTTTTCCTAATAAAAAATAATAATTAGAATTAAATATAGTATTACAATTTTAAGAACCCTTTCACATATATCATCTCATAGGATTATCAAATGGTCCTTTGATGTATGCAGCAGTGTGCAGATGGAAAAGCAAGATGTGCATTTTATCTCCCCCATGAAGAGATCTCATAAATTTAAAAGTAATTCTTTTCTCATATGAAGTCGTATTCTAAGTTCCAGTTTTCCTTATTTTGGGAACATCTTTTGGTGGGACAGGCATGGAAGTAGGAAAATTTAAGAGGTAGGAGTAATAAAGAACATTTTTGGACCCCAATCTAAAAAAACCTTTTCCTCAGAATCGTATGACCTAAAACAGAATATTAGAACTTACTTAAAAAATAAACAAAGCCAATATTAGTTATAATCAGAAAAGACAAATCAGATATAGATGAAATTTAAGTCAATTAAATTTGTTCATTTATACACATTTTACATCCTATTATGCAGAAGGAACATTTTTTTCAGTAAGTGATTTAAACCAAAGTGTTCCTCCTCAACCCTTCTCAAGATGAGCTTATTCAAATGAAGGCACCACTGGGAGTACTGGGAGAACCCTAGGACAGTAGGATGCCGATTTTGCATTTACTAGCTTGCGTTTCAAGGTGGTTAAATCAATGGTAACTCTGCCTGGACATCCCTTTTATTTATTTTTATTTTTAAAGATTTTATTTATTTATTCGACAGAGAGGAAACATAAGCAGGAGGAGTGGGTAAAGGAGAAGCAGGCTTCCCACTGAGCATAGAGCCCCAAACGGGGCTCGATCCCAGGACCCTGGAATCATGACCTGAGTCGAAGGCAGATGCCTAAGGACTGAGCCACCCAGGTGCTCATGGACAACCCTTTTAACAGGATTCTCTCTTCCGAGTTGAACTCCTATTTTTAAATTTCCATTGATGCTTGGATAAAGCAAAGGAGTGACTGCTTGTAACACATGATAATGAGAAAATAAAGAACAGATTATGACAAGAACTTGGTCCTTCTTGTAGGTCATGTTTTTGTTTCACTATAAAGGCAAATCTGATATTATGTTAACAAATTAGAGGATTTACATTTTTAAATAGATAAAAGGATGAAATCTTATTGTTTATTAACATGCTAGTAGTTGAGTTTGAAAAGTTAAATATCAAACCTCTAACAAATTAAATTTAAATAATTCTTTTACTAGTGGAGAAGCACTGTGATTGAAAAAATGTATTCAGAATTTTAAAATTTAATTTTAGTAAAAATGAGCACTAAGGATTTAATACTGCAGACCAAATATTTTCCAAAACCATGAGATTTTCATTTCAGCTGTCCCAGTGTTATTTGTTTGTCCTGCCTCCTGCCTTTCCAGTTTAAGTCTCAAAACTAAGAACACAAAGGCAGTATGTTTAGGGACAATAGGACACATTTGGAGCCAAAGCACCACGGGAGGAAGGCAGGGTTGGACTAGACAAAAGGTGCATTTGCTCGCATTTGCTATGGTCCAGCTGTTGCTGCCTTCCCAGCCTGACGAACACTTTAAGGCATGTCAGATGGAACTTCTGGTTTTTAGTTGCTTTAGATTCTACCAGTCATATAAATATGGCCCAAGTAAGAAATGGGTTGCATGGACTCAAGTTCTCTGCAAATTTGCTAGTTAAATAGGTACATTATTAAGAATAAAAATTCCCGGGACACCAGGGTGGCTCAGTCGGTTGAGCGGCTGCCTTCGGCTCAGGTCATGATCCCAGTGTCTGGGATCGAGTCCCACATCGGGCTCCTTGCTTGGCGGGGAGCCTGCTCCTCTCTCTGCCTCTGCCTGCCTCTCTGCCTGCTTGCGTTCTCTCTCTGTTAAATAAATAAATAAAATCTTTAAAAAAAAAAAAGAATAAAAATTCCCTTGGGGTGACTGGATGGCTCAATCGTTAAGCCTCTGTCTTTGGCTCAGGTCATGATCCCAAGGTCCTGGGATCATGCCCTGCATTGGGCTCCCTGCTCAGTGGGAAGCCTGCTTTTCCCAATCTCTCTCTCTGCTTGTGTTCTTTCTTTCACTGTGTCTCTGTCAAATAAATAAAACCTTAAAAAAAAAAAAGAATAAAAATTCCCCTAAAAATGATCTAACAGTAATTCATGGCTTGACTTTCATTTCTACACACAGATCTGCCTTTAGAACACAAACAAGCCCTTACATTTTTATATTTCTTTAGAGCAAGTATATCTGAAAGTATTCCCAAGTAGTATTATCACTTGATCGTTATAATAAACCTCTAAGGTCAACAGAATGGATATTTTCTTTTTTTTTTTTAATTTAGTTTATTTATTTGACAGAGAGAGATCACAAGTAAGCAGAAAGGTGGGGGGGGGGGTGGCGTGGGGGTGCAGACTCCCTGCTGAGCAGAGAGCCTGATATGGGGCTCTATCCCTGGACACTGAGATCATGACCTGAGCCAAAGGCAGAGGCTTTAACCCGCTGAGCCACCCAGGAACCCCAGAATGGATATTTTCAATATTATCCTTTAACTGAAAATGACACTCTGGCTCTAAGACATTAATTAGTAGGTCTAAGATTATAAGAGCTACC
>CM052813.1:11783592-11841112 GCA_028533885.1 Nasua narica
GAATGGGGCCCTGCATCAGGCTCCCTTCTCCCTCTGCTGCTCCCACTGGTTGTGCTCTCGCTCTGTCTCTCTCACACACACAAAATCATACGTAAAATGTTACTGTACTGTATTCATTGCAAATATCTGCATATAAATGGGCTTCTATAGTTCATACTTGTGTTAAGGGCCAACTGTAACCTACTATTGGGCCTGTAACATATATAGAAGTGTAATATATGTGTCATTGCCAACAATAGCACAAATGAGGTAAATGTGAGCAAAGCTATCACAAACTGAGGAAACAACCACAGATGGTAAAGTCGTAATTGTTTAACAATGCATTGTTAGGTGTGGAACATTAACAGATGTAGTATGTGGGGACTGCCTAGAAAATACTTACTAGACTTGGTACTCAATGAGGTAATGTTTTAGATATTATTATACAATTTGTTATTTCCCTACCAACTACCCTTTCCCACCTCCCAAAAAACCCACAAAAAACTTATCATCTAAATACAAGGAATCCTCTTTTGGCTTTTATTTGCTGCTCTGACAGCCAGGCTAAAAACTTATTTGGAGTTACTTCTCTGTGGTCTATCCTGGGATCCTAGTTTCAGAAGACCAGACTTCAAAAAAACAGCCAATTTCTTTTTTTTTTTTAAATAGCCAATTTCTGACAGTGAAAATAAGAACACTTTTTTTCCCCTTTTTTCTTCTTTTTTAATCACAAAAACAACATAGCAACGTGGGGGATGTCTAAGAAAGGAAAAAACTCACCTTTAATCCTAATACCTCAACATAATCATTCTTTTATTCCATAGCATTTAATTTTACAGAGGTGTAACAGTTTATATTTTCATTTTTCAATTGGGATTATATTAGTTACTTCAGAAAATTTAATTATCATTTTCAATAACATCACATGCATTCAGGGATATATAAGCCACTTTCTTGGGTCTCTCCCCACCTGCCCAATCTACTTTCTTATGGTGGACTTAGATGGCCTGGAGCACAACCTTCCAGACTTGGAAGAGCTGGGGGTAAAAAAAAAAAAAAAAAAGCAAAATTTCTAACTTTGATGAAGCAATTTAGATTTTGCCAGTTTTAAACTTGAATATAACTACATAGTTTGAAACTGTTTAAATACAGGTTTCATCTGAGTAATATTTATATTGTAAAATGCTAATTAGAAGTCTTGATTTATAGTTCATGAATCCACCATACTTTGAAAAATTTGGAACAGAGTAGTACATTTTAAATTTTAAAATTCAGATACTCCTTTATCTATAGACCTACCCCACTACCCTTCTTACCTCCATTCAATACACTACCTTAAGCAGTAACTTTGCTGGAGAGGAAAAAACAAAACTCAACCTTGAATTAATCTAGGACAATAGCTGAAATGTGCATTTTATCAGCCGATACAAAAATAACACAAATGACTTAAAAACAGCATTTTCCGGGGCACATGGGTATGGTTCAGTTGGTTGAGCCTCTGCCTTCAGCTCAGGTCATGATCCCAGGGTCCTGGGATCGAGTCCCACCTTGGGCTCTCTGCTCAGCTGGGAGACCGCTTCTCCCTCTCCCATTCCCTTTGCTTGTGCTCACTCTGTAAAATAAATCTTTTAAAAAAATAAATAAAAATAGCATTTTCCCCATATGATTTTAATATAGTTCTCTAATAAGGATTTCATATAAAGCATACTGTCAAAAACATTTTTCTGTTAAGTGTAAAATGGTATTATGCCAATTTAGTACATGGCCTACAAGATAAAGAGTAAAATAATTTCATCCACTGGGTTTTTAATGAAAGAACCAGTTTAACAGCTTTTAGCTCACTGACATTTGTAAAGACTCTACGCCTTGCTTCCTGTTTTTTTGTTTTGTTTTGTTTTGTTTTAAACTAATGTCTAGTGGGTCATTTCCAGGCTTGAGATATTTGCTTCTTTCCTTGGTATTACTCATTCAATTACTCAGATGCGTAATCTCTTACAGGTGTAGTAGACTAATGTCTTCTCTCTGCCTCTGCATAACTCAAACACAATTCCAAGCATCCTATGTGTAGTTCCTTTTTGGTTACTGGGCACTTGGCATATACATAATCGTTAGAATATAACATGGTACCATAGTATTTAACTATAATGCCTGTTTAAAATTGAGACGACAGGAGCACCTGGGTGGCTCAGTTGGTTAAGTGACTGACCTGTTTAGGTCATGATCCTGGAGTCCCAGATTGGAGCCCCACATTGAACTCCCTGCTCAGCGGGGAGTCTGCTTCTTCCTCTGGCCCTCCCCATCTCAGGGTCTCTCTCTCTCTCAAATACATAAAATCTTAAAAAAAAAAATATGATAAAATTAGGACACAAATTAAAAGCCCACCCATCACCATTTAGTATTACTGCTTTGATACTTTTTTCAATATAATTGCTCATTCTCAGTGCTATAAGTCAACACTTGACTGTTTATTCATGTGACTATAATCTGTTTTAATACAATCAAATAGCTGTTACTGAGCCCAGTGAAAATGATTAGTGTTAAAATACATTAAATACATAAATCATTAATTTGATAAATGTGAAAGGCACTACTTACCTAGTATGTAATGAATAATTAGCTGATAAGGAGAAATCTAAGCCATTTAAAAAATAAAATCATTAATATTGGAGAGCAAATAAATTTATGTTGTATTATAATTCAAAAGGATCATTGGTATTAGTCCAGGTAAATTTGATGAAGATAGTAAATACAACTAATGACAATTATTATGTAGATCTTGGCAAAGTTACTTTTCTTTGGGTTTGTTTCCTCATCTGTAAAATGGAGGGATTAAGCTACTTCATACCTAAACTTTTTAAGATTTTGGAGTTTGTCTGGCTTTCTGTAATACTTGTTTTTGAAGTTATTTTTGTCATATAGAATGTCCAAATGCACCAAGGACCTTCTATTTATAGGACAATTGATGTCAGTTTACAATTTCTAAAAATTTGTTTCCATGTTTCAAGCGTTCTTAAAGTAATACCTAGTATTTCTAGAAATCACCAAGAAAAACTACTATAATACATTCTTAGGTAGGAAAGAGAAGTGGTAAATTGAAGTCAGTCAGAAGCCTGGAAAAGTGTATAGATTATAAACCAATTAATTAAGGTTCTTAATTAAATTTAATTAAAGTACTGCTTTATATACTTGAAGATATGGCAGGAGTTATGTACACTGCCAATCATTTCCCCAGGATTAGTGTTACCATCCAAATTCCACCATGTTGGTATGCACAAAAGAAAACTATCAAAGTGAGTTATCTGAGGCTACTCCAGCCCAGGTTAAAAATTGATATGAATCTTTACAGATGAAGGGGTTGAGATTTTCATTACATTTAAAACATAAGGGATTATATCAATCAATCAGTTCCATCTCTTCATTTCTAGTGAGGAAACTGGTCCAGAGATGAGACTTGGCAAAGCCACAGATATAATTGGTGTCCGGTGAGAAGAGAACCCAGATCTCCTTGCCAGTTCTTCTACATGATACTATCTTCTGGATGCCATGGGGCAGTCAATGCTCTGAAAAGGCAGGAGAAATCTAAATGGAGTATCAAATCTTAAAGGGGACATTTATACAGTCCATCTAGTTCAACTTCACATTTAAATCTGGAATTTCTTCTGCAGCAGCACTGTGGCACATGTCCTTCTGCTTCTCCCCAGTGATAAGATCCTCTTTGACCCTTAGGAGGCAATCCCTTTCCCTTTCTGTCATGGACAAATAACCATTTGCTTCTTTACACTGAGCTCTAATCTGCCATTTTGGAACCTTCATCTAGTACTGAGTCAAAAAGAATAAACTATACATGCCTCTCGAATATCTCATTACATAATCCTCCAGTTAGTCTTTGGGTTTTGGTTTGTAGGACTTTTTCTAATTTGGTAAAACATTCCAGGATTTACTCTAATCTGTGAATATCCTTTCATTGCATCTTGAAATGAAATTAACATTTACAGATGTCCTTTGACTAGCCCTTTATATGAGATTATAGCCCCATGATGAATTTTTTGCACCCTAAAATTACACCCAACTGGCTCACATTATTTCTAGCAAACTAAAAATACCCAAGCTTTGTTTTTCATCTGTAAACTCTTGATAAATGCAATTTCATATTCCTATCAGTGGCTTCCTATTGTATATAGGATAATAATCAGGGTTCACCACATGCCCCTAACTAATTTGCGAGCCTCATCTTTATGCCATCTGTTCCCCTTGACTTCTGGCCAGGCTTTTTATACTTCAAATGCATTGTCCTTCTTCTAGGCTTCCACATACTGTTCCCTTCAAGCCAGCAATGACTTCCCTTGGCCAGGTTTAGTCATCCTTCAAAGTTTATATCAAGTATCACTTTGTGAAACACTTCCTTGGCCTTCTCCCCATGTTCCCCTCCATAAAGTGCAATTTATCTGTTACAATAAGCTACAAATCTCCCTCAGCCCTTATACAAATAGTAATAAGGTATTCTGTCTCCTAGCTTACAACACTGTGAAGTCTATGAGAACATGGTCCATGCCTATAACTTTATCTGTCATCGAGTATTACATGATTTAGACATTCAATAAATATTTGTTGAATGAATGAATACTGAATTAGTATGATCAATATTTTAAATTTAACAGGTAATCAAAGAAAACATGTAGCTAAATTCTGGGGTGTATGTTGTACAAAAAAAGGAATTGTACAGTAGAGCTCCATAACGATCTTGAGAAGGAAGAAACCTCTTCAAAAGAAGTGATGATAAAATTGAGAAAACTACACAACTATGTTCTATAAAGATGAATGGTAAATGCTTTCAGTCTTTATGGTAAGGGATGGGAAGCATGGAAGAAGGCAAACAAGCACAGCTGGGTGGTATATTTGTTGTTTTACTGTTAATTTGACACATCTGAACCAAAGCATTCACAATACTTGATATACTTTGAAGAGAATCATATACTATAGTCTTAGACATAACCACAGAACAAGCAGAACAATTAAAACTACATAAGGCCTTAAAATATATCCACAGTGTGTATTATTTCAATATTCATTCATTTACAAATTAGACTACATACCGTTAATTTTATTTTTATTTTTCTTTCATTGTTTTATTCAGGCAGGATTCATTCAAGGAAAGGCAACTTAGTTTTTGTGTGTGAGTTTTATTTTTTACTACGTTGGTTAATATAAAAGTTATGAATTAAATGTTCTTATCTCCTGCATTCCAGGAGTGAATCCATGAAATTCTCAGATAGTAATCTAAAACAATAGATCCTATTAAAAATAGCCAAGGTGAAAAACAACCAAATAGCCAGCCTGTTTGTGGTCTTGAAGAACATCTAATGGACTCTTCAGGTTTTCTTATAATGAGTACTGCAATTCTATGAGATTAGTCAAAATTTAAAACAACATTGCGTACAAAATCATTCTTGAAGCTCTAAATGCCTTTTTAAATAATAAAAACGAGAATTTTAAGTAGTTGCCGCCTCATAGTACCAAACCCATAAATCAGAACTAGTTAAAATTCAGTGCTATCATGACTTCTCATTTACAAGGTAACTAGTTGGTAAATTAATAGATGGCATAAAAATTAAGACTTACATCATTTTTTTAAAGGAGAAAATGTATGATAACCAGGGAATACAGAAAATTCAATGTATTTTACAATAAAATAACTGTTTAAACCTCAATCCCTGTACAACAGGGTTTAGGTCTCTAGTGAACTTGCACATTTTCATACAGTTTATTCTATTATGAGTACTTGAATTGTTTTAGATATACAGCTTTTTATTCAAAGAACATTACATTTGTATACCTGGATAAGATTTAGTACATTGAGATGTTTTAAAAATATCTATAAATTTGTTTGATATGCAAAAGCATTTGGCAATACTTTTACAGCATTTGATTTTATAGAATTAAAATTTCATACAGTACTCATTTTGATGTTTAAAAAAAAATTCACAGAAAAAATATAAATTACACAGCCTGACTGCATGATACTGTTATTTCCAGTTTCTAGTTCTGGTAATAAAAACCTTCATTAAGTCTGTTAACAAATCATTACCTGTACATTTATGAAGGCAACTGACATGATTTGCAAACATAACCTTCAGGTTTTATGTTATTTACCAAAGAGTGCAGTTCAGCAAGAAAAGAAAACCCAGTATGCAAATTTACAGAATATTTTACAAATTTACCAGTTCCTGTGACACAAACTGTTTCAACCTTTCAAGGTACTGTCCATAGAGTTCCACATCATTGTGACCTGCCCCTTCAACCCACAGAGGCTCCACAGGTCTTTGGCAACGCTCAAACAATGCAAGGCCATGTGAAAAGTCAATGACTTCATCTTCAGTCCCATGAATTATTAATACTGGAGAGGTTATCTTAGAGATTTTGTCAATGCTATAAGAGAAGGGGGGAGAAAAGTCAATGAATTAGCTATGAAAAGGAATACAAAACCAATTTTTTTACGATATCTCAATAGATCATTTAAATATCAGAATGGTCCTTGAATCAACTCAGAAGAAACGGATGCTTCTTGGATTTCAAATAATATTTAAAAGTTACTTTACATACTCCCTTCGATTGCATGAGGAAGCTAACTTCATGCACTTCTGATTTGAGGGAATCATTCGATGGTTACTCTCAACCTACTGCACCTTTCTACGTTTAGCACAGAGAAACGTAGGTGGGAAGGAGAGGAGAAAACTAAGGACTATTCAAGTATGTGCGAACTTTATACCTCTGCACTCATATCTTTTTCTCCCCCTTAATCTACTAAGATGACAGCAAAATGTCTTTTGTTTTGGGGTTATCAACTTACAAAAATAGGGAGAATGTAGTACAACATAAAATTTTGGAGCTGGAAGGCAGATAAATGTGTGGGATAACAGATTAAAATTGTGAGAAAAGCGAATTTTAAGGGGATACAAGGTACACTGAAGAAACAATCCAATTTAAATATCATGGGATACCCCAGAAGGCTAGGAATTGACATGGAGATGAAGGCAGGTGATAGGAGTCTACAGAATTTGTTCAAAGTCTGTTTAACAATCCAAAAATTTATATGGAACCAGAAAAGACCCCAAAGAACCAAGGAAATGTTGAAAAAGAAAAACTAAGCTGGGGCATCATGTTGCCTGATGTCAAGATATATTACAAAGCTGTGATGACCAAGACAGCATGGTACAGGCACAAAAACAGACACATAGATCAATGGAACAGAAAGAGCACCCAGATATGAACTCTCAACTCTATAGTCAACTAATCTTTGACAAAGCAGGAAAAAATACCCAATGGAAAAAAGACAATTTCTTCAATAAATGGTGCTGGGAAAATTGGACAGCTGTATACAGAAGAATGAAACTCGACCATTCTCTTACACCATACACAAAGATAAACTCAAAATGGATGAAGACCTCAATGTGAGACAGGAATCTCATCAAAATCGTAGAGAACATAGGCAATAACCTCTTTGATATTGGCCACAGCAACTTTTAAGACATGTCTCCAAAGGCAAGGGAAACAAAAGGAAATATGAACTTTTGGGATTCCATCAAGATAAAAAGCTTCTGCACAGCAAAGGAAACACTAAACAAAACGAAGAGGCAACCCACGGAATGGGAGAAGATATTTGCAAATGCCACAACAGACAAAGGGCTGAAATCCAAGATCTATAAAGAACATCTCAAACTCAACACCCAAAAAACAAATAAGTCAAAAAATTGGCAGACGACATGAACAGATACTTCGCAAAAGAAGACATACAAATGGCTAACAGACACAAGAAAAAATGTTCATCATTAGCCATCAAGGAAATTAAAATTGAAACCACGCTGAGATACCACCTTACACCAGTTAGAGTGGCGAAAATTGACGAAGCCAAGAAACAACAAATGTTGGAGAGATTGTGGAGAAAGTGGAATCCTCCTACACTGTTAGTGGGAACCCAATCTGGTGTAGCCACTTTGGAAAACAGTGTGGAGGTTCCTCAAAAATTAAAAACAGAGCTACCCTATGACCCAGCAATTGCACTACTGGGTATTTACCCCAAAGATACAGATGTAGTAAAAAAAAGGGCCACATGCACCCTAATATTCATAGCAGCAATGTCCACAATAGCCAAATGGAAAGAACTGAGATGCCCTTCAATAGACAAATGGATAAAGATGTGGTCCATATATACAGTGGAATTATTACTCAGCCATCAGAAAGAATGAATACTCAACTTCTGCATCAACATGGGTGGGACTGGAAGAGATTATGCTAAGTGAAATTAAGTCAAGCAGAGAAAGTCAATTACCATATGGTTGCATTTATTTGTGGAACATAAGGAATAGCATATGGCGGACATGAGGAAAAGGAAGGGAAAAATGAAGGGGGGTAAATTGGGAGTGGGAAAAAAAACCATGAGAGACTATGGACTCTGGGGTAACACACTGAGGGTTTTAAAAGGGAGGGCGTGGAGGGATGGGTAAGTGATGATATTAAGGAGGGCACGGATTGTATGAAACACCGGGTGTTATATGCAAACAATGAATCATGGAACACTACATCAAAAACAAATGATGTGCTATATGGTGACTAACATTACATTAAAAAACAATCAACCAATCAAAGTCCGTTTAAGAAATAGGTCCCTCTCCTCCAGATTCTTTCCCCTTCTTTTTGGAAAAATGGTAGCTGCACTCTACCCAAAACTGAAGGTTTTGTGGACCAAGGAATTGCATGGCACAGTTTAAGGCAAGAGGTAAGCACACATATGTATAAACATACATACTGCTGCTATGAACCCATTTTCTGTACTGGGTCCCCAGAATACTGGCAGCCAGACCTTCAATCTTCCAGGGAGGATTTTTTAAAGACTCCTTGTTGGAGACTATATACACCTTAAGAGGAAGGATATAGAAATAGTGACATAGGGTAGGATCCCCAAGTAACTGATTTGACCAGATCACTGTACAGTGAAGTTCACACTCAACAAGACTTAACTACCTGCTTCATATTAGCTCTTTAGTTCCTCACTCTTACATATGAAGAGACAACAAGAATTATCAGACATCAGAGAACACTTTAATAATCAGGCAGAGATCAAAACAATTTTTAAAAGGCAACTTGAAGGAGACATAAACTGCACAGAGAGACCTTATAAACAAATCTTAAAGCTTAAAAAAAATCTTTCCTGAGAGAAAGAAGGCATTATAAAACGAGGATACAATCTGGAAAAAGGAAATCAATGAAATAATTCAAGGTTGCGTTTGTTAAGGAAAAATGCTTGGGTATATTATTTGCTATCAAATGTTCAATAGTATTCCTACAAACATCTCCAAAGGCAAGGGAAGCAAATGTTCAATAGTAAAGGAATTATAACAAATAAAAAGAAATTTATGTTCTTTTTCCAACAGTCTGCAGTTAAGTGATACTCTCTTTGTTGGTGTAGCAGAAATGAGAGAGTGAGCTGGACAGAGATATAGGGTGGCAAAAGCATTACTCCGAATACTCACTCTATCATTCTTACTTTTCTATTAGACAGAAGCAGCATAATGCACATACCCTCCAATATACCATTATCTAAAACAAAAACAATCCCTAAATTAATATAACAAAAACCTCCCACAGCCTGCTCATATGCTCCCACCATTAGTTTTCTTAAAAAAGTGATCCCTTACTGGCTAATGATGAAAAAATTTGCTTTTGAAATGACCTTTGTTGTTTTTATAAAAAAGCAAGTGATGACTCTGGCCTTTGGCCCATCCATCATTCACAAAAAAATCTTTGTATAGCTGCCAATTGGGGAAAAGAAATATGACTGAAATTTGCCAGATTCTCACTTTTGCCTTCTCCCTTTGAGGAAAATGGGCCATCAGGGTTTTCCAATTATCAAGAGGAGCTAAAGGAACTTCCATCTTGTTGTGAGAAGTAGTCCTTTCAAATTCGAATAAAACTGTGTTTGCAGACATTGTGGGGGCAATACTTAATTTAAGACAGAACTTTTTTGCAATTCACTTCTTTTATAAATCAGCTATCATTAATTAGACACTATTCACTAATTTTTATGCACGTCTCATTTTCCCTTTACTCTTCCTCTCTAGTATTATGTCTCACTTGAATGATATCACTATTCATTAGCAGCTCAAGTCAGAACCCTGGGAATTACATTCAAGTTCTTTTGTTTAGCATCCTCTATTCACTCTGACACTCAGTTCTGTCAGTTTCATTTCTCAAGTTAATTCTCATTTCTAATACTACTAGTCAGTGCCACTCTCTGGGGTAGAAGGCCCTCAGCTCTTTTCATCAGGATTACTACTGTTCCAATATTTCAGCCTCCTGACTGGGCTCCTGCCACCACCCTTTTCAAAAATTAATTTTTCACTATTTCTATAATATATGTAAAAAGAAAAGTTTATGCCTGAATGAACTGCATTATGAATACCTTAAGTGATGGGGAAAAAAATGGCCTTAAAAGTTTCTTTGAATTAATAAGCAATTTTAAATATTGATACTTACTTTGGGAATGCATCAAAACAGTAGGTCTTCTTGGTATCAGGAAAAGCAACTCGCATTCCCGAAGTCAAAGGAGAATGAAGAATAACAGCAGCACTCTCATACCGAGCAGCAAGATCCACAGATGGTACTGTCCCTATACTTTGGCCATATATAATCACATTTTCAGGGCGAATGCCATATCTACAAAGTTCAGAAATTAAAAAAAAAAAAAAAGGGTAGAGTGTTGGACTGCTATGAAATATTCAATCATTTTCTAAGGACAATCTTATATATTTTTAAATTTTTTTAATTAACATATAATGTATTATTTGTCCCAAGGTACATGTCTGTGAGTCAGGCTTACACATTTCACAGCACTTACCATAGCACATACCTTCTCCAATGTCCATAACCCTACCCGCCTCCCACCTCCCAGCCACCTTTAGTTTGTTTCGTGAGTTTAGGAGTCTCTTATGGTTTGTCTCCTTCCCCATCCCATCTTGTTTCATTTCTCTCCTCCAACCCCCACGAACCCCCGTGCTGTCTCTCAAATTCTTCGTATCAGAGAGATCATGCGATAATTGTCTAAGGACAATCTTATAATAGAATGATTTAAAATTGAGACAATAATGTCAACTTTATATATTTAAAATGTTTTTTAGCCATCATTATCATATTTGATGCTACAATAAAATCTATATTCTTAGCCTACTTCATCTGTTTCATCTTTTGGAAAAATTGCTGGGGTTTTTAAAATTTCAAACTTAAATGAATTCATTGAATCATTCATGAAATTCAATGTGGCATACTGTTGGCTAAATCCTGAATATACTACATCACTAATATTTTAATTAACTAATTAAAAAGATTTTATTTATTTGACAGAGAGAGACACAGGGAGAGAGGGAACACAAGTAGGGGGAGTGGGAGAGGGAGAAGCAGGTTTCCTGCTGAGTGGGGAACCCAATGTGGGGCTTGATCCCAAGGCCCCGGGATCATGATCTGAGCTGAAGGCAGCCGCTCAACTGCTGAGCCACCCAGGTGTCCTCCATTTTATTTTTTGAAGTTGGTCATAGTGATGAAAAGTGCTACATATGGTTACTATATGGAATGAATAAAATACATATTTTAGCTGAAAACAAATTACTATTTTTTTAAGATTTATTTATTTATTTATTTATTAGGAAAGAGAGAGAGTGAGAGAGAGCATGAGAAGGGAGAAGGTCAGAGTGAGAAGTGGACTCCCCATGGAGCTGGGAGCGCGATGTGGGACTCGATCCCGGGACTCCGGGATCATGACCTGAGCTGAAGGCACTCGCTCAACCAACTGCGCGACCCAGGGGCCCCACAAATTACTATTTTTAAAAAAGATTTTATTTTATTTATTTATTTGACAGAGAGAAAGAGCACAAGTAGGCAGAGAGGCAGGCAGAGGGAAAAGGGGAAGCAGGTTCCCTGTTGAGCAGAAAGCCTGATGCGGGGCTCCATCCCAAGACCGTGAAATCATGACCTGAGCTGAAGGCAGAGGCTTTAACCCACTGAGCCACCCAGGCACCCCACGAATTATTATTTTTCTTGAAAGTTGCTTCTACTATGGACTAATGATTGGAAAGATAAACATATGAAAGAAAATTTCAAATGCCTTATGATTCAGTTAATTATGAACAAACTTCATGCTAAAATATCGAGTACTGCCTTATCTCCTTTAAAAATGTTGCAGATTTAAATATGTCAACTCATTGCCTCAAAAATAGCAGATATAATCCATGTTCCAAGCACTGTTACTTGTCTATGGTATAACTGTCCCAATTGCAAACTACTGCAGGTAGAAATGAAGTGCTTTAGGAGCAAGCGAATGTGCAGTTCAGGGTTAGAATAAGATCAAATATGCTTTTCCACTTTAAAAGTCTGAAAGCAGTCACTTATGGATGCTAAGGGCCATTGGCACACAACAACATCTGGTCTTCTGAAAAGGTAATGCAGCTTTCCATGTATCTAAATATGAAAAAATAGCAAGACAAACCCCATGTGCTTCCTCTGGCCCTTTCCAGGGGTCCAGGGCTCTTTGAACTATCCAGGTAATGACATACTTCCCCATAATTTCTTTCCATCAGTCCTACATAAGCATTTAGATATGTCCCAGAGGGTGGGTTCCATCTACTCAAGACTGACTCTAAATATAAAGTAAACTTGGAAAAGTCTTTTTCTTTACAAGACCTGACTGTAATTCTTCACAGGAGTGAAGTGATGAAAATGAACATTTAGGGGCGCCTGGGTGGGTCAGTCGTTAAGCATCTGCCTTCAGCTCAGGTCACAATCCCAGGGTCCTGGATCCCAGGGTCTGAAATGGGCTCCCTGCTCAGTGGGAAGCCTGCTTCTCCCTCTCCTACTCCCCCTGCTTATGTTCCCTCTCTCGCTGTATCTCTGTCAAATAAACAAATAAAATCTTGGAGGAGGAGGAGAAGAAGAAGAAAATGAACACTTCCCTCATTAGCGTTAACTCTTGAAGCTGTATGGTTGCTGTTAGCTCAATAGCAGAACTGTTGGTAGCGCCTATGGGTTTTAGCATAATGTTAGCAATGGCAAGGCTCCAGAGTAGGAGATGCCAATTGAGTATCGGAGAACTCAAAGCAGTAACAGAATTTCAGAATAGTACAACTTAGAAAGCACTTTAAAGACCATCTAATCTAGTTCAGCTGCTTACAAAGCAGATGTTCAGTCAGTGGTAGACCTATAATTAGGACCCAGGTACCGTGACTCCAAGTCCAGTGACTTTTCATTATAGCACACAGATAATGAGCTCAAAGACTATACTATTTGGTACTATTAGTAGTATTTAGAAATTCATCTATTCTGTCCTTGTTCCTCATTCATGAAATATGCGTTGTCAACTATGTTTTAAAAAGATGAATTAAATCAAGACTAGAAATTATTTTATAAAGTTTCCTTCAAACTGATGAGACAAGATGAAAAATAGGAAAAAGTTTACTACAAGATTTTTTTTTTAAAGATTTTATTTATTTATTTATTTATTAGGAAAGAGAGAGAGTGAGAGAGAGCATGAGAAGGGAGAAGGTCAGAGTAAGAAGCGGACTCCCCATGGAGCTGGGAGCCCGATGTGGGACTCGATCCCGGGACTCCGGGATCATGACCCGAGCCGAAGGCAGTTGCTTAACCAACTGCGCCACCCAGGCGCCCACTACAAGATTTTTTATTATTATTTTTTTTAAAAGATTTTATTTATTTGACAGAGAGATCACAAGTAGGCAGAGAGGCAGGCAGAGAGAGGGGGGAAGCAGGCTCCCTGCTGAGCAGACAGCCCGATGTGGGGATCGATCCCAGGACCCTGAGATCATGACCTGAGTTGAGGCAGAGGCTTTAACCCACTGAGCCACCCAGGCGCCCCAAGATTTTTTTTTTTTTAAACATACACGAACACTGAATTGGATACTAGTATGTTCTGGCTGAATAAAGTTATCTTTTCGTATTATTGAGAAGCATTAATAATGAAGGCTATCTGCTATATAACTTAGCATCCTTAAAAGCTGTTCTAATCTACTGAAGTTATACTTTAAGAGTGAGCTGTATTGGGGTGCCGGGGTGGCAATACTGCTTCTCCCTCTCTCTGTCTGCTTGTGATCTGTCAAATAAAGAAATAAAATTTAAAAAAAAAAAGAGTGAGTTGTATCTCAATAAATCGGTCATTAAAAATATTTATTATCATATTTTCCTTACAGGTACACTATATTCAAATTGGCTGAGTCTGGAAAGTGGGAATTCATTTTTGTTTGTAGGACTGAGGGGACTGACATCATTATACCCGAAGCAGATTTGGGAATTTTGATTCTGGTCATTTGAGGCAGGTTTTTGTTTTTTTTTAATTTTATTTATTCGATAGAGAGGAGAGAGGTCACAAGTAGGCAGAGAGACAGGCAGAGAGAGAGGGGAGAGAGAGGGGGAAGTAGGCTCCCCACTCAGCAAAGAGCCCAATGCGGGGCTCCATCCCAGGACTCTGAAATCATGACCCGAGCCAAAGTCAGAGGCTTTAACCCACTGAGCCACCCAGGCGCCCCAAGGCAGGTTTTTTTTCTTAAGAATTTCTCTTTTGTTAGATTAGTAACCTCATTTTTTAAAAAGATTTTATCTATTTGTCAGAGAGAGAGAGAGAGAGAGAGAGAACAAGCAGACTCCTTGCTGAGCAAGGATCCCAGTGCAGGGCTCCATCCCAGGACCTTGAGATCATGACCTGAACTGAAGGCAGAGGCTTTAACCCAATGAGCCACTCAGGTGACCCTAAAGGTATTTTCTTTCTTTCTTTCTTTTTTTAAAAAAGACTTTCTTTCTTCCTTCCTTCCTTTCTTATATTTATTTGTGAGAGAGATCACAAGCAGGCTCCCCGCCGAGCAGAAAGCCTGATGCGATGCTGGGCTCGGGGGATGCGGGTCTCGGGGGCTCGATCCCAGGTCCCTGAGATCACGACCTGAGCCGAAGGTAGAGGCTTTAACCCACTGAGGCACCCAGGCACCCCCTAAAAGGTGTTTTCTCAAAAAGCTTATGCCTACTAACAAAATTGTGGAGGTTCTAACTGAAACCATTAATATTTAAACATTAAATTTGGAATCATAAATTTTAAGTCCTTTAGCTTTAGTATAAAATACTTTGGAAATCAGGCAGCTTATCAGTGGATAATATAAGGAATAACTTGAACTAAGATATCTTTATTGTACATGAAACATTTGATGGAAAAAAACCTGAAATCTACAAAACAGCAATATTTTCCAATATTGATGACCAGGAAAGGTTAAATCAAGTTCCAGTTCTCAAAAATCTATTGTTCTAATCAAAGAATAACTGAAATGTTAAGAGAATTTGCTTAAATGATTTATCATAGGGTGCCTGGTGGCTAAATCAGTTTAAGCGTCTGCCTTCAGCTCAGGTCATGATCTTAGGGCCCGAGGATCGAGCCCCACAACCAGCTCCCTGCTCACAGGAGGCCTGCTTCTCACTCTCTTCCCTGGCTTGTGCTCCCTCTCAAGTAAATAAATAAAATCTTAAAAAAATAAAATAAAATAAAATCACTTGAAAAATACTATGCTATTTTTAAAAATTTTAAATTACAATCTAAGAGCTTAATTCTTTTCTTTTTTTTTTAAGATTTTTATTTATTTATTTGACAGAGAGAGACACAGGGAGAGAGGCAACACAAGCAGGGCGAATGGGAGAGGGAGAAGCAGGCTTCCTACAGAGTCTTAATGACTAAGCAACCTAGGCGCCCCTAAGAGCTTAATTCTTAGTAGGTATATATTTGTAAATATAATCTCTATTTAGTAAATCAAAATGTGTGTTATAAAAACGACTTTTTAAAAAAGATTTTATTTATTTATTTGACAGAGAGAGAGATCACAAGTAGGCAGAGAGGGGGAGAAGCAGGCTCAGTGCTGAGCAGAGAGCCCGATGTGGGGCTCAATCCCAGGACCCCGAGATCATGACCTGAGCCGAAGGCAGAGGCTTTAACCCACTGAACCACGCAGGCGCCCCAAAACTACTTTTTAAATATAAGATAATTTTAGTTAACCATCATAGTAAATGTGCAAAATAATTCCCAATCACGATTTACCTTGTCCTAAGAGCAAGCCAAGCAGCTTCAATATCTGCATAGAGGTTCTTCTCTGTTGGTTTCCCAGAACTTGCACCATATCCAGAATAATCATATGAGAATATATTACAATTAATCCGTGATCCCAGTCCTATGTAAAAGCTGCTCATCTGACCGAGATCAACAGCATTTCCATGCGAGAAGAGTAAAGTATACTTGGCGTTGGGTGAACAACGCACAAACATGCAGGCAATTCTGTTGCCTTTACTGGTTCTAGTCATGAAACACTCAATAGCATCTTTTTCTCTAGAAGAGTACTGCCAGTCTGCTCGTTCTGATAGATGTAAAGTCCAGCGGCTCCCACTTTCATCACACATCAACGTGTAAGTAGGATCAGGCGGCAAAAATGCTAATTTTGAAGCAATTTTCCCAGGGCAAGGTGGACAGCAGAAGAGGCAACATAGCTCACTAAATGAAAGATTATTCATCTTCTGAAAAAGAAAAAGAGATAGCATATGTTTTAATTATTGAATACGGATTTTGCATTTTCATACAACAGAAGGTTAAAACAAAGACACTGGTAAATTCTACTGCTGTTCAGTGTCTACTGCTAATATTTCAAGTATCCTTTGCCTAAACAGATTTTTGGAATCATTCTAGAAATAATTGAAATCCTCTGGTGAGGCAAATATTCCTGACCAGGAGACACTCAACTATTTTTTTTTTTAAATATCTCAGCGGAGGTTTTTTTAAAAAAATAATTTATTTGGAGACACTCAACTATTAAAGGATGTTTCAAATAGTAGTGATTATATATTATAATATTTAACCAAAATATGAAAACTAATATGAAGAGTAAAGGTAATATTTGTTATTGCTCCACAGATAACAGCATAGGAGGTATAAAGTATCTTTAGAGTAGTGTGTAATTTTAAACCTGTGAAAGTTCTCAGAATTTCATGGAAAGGTAGATATTTAACATGATATAGTAAATATATAATGATACCATATACATTGTATATGTTGCTATTTGTCAGGCATTGTGCTAGGTATTCTTTGTGTATTACCACATTTAATCCTCAAAACTACCCTGGTTGATTTGAGAAAAGAAACTTGCACAGTGTGGGGTGGCAATGGAGTGAGGATTTGACAACAGGCTCAACCACTGTCCTACATCCCTGGGCTACACTACCTCAAAAGCTCAGAAAACTATTTGTCTCAGAAGCCTATCATTTCAGCCATAGTGCCAGTCGCTCGAATAACCTATAAAACATTAAAATATATGTCTATATGTAATTACTGCCCAAATTAAAAAGGCTACAATATAAAGGCTACAAAAAAAAGATAAAACCTGCTAAAATTTCCTATATGGTTAGATGGGAAGGAGTGGTATAAAGTTTGAAGTACAAGATAATTGGAGTAGAGTCTCAACTCTACCACTTAGTAGCTGCTGTTTGCCCTTGGACAACTGTTTACCCTTTCAAACCTCATTGTCTTCCTAAGTAGATAAGATCAACGCCTGGTTGTGAAGAACAAATAACAGTAGTTAGGACAAATATTACAGCAATGGGTATACAGATGGCACACTTAAGGATAGTCCACTCTCTCCTGTCTTTTTCATTAATATTTTTCAAGTACTTAGTTGATATTAAATCAGGAACAGAAATTGGGTAGTACCTGTTTGCCCTATCAACATTTCTTTTTATCCTATCCTTTCTCAAATTTACCTCTTTCTAGCAATAGGTGATGATTGCTTAGTTCCAGGAAGAAGGCATTCAAAACAAACCTTCTAGAGATTTGGTGGCACCTACTCTTCTACAAAAAAATCTAAACAGGAGGATGGAAAAAAATGTACATCATACCATTATACCAAATGTAATCAATTATATATGAGAAGAAATCACCTCAGGAGACTAAAGAAGTGAAAATATTTGGAAAGAAAAAAAATCTTTTCACCCACTACAGAATCAAAATCTTGTTCATGGGGCGCCTGGGTGGCTGAGTGGGTTAAAGCCTCTACAGGGTCCTGGGATTGAACCCTGCATCGCAGGGGGGGGGGGTCTCTCTGCTCAGCAGGGAACCTGCTGCCCCCTCTCTCCCTACTTGTGATCTCTCTCTGTCAAATAAATAAAATCTTTAAAAAGAAAAAAAAATCTTGTTCATATGCTCAATAGACACGTACTAATTTCCCAGTGTAACCTAATTGGGTAGAAAGGAGGAGATACACCACAGCTGGAGAAACACCACATATAGAGAAACAAAGATAAGAGTGATATAAAAGCCTTTTAAAGAGTAAGAGGAGGGCAAGGAAAATGTCTCTTGGATAATAAACACCTTTACTTGCTATTCTATCTTTAGTCCTTTTCAGCCTTCAAAAAAATATAGCATGAATAAGTTAATGTCATAGTCTAGTTGGAAAAAGAGTCTGATAAAAGAGAAATGACAATGAGGTGTCATCTTTAGCGGTAACTCTAATTGACTCTGTGAAATATTGTACTGAGAAGAATTCTAAGGACATACGCAAGGCTTGGCAGGAAAACATGTCATAAATTAGTGATGTCTATTATAGGATTTGGCTACAAATTTATTATCCTGGTCATGAGGATATACGATGCGGTGAAGAGGATGGCAGGAAAGAAAAGTTCAAAGGGTCAGTTTAAGAGAAAGAGATGACCTAGAAAAAAAAAAGTAAATGAGGTATAAGGTACGATGTTACCAATGCTATCTGCTTAATAATCTGTCTATAGCTATTTCTTGCTTCTAGTTACCTTACAACCAGCAACTGCTGACCCTCAAGAGTCTATTAAAAGCTTGGTTGATAGTAAGTTGTACATAGCTATATGTTCCTATAATTTACCTCTTGAACATGAAGACTTTTATATATGATAATAATGTAATTTAAAATCAAATGTGGCTGAGTTGCTTCTGGGGATAAACACCAAAGGAGAGAAGGAGAAAGGTGAAGGTGCGGTGCCAGGACCTAGTCTAATGAAAGGAAAACCTGACTTTTTAAAAAAAATATTTTATCTATTTGAGAGAGAGAGAAAATGCACACATTCAAGATGAGGGAGGGTCAAAGGGAGAAGCAGGCTCTCCGCTGAGCCGGGAGTCCAATGTGGGATTCCATCCTGGGACTCGGGGATCATGACCTAAGCCTAAGTCAGATGCTTAACCAACTGTGCCACCCAGGCACCCAAAAACCTTACCTTCTTAATGGCAGTGGAACAAATTATTCCCACCACCACAGCGCCAAACCAGATAAGTGGTGTCCATTTAATAATAAAAACTTGCAAATTATCATTTTTCTAATAATAGGCCTGGTAGAGGACAATAACATAGACTTGTTTAAAAAAGAAGTATAAATAATTTCAGTTTTAGTATCATCAGAGCTAAACAAGTTATTGAGGAAAAATTTTTATTCTTGAAATTAAAAAAAAAATATCTTGCTAAATTTAGGTGATTTTAAGTACCATTTGTTTTATATAAAATTCATTGGAATAAAAATATATCATTCACCAGTTATTTTTTGGCTAACAAAGTCTTGAAGAGACAAGGCAGTGAATAATTGTAGGGGGAAATTGATGAATATCTCAAAGTACACAACAGCAAAAGACAGATGACAAATTAAATAATTTAGAGCAGAATATTTGGACCAGACAAAACAAGGATTTAAAATAGGGGTGCCAAGCTGGCTTAGTCAGTATAGCATGTGACTCTTTCAGGGTTTTAAGTTCAAGTCTCACACTGGGTATAGAGAAGATCACTTAGAATCTTTTTTACCCCCCGTCCCCCGCTTTTTTTAAAAAGATTTTATTTATTTATTTGGCAGACAAAGACAGCACAAGCAGGGAGCCAGAAGCTGGGATCATGACCTGAGCCAAAGGCAGATGCTTAACTGACTGAGCCACCCAGGTGCCCCTTAAAAACAAAATCTTAAAAAGTAGGGCGCCTGGGTGGCTCAGTTGGTTGAGCAACTGCCTTCGGCTCGGGTCATGATCCCGGAGTCCCGGGATCGAGTCCCATATCGGACTCCCAGCTCTGCGGGAAGTCTGCTTCTCCCTCTGACCTTCTCCCCTCTCATTCTCAGTCTCTCGCTCTCTAATAAATAAATAAAAAAAAAATCTTTAAAAAAAAAAATCTTAAAAAGTAAATTATAAGAAGCTGGTTTTAAAAAAAGAGAATAAAGATGTAGTGGAAAAGTGTCATGAAGAAAAACCCAAATGGAATCCCTGATATAGAGAAATCAGTATCTAAAACAAAAAATTAGCCTGATGGGTCAGGTATAAGATTCAACAACTGAAGAATGCTTAATGAGCTGAAAGATCAGATTAAAGAATTCCCAAACAAGGAATTTTTCAGGATGAAAGGAATGATAGAGAAAACATAAAAGAAAATTTAAGGAAGATAGAAGTAGAAATACCAGCATCAATATTGTAAGGGTCCTAGAGGGGGAAAAAGAAGAAAATAAAGATAAGAATCTAAGAATTTCTCAGAATTAAAGAAAAAATTCAGCCTCAAATTGCTGAGTGCCAAACAGATATTTGAGAAAATTCTCACAGGCTAGACAAATTATAGTAAATATTAAGATTGCCAGAAACAAAAATATGAAAGTTTCTAGAAAGAATGACTGCCTACAAAGGAACAAGAATTGGATGAACATCTGACTTTTCAAAACCAACACTAGAAACCAGAAGATACTGAAAAGATAGTTTTGCTTTGTTTTTTTTTAAAGATTCCATTTATTTATTTGACAGAGAGCGAGTGAGATCACAAGTAGGTAGAGAAGCAGGCAGAGAGAGAGGGGTTAGCAGGCTCCATGCAGAGCAGAGAGCCCGATGCGGGGCTCGATCCCAGGACCCTGAGATCATGACCTGAGCAGAAGGCAGAGGCAACTCACTGAGCCACCCAGGCGCCCCTGGAGAGAGAGTTTTAAAGTGAGAAAGAGAAAAACCCAAAACTTTGAAACTAGAATTTACAGAGATAAAATAACATTATAATTTAAAGATAAAATAAATTTATGTGCGGGAATACTAAAACTCAGAAGGCTTACCAAACTGAGACCCTCGTTGAGAAAGTCTAGCAAGGACAAAAATAAATCCAAGAGAATTTATGAAATATCTCAGATATGATAAAGAACAGTTAATATAATGTTTTGTTTTATTTTAAAGCAAGTAATGGAGGGGGAAAAAAGCAGGAAAAAGTATATCCCCAAACAGTCCAAAATTAAAACTTTGGGGGATATGAACATAAAGAGAAGTGAAAGAAGAGTTTGGATTTAAGTGAAAAATGTGTTGAGGCCACTGGTCACTTGCCTTGTTCAGAATAGTATTAATATTGTTAAACTTAAGACATGGAAGAAAAATAAGACTATTAATGAGTCAGATATAACCACCATAAAATTATAGGTTCTAGGATAAACCTGAAGTAGTTATATTCATTACAAATGTCCAATTTTCACTATGTGTCAGTGTGTTAAACTCAAGGAGTGTAAACACAAAGAAATAATCAAGGGTAGATATTAACAAAATAAGAGAACAAAAACCAGTATTATCAATAGATCTAAAAGCTGAGCCTTAGATAACTCATTTAATCCTTTGAACAACCTTCTGATATAGGGACTATCAATTCACCCCTTTTCCATTTGAGGCAACAGAGGCACAGAGTAGTTATGTAATCTAACAAAGATCACACAGCTAGGTAAGTGACAGAAATATCTGGTATGTGAGGCAGAATGACTCTGGAGCCTGAACTCATTCATAACCACTGTTTTGTGGAAAGAGTACCCAGAGAAGACTGACAAACAGAAAGAAATAAGCAAAAAAACAAAAGACGACACAGGTTTTAAAGTTAAAAAACTTAAAAAAAAAAACAACACAAAACCAATAAACTAAGTTAGTTTGAGGATATGAATTAAATACTTGAGTAGCATAAAAGAACAAAAAACCCAACCCAATTAAAAAATGGACAAAAGATCTGACATTTTTCCAAAGAAGAGATACAAATGGCTAACAAGTATGTGAAAAGATGTTCAACATCATTAGTTATTAAGGAAATGTAAATGAAAACCACAATGATACCACTTCATATGCACTAGGATGGCTATAATTAAAGAAGACAGGTAAGACCAAAATTGACAAGGATATAGAGAAATTGGAACCTTTATACACTGTTGGTGGGAAGTAAAATGGCACAATTAATTTGGAAAACAATTTGGTTAAACTTAAAAAGTTTAAACATGGAGAGTTCACATTTGACCAAGCAATCCCACTTCTATGTACATATGCAAGAAAAATGAAAACCTATGTCCACACAAAAACTTGTACGTGAATATTCACAGTGACATAATTCATAATAGCCAGAAGGTGGAAACCGTCCCAATGTCTATCAAATGATGAATGGGTAAACAAAATGTGGTATATCCACATAATAGATCAGTCATAAAAAACAAAAACAAAAGTACTGATGCATGGTATAAAGTGGAAGAATCTTGAAGAACTTATACCAAGTGAAAGGTAGTCACAAAAGATCATTTATTATATGCTTCCATTTATATAAAATGTCTAGAACAGGAAAGTCATTAGAGACAAGTCTAGGGCTATGGAAGATGGGAGGGAAGGAGAGCAATAGCTAGGGTATAGGGTTTCTTTTGGGGGTAATGAAAATGCTCTAAAATTTTTTTGAGTGGTAGTTGCAGAATTTGATTAATCTATGAAAAATCACTGGTTTGTACATCTTAAGTAAATAGATTGTCTAGTATATGAATTTCATCTTTATTTTTTTTAAAGATTTTGTTTATTTATTTTATTAGGAAAGAGAGAGAATGAGAGAGAGCATGAGAAGGGGGAAGGTCAGAGTGAGAAGCAGACTCCCCATGGAGCTGGGAGCCCGACGCGGGACTCGATCTCGGGACTCCGGGATCATGACCTGAGCCGAAGGCAGTTGCTTAACCAACTGAGCCACCCAGGCGCCCGCATCTTTATTTTTTAATGTAGGCCCCATGCTCAGCATGGAGCCCAACGAGAAACTTGAACTTAAGACCCCGAGGATAAGAGTCAGTCACTTAAAACTACTACTGAGCTACGCAGGAGCCCTGAGAATTACATCTTAATAAAGCTATTTAACACGGTGTCTAGCTGGTTCATTTGATAGAACATGGAACTCCTGATCTCAGGGTTGTTAAGTTCAACATTGGGTATACAAGTTACATAAAAATAAAATTCTAAAAAAAAGAAGCTTTTTACCATCCCCACCCCCCAACCACGCCCCCCGCCACTGCCAAGTCTATGGAAAGCTAAGGTAATTTTGCAAAGAGTGAACTTATGTATTTATGTAAGTATGTATGCATTTGCAGGGTAGCTGAGAATTCTCTCTCCCAGGTATTAAGAGAGACTAAACAAAGTCAAAGACAGACTAGTGCTGACACAGAAACAAACAGACCTAGTTTTAACAGAATATAGAGCTTATAAACAGACCTACGTATAAATGAGACTCTCCTATGACAAAGCTGGTTTCTCAAAGCAGAAAAAAAGGATGAACTCTTTAGTAGGATGTGCTAGAAAAATTCACATATTTACATAGGCAAAAGTAGTTAAAGTCCTACCTCTCAGTATATATGCAGAACACAAACCCCAGATGGATTAACAGATCTAAAAGGCAAAATTAGGGGCGCCTGGGTGGCTCTGTGGGTTAAAGCCTCTGCCTTCGGCTCAGGTCATGATCTCAGGGTCCTGGGATTGAGGCCCAGAGCCCCACATCGGGCTCTCCACTCAGCGGGGAGCCTGCTTCTCCCTCTCCCTCTGCCTGCCTCTCTGCCTACTTGTGATCTCTCTCTCTCTGTCAAATAAATAAAATCTTTTTTTTTTTAAAAAGGCAAAATTAATATAACTTTAAAAAAGAGATAAATTATTGGTAGATTTAGCTTAATTCAAATAAATATTTCTATTCAGTGAAAAATGCTTTGGGAATAATATTCATCTAAAATTATCAGAGTTAGTATCTTAAATATGAAGAACCTCTATAAAAACAAGAAAAAACGGTAACTGGGGAGAACAAACGGGCAAAAGATATTAATAGGCAATTCACAGGATAAAAAGGCTATCAAGTATATTAAGAAAGCGGGGTGCCTGGGTGGCTCAGTGGGTTGAGCCTCTGCCTTTGGCTCAGGCCGTGATCTCAGGGTCCTGGGATCAAGCCCCACACTGGGCTCTGCTCAGCAGGGAGCCTGCTTCCCTCTCTCCCTCTGCCTGCCTTTCTGACTACTTGTGATCTCATTCACTGTGTCAAATAAATAAAAAAAATCTTAAGTATATTAAGAAAGGCCACTCTCACCAACTATCAGAGAAATGCAAGCAATATTGCTTTAAAGCTATAAGAAAAATAAAAATTAAAAAAAGGAAAAAAATTATAAAACTAAGTAATATGAAGTACTGGAAAGAACAAGGGAAGAAAATAGAAACCTTTCTGTGAACTGTTTGATAAGCCATTCTGTTAGCTATGGACCCAGAATTCCACTTAGGTAAGAACTCCAAAGAAATACCCGCAGAGATCCTTAAAGAAATGTGTACAAGAGTGCTTGCAGCATTATTTGTACCAGGGTATAGGAAGCAACATAGATTCCATCACCAGGAAATGAGTAAGCAAATGTTTTGGATGCAGATAATGAAATATTATGCAGAATTTGATGGCCAAAGCTTAAAAATACAGTACTGGGTGAGAAAAAGGAATAAGCTGAGATCGATACTAACATTAACGTAAATTAAAACCACACTAAATGTTATATATTTAATGATCTGTGTATCTGACTGGATGCTTGTGGAGGGGGAACAGGAAAAGAGGTTGAAGGTAAGAAAAAAAAATAAAACAAGAGTAGGACTTATATCCATAGACTGATGATGACAATGTGCCACAAACTACCTTATGAGTGCCACAGCACAAAAATCAATTTGGTCAGGGAACCTGGTGGCTCAGTCAGTTAAGTGTCCAACTCCTAGTTTTGGCTCAGGTCATGATCTCAGATTCGTGAGAAACCAAGAGTTGGACACCGGCCCTGTGCTCAGCAGAGAGCCAACTTGAGATTCTCTGTCCCTTTCCCTCTGGCCACCCCCGCCACCTTTTGTTCTCTCTCCCTCCCTCTCTCTAAAATAAATAAATCTTAAAAAAAAATCATTATCTGGTTGCTTACCACTTGGTCTTTAGTGCCAAGCAGAACACCTGACACATAATAGGGTTTCTAATATTTTCTGGGTGAACGAGTTAGTAAATTAGTAAGATTAACTCCATTCTCTGCACCTGACAGACTCCCACACACAAAGGAAAAAGGTTCACAAAATCCTATTTTTTAAAAAAGATTTTATGTATTTATTTATTCGTCAGAGACAGACGGAGGGAGAGAGAGAGAGAGCGAGCGAGCACAAGCAGGGGGAACAGCAGCCAGGGGGAGAAGCAGGCTCCGTGCTGAGCAAGGAGGCCAACGAGGGATTTGATCCCAGAACCCTGGGATCACTACCTGAGCCAATGGCAGACGTTTAATGGACTGTGCCACCTAGGCATCCCCAAATCCTACTTTTAAGAAGAAAGAAAATATGCCTTCTAATAATTACGTAGATTTTTTATATAGGTACAAAACAGGAGCAGTGTAATAAAAACATATAAACTTGATTTGGGGTTGAGTTACCCAAATCATTCAGTGTGTTATGAAGCACAGATATGACAGTCATCTAGGGAGGAGGAAATCTTGCCCTTCTCAAAATCAAGTTACAAAATAAAAAGGTCAACTGAATGTTAAACAGATGGTCCATTGTGAAAATTAAGGTTTTCCTTTTGGCAGGAGACTCTTAAATAAGTTACTTCACTTATAGCAGGAGGAATTTCCTAAAATTGTAATGAATTAATAATTTAATAGCCTGCCTCTCCTGATAACTTTTTCCTGCTCAATGACAAAGGAAAAAAGATGAACATCTGAGTCCCCTCTCGGCAAAACAGGAAAGACTAAGGTTAAAAAATGTCTCCAAATAGAATGACCTACTATATCTCCTTCCTCTCTTTTGACAGAAGAAATTATTGAAATGACTTCTGTCAATTCCTGAAGTAATAACACTTTAGTGAAAAAAATTTCCCTTTGATCTTTTCTGTAACAGTTTCTTGGTAATTCGAATCAATGCACAATTATCACCATCAAAAAAGGACAACTGATTTTTTTAGGGTTCAAGATGTTGTAATGAATAGAACTAGTCCTAAAACATTTTAAAAATGCTTAAATTTCTTCTTTATTTTGACAACTATATTCTAAATAGGATCTATGCTAATTTAAAATCTTACCAATTTAGAGCATACACACACACACACATAAACCACTTAAATTTTGATATTCTAGGCTTCAGGTTAAGAATTACATTCTTAAGTCAAAAATGAATTACTTTCAATTTGGCTTCATTCATGGGTAAATCTGGGAAAGCACTATGACATACTCTGTTTTATGGAAGTCAGGGTTTATCATGTCACTGAGAAAATCTCCAACTGCTTTCAATTAGCTAAAGGCACATCTATTTAGCAATCATATTTCTGGAAGTCTCAATGATTCAGAATAACAGCAACACCTCCTAGAGATTATTATTATTATTATTATTTTAAAGATTCCATTCAATTATTTGACAGAGACAGCGAGAGAGGAGAACACAAAGCAGGGGGAATGGGAGAGGGAGAGGCAGGTCGTCCGCGGAGAAGGGAGGCCTAGCGGGGCTGGATCCCAGGACCCCAGGATCATGACCTGAGCCGATGCCAGGCGCCTAATGACTGAGCCACCCAGGCACCCCAAGATTATTATTTAATAAACAAATCTCTGAGCATTCAAAAATAATTGAAAATGAGAGATCTGCACAAAATGTAAAGGCCAGTTCATTTGCCACCATTTAAAAAAAGAAATCCATTTTTAAAAAAGATTTTATTTATTTGACAGTGAGAGAGAGATCACAAGTAGGCAGAGAGGCAGGCAGAGAGAGAGGGGGAAGCAGGCTCCTCGCTGAGCAGAGAGCCTGATTGGGGGGGGGGGGGCCTCGATCCCAGGACCCTGAGAGAGATCATGATCTGAGCTGAAGGCAGAGGCTTTAACCCACTGAGCCACCCAGGCACCCCAAAAACCCCACTTTTAAAAAAGATTTATTTATTTGAGAGAGAGAGGAGGGGGGACAGAGGGAGAGGGAGAGAGAGAGGGAAGGGGAGGGGAAATGGGAGAGAGAGAGAGAGAAACTTAAGCAGATTCCCCTGCTAAGCACGAAGCCCGATCTGGCTCCATCCCATGACCCTGAGATCATGATGTATGCCAAAATCAGGAGTCAGATGCATGACTGAACGAGCCATCTAGGTGTCCCCAAACAAACCCACTGCTGGTTTGTTTTAGATAAGCCTGATTTTTTCAGATAAACTCATAGAATGAATTAAAAAATTAGATTTATAGCAGAGCCTAACACCAGAAACACACAAATGAAGTGGGTATTTAATTATTAAGAGCAGGAGGTAGGAAAGATCAGAATAGACTAAAGTCAGAAGTGATGGCCAAGAATATATATTCCATTATGAAAAAAGCGGGGGTGGGGGGATCCAATGTTAGGTCGATTCTGTTCAATGGAGCTGTAAGTGCAACATATCCCAAAGACTGATCCAAAGGAAATCACAGTAATAGTACTATGCAAAGGTGGTCAGTAATATAACAGCTCAGTAACCCTAAGGGTGTTATCAATACCAAAGCAAGAAAAATTAAACTTACTTCAATATTCTTTAAGGGTACTAAGTGAATAATCTGTATCAACAGTTAACAAAATTATAAGTGAAATCATGATTGTGATGATGCTTGGTGTTTAGATAGCAAGATATATTACAGAGTTTTGTGCATTATAGAGTTTGTATGCACTAAAGAAGCAGAATATTCAGTGATCTTTTTCTTAAGATTTTATTTACTTGAGAGAGAGTGAGCAGAAAGAACGGGAGAGGCAAATCCCCTGCTAAACAGGGAACTCCATCCCAGGACCCTGGGATCATGATCTGAGCAGAAGGCAGACGCTTGACTGACTGAGCTACTCAGGCACCCCTATTTATTCACCCTTAAAGGAGTTTGGCAGCATGCTTTTTCATTTAAGACAGCATCCAAAGTACTTACAATGATCAAAGTTAAGTGTAATTTAGATAATTCAGAAACTAGGTGTTTTTAAAAAGATATTTTCCATCTTATTTGCATATGACTTATGCAGAAATGTATTTTGTTTTTTGGGGGGGTAGGTTTCATTTCCTTCCTCTTTTGGACCATTATGTATAGCACTCAGGAGCAAAGGCACTTCACTGTCTGAGACACCCCACAAGGGCTGTGCTAACATGGGAACAGACAACTAAAACCTTCAGAAAAAATATTTTTATTAAAAAAAATTTCTTTAGGGGCGCCTGGGTGGCTCAGAGGTTAAAAGCCTCTACCTTCAGCGCAAGTCATGACCTCAGGGTCCTGGGATCGAGCCCCGCATCGGGCTCTCTGCTCAGCAGGAAGCCTACCTCCTACTCTCTCTCTCTCTGCCTGCCTCTCTGCCTACTTGTGATCTATCTCTCTCTGTCAAATAAATAAATAAAAATCTTAAAAAAATTCCTTAAACAATTTTTCTCTTTACAGTTATCCCCATTTCTTGGAAATATTTATTCTTGAGAGAGAGACAGAGAGAGAGAACAAGCAGGAGGAGAGGCAGAGGGAGAGGGAAGAGACTCCTCGCTGAGCTGGGAGGCCGACGTGGGGCTCGATCCCAGGACCTGGAGATCATGACCTGAGCCGAAGGCAGACACTTAACCATCTCAGCCACCCAGGAGCCCCAAGAAAAAAATATTTTTAAAGATTTATTTATTTATTTTGGAGAAAGCACGCATGCACATGGGGGTGAAGGGCAGAAGGAGAAACTGAAGCTGACTCTGCACTGAGCATGGAGCCCCAAGTGGGACTTGAGATCATGACCTAAGCTAAAACCAAAAGTCAATATTTAACCAACTGCGCCACCCAGGAGCCCCAAGTAAAAATTTCTTTGAAGTACTCTGCATCCTACTTTTTATGTTTCAAACTGAAAAGAGAAATTTTTGGCAAAACTATTGTATTTGAAAAGGCATCATACATGGGGCATCTGGGTGGCTCAGTGGGTTAAAGCTTCTGCCTCTGGCTCAGGTCATGATCTCAGGGTCCTGGGGGGGCGAGCCTTGAATCAGGCTCTCTGCTCAGCGGGGAGCCTGCTCCCCCTCCCCCCAAGCCTGACTCTGCCTACTTGTGATTTGTCTACTTGTGATTTCTGTCAAATAAATAAATAAAATCTTAAAAAAAAAAAGGCATCATGTCAGTTACTTTTTTAGGTTAAGAGTTAAACTTTTCAAATACTAGTAAGATTCCTGGGGTGCCTGCGTGGCTCATTCAGTTAAAAATGTCTGCCTTCTGCCCAGGTGGTGACCCAGAGTGCTGGGATCCAGCCCCAGTAGGCTCTCTGCTCAGTGGGAAGTCTGCTTCTCCCTCTGCCCCTGGCCCTGCTCTCTCACTAAAAAGAAAGTACTAGTAAGATTCTAAAAATACTTAGGGAGTAACTGGGCCAATGACTTACCTGAAAACACCCTTGGAAATGTGGTTTTATTGGAAATTGCACAGATGCCTTAACAACAGAGTTTAGAAAAGTTTAGAGGAGTTTTCCAACTAGTAAAAAATTACTGGCGCTGTCAAATAAGATTCCTTTCCCACTGATGGGAAGAGTTGGGGATAGACACAAAAATAGTTGAGGTGAAGATGACAAGAATTTGTCAGAGTTATCAAAAGTCTCAATCCTAGCACTGGAACTCTTAATTGTGAAACAAATTAAGGGTCGCTGGAGAGGAGAGGGGTTGGGGGATGGAGTAATAGGGTGATGGACATTGGGGAGGGTATGTGTTGTAATGAGTACTGGGTATTATATATAAACTGATGAATCACAGGCCTGTACCCCTGAAATAATATTACACTATATGCTAATTAATTGAATTTAAATTTTAAAAAGTTCAGCAGTAAGGATCAGAAGATCAGAAGTGAGGAAGCTGAAGAGTCTATAAGCTGTGCCAAAAAACTAATTTGGACCAGAAGTCCTAACATAGGTCAATATAACTATTTCTATATTTATGTTTTCCCTCAGTTTCTTAATACTACACTAATAAAGGAGCCATTAACTACATTTAGCTACTTAAACTTAAATTAATTGAAATTGAATATTCAGTTCCTCAGCCACAGGAGCCACATATGACTAGTGCCTACCAAACTGGATAGTGTAGAATGAACATTTCCATCACTGCAGAAAGCTCTACTGGACAATGCTGACCTAGAACCTTTAAAACCCAGGCAATCCGGAACAAGAGATTTTACACTTTTACACATACTAGCTTTAAATGGTGGAGCTCTTTCCTTCCTAGTATGTACAGGTAATTTATATAGATGTTCTTACTAAAAACTGCAAATGACACAGAACTAAATGAGATTACCTATACAATACAGTTTTAGAAGAATGTATTTAGGGGCGCCTGGGTGGCTCAGTGGGTTAAAGCCTCTGCCTTCGGCTCAGGTCATGATCTTAGGGTCCTGGGATGGAGCCCCACATCAGGCTCTCTCCTCCGTGGGGAATCTGCTTCCCCCTCTCTCTCTGCCTGCCTCTCTGTCTACTTGTGATCTCTCTCTCTGTCAAATAAATAAATGAAATCTTTTTTAAAAAATGAAGAATGTATTTAGACAAAAACATTACAACATCTAGCCCAATTCTTTAAGTGTTTTTTTTTATTATTAAAGAGAGAGAACAGTTGTGCAAGTGGGGGATGAGGGGGAGAGAGAATCTTAAGCACGTTCCATGCCCAGTGTAGAGCCCGATGTGGGGCTCGATCTCACAACTCTGACTCTGAGATCGTGACAGGAGCTGAAATCAAGAGTTGGACACTAACTGACTGAGCTACCCAGGGGCCCCTTTTTATTTAAATTTCAGTTAGTTAACACAGTGTAATATTAGTTTCAGGTGTACAATATAGTGATTCAACACTTCCATGTGTTGAACACCTGTACTCATCACAAGTACTCTTCTTAAATCCCCATCACCAACACCCCCCCAATCATCAATTTGTTCCCTATAAAGAATCTGTTTCTTGGTTTGCCCCTCTTTTTTTTTCCCCTTTCCTCATTTGTTTTGTTTCTTAAATTTCACATATGAATGAAATTATACGGTATTTGTCTTTCTCTGACTTATTTCACTTAGCATTATATCCTCTAGCTCCATCCATGTCATTGCAAGTGGCAAGATTTCATTCTTTCTCATGGCTAATATTCCACTGTACACATACACATCTTCATCCATTCATCAGTTGAGGGACACTTGGGTCCTTAATTTGGCTACTGTAGATAAGGGTTCTATACACTGCTATACATTGGGGTGCACATACTCCTCTGAATTAATGTTCTGGTATTTTTTGCATTTAACCCAATTCTAACGTAAAAGCCATTTTATTAAAAATAAGCAAAGCAAACAATTAGGACACTATACATTTTAATTCATGCTTTTGATGTGTCAAATGGATTCACATTCTTGAAAGGTTCTCCATGTACTGGAGCTGCAAGCAAACATAAGAAACTATAAAAACAGGGGTGCCGAGGTGGCTCAGTTGGTTAAGGTGTGCCTTCAGCTTAGGTCATGATCCCGGGGTCCTGGGATCAGGTCCCACATCGGGCTCCCAGGTCAGCAGGGAGCCTGCTTCTTCCTCTCCCTATGCTCATATTCTCTCTCTCTCAAATAAATAAATAAATAAATAAATAAAATATTTTCTTTATTAAAAAAACTATAAAGACATTTGTGACTATTAGCCAAGTAATTTCTGAATGTAACCCACAGAGTATTCTAAATCTTAGAATCCTGATGATTCATTTAGGTAGAGCCCTAACAAGCAAATCAAGCCTTCCTAATGATTAAGTAGGACAGGCTGCTGATTTTTACATATGTCAATATTACAGACACCTATGCCTTAAACTTATGAGTAAGGAAAATAACGATTCGGGGTGACGCCCGAATCCTCACTGCTAATGTGAGACAAATTTTTGAGTGGGTAAAGGTTGCCCCTAAGGTGACCCGCCTACTTTGCGGGATGCCTGGGTGCTGTGATCTGCCCATCCCCCCCTTTTAACACTGAAAAAGAAGACAGACTTGGGGCGACCTGGCTATCACTTAAAAAAAAAAAATTACAGACACCTATAAAGCTTTTGGTGACTGGGAAGTGGATTATAGCTTAGCTTTCAAAGTCACACCTGTCCACACTGCTGAGCATAAACTAAAACATGAACAGGCACATGTTTTCCTCACTTAATCATAGTTTTTTGGCACCTCTCCTGAAAGACTTTACAAAACATACTTATCCTCAAAGATCACAGAAGAGCTGCCATAGTACACTGGTAGAGACACTGCAAAGAATACACATTATTCTCTCTTCCATTCTTAAGAAGTAAAATATTTTTCTGGGCAACTTCTCAGATGAACACCTATTCAATGTATTCCACAACATATAATACCCTCTATAGCACAATATGATCATTTAGGAATCAAAAATTTCAGAAACTCTAAAGGACACTGCTGACTATAACGACGAACACAATCTTTTTCAAAACAAGAACTCACATTACTGGTATCTCAATTTAAATTTCTAAGAGTTAAAAAAAAAAAACTCAAACCTCATAGAAGGTTAAAAGCAAAAAAAATAAGTCTCACTGCCAGGCTAAAAAATAAGGCTAAAATCCAGACATTACAACTTTGGGTCATTTGTTTTTAGTTCTGGTGTTTACTACGTACTCATCTTTATCCTTTATTACAATGTATCCTCATTATAAAAGATTCAGAGAATTTATCCTAATTTCTCCCTCCTCCGCTCATTCTGATGTTATTTTTAGTTTTCATTGGTTATTTTAATAACTTTAATTATTATACTTGAAACTTCATTTCTTTTTTTTTCTTCTTTTTTTTTTAAGATTTTATTTGACAGAGAGAAACACAGTGAGAGAGGGAACACAAGCAGAGGGAATGGTAGCGGGTGAAGCAGGCTTCCTGCCCAGCAGGGAGCCTGACTCGGGGCTCGATCCAAGGACCCTGGGATCATAACCAGAGCCAAAGGCAGAAGCCCAACCACTGAGCCACCCAGTTTCTACTGGCTCCCCATGTAATCACATACCTAAGTCTCACTGCAGTTTGTTTTACAACTATTAAATTTTCCTGTATTTTATCTTTAGGTTGATTTTAAAAAATTGAGTAAGAACAACTCATTATGTTAGCAGCTTCCGTGCAGTAGGCAGTATTGTTTTGTGAGATATCATCCATTTTTTATTTCATTGGGACAGCTACTACAGAAGAGTTTTTGTTTTTTTAAAGAATGCTTTATTAAGGTATAATTGACCATAAGCATTTTAAAAAAGTTAAAATAGAGGGAAAGAATAGCAAGAGACAATGAAGATCATAAAAACAATCTTTAGGTAAAAAGATCATAGTAAACTTAATTACTCACTATAAAAAATATAACTAATTTTTCTTTAGTACAAAGAGAACACTCTCCAACTAAATTACATGAGGTTAACATATAACAAAACACCTGA
Source organism: Nasua narica (assembly GCA_028533885.1). Classification (NCBI taxonomy): domain Eukaryota; kingdom Metazoa; phylum Chordata; class Mammalia; order Carnivora; family Procyonidae; genus Nasua; species Nasua narica. The sequence continues at coordinate 11,817,318 of CM052813.1, forward strand.
TGAAAAGTATGAAAGCAGACAGTGAAAGGCAATTCTCAATCATGAATGTAAATGAAAAAATTCTAAGCAAACTATGAGCAAAGTGAGTCTAGCAATACATGAAGAAATTTTACATCATCACCAAATTAGGACTGTTCTACAAATGCCAGGTTCGTTTTGTGGAATTTACCCCATTAAGGCTCTTAGAAAACTAGAAGGAAATTTCCTTAATCTCTAAAGGACATCCATAAAAATTCTGTAGGAAAAATTATACTTCAAAAAAGAACACTGTCAGTGTTTCCTCATTACGATCCTGAGCTTACATGGTCATGGACAGTGTGACAGAATCCTGGCCGGTGCAGTAAAGGAAGAAAGAGCAATAAAAGAATAAAGATTTACGAAGTTGTCATGTACTATGTCAATACACAAAAACATACTGCATTTCAATACATCAACAAAAAACTAGAAAATAGAATAAAAAAAAAGATGTAAATAGGGAGACCTTGTTCAGGAATACAAACACTCAAAGATTTTAGTTCTTCCAAAATCAATTTCTATATTCAGTGCCATTCATCAGCATCCCATAGGAATATCACTTACATTCATTAACATATTGAAGTTAATCCAAATGACAAATCCCCATGGGTTGGTAGTTTAGGTGTTACTGCAAACAGATGCCACCTTTGAGAATCGTTTGGTCGTCTATTTCAGGCACACTTTTTAAAACAGAAATTTGGTAATATCGAAGCATATATCCAAAGACTTCCTCGACTCTTTACACTTTTGAAGCCCACTGAAATACATCACTTCTATGTAATAAAATTTGCCTTTTAAAATATGCAACCTAGGGCCCCTGGGTGGCGCAGTTGGTTGAGCGACTGCCTTTGGCTCGGGTCGTGATCCCGGAGTCCCGGGATCGAGTCCCATGTCGGGCTCCCGGCTCCGTGGGGAGTCCGCTTCTCACTCTGACCTTCTCCCTTCTCATGTTCTCTCTCTCTTTCCTAATAAATAAATATATAAAATCTTTTAAAATAATAAATAAATAAAATAATAAATAAATAAAATAATAAATAATAAATAATAAATAATAAATAAATAAATAAATAAATAAATAAATAAATAAATAAATAAATAAATAAATAAATAAATAAAATATGCAACCTAGGGCGCCTGGGTGGGTCAGTTGTTAAGCAACCACCTTCGGCTCAGGTCATGATCCTGGAGTCCCTGGATCGAGTCCCACATTAGGCTCCCTCCTCAGCGGGGAGTCGGGTTCTCCATCTGACCTCTCCCTCTCAAATAATAAATAAATAAATCTTAAAAAAAATATATAAAATATGTGACCTCAACTTCATGAGAGCAGCAAAGCTGTGAATACATAGATACCACTTCAGATTTTACTTATTTTTTGCCATCTGTTGGCCAAAACCACTTCCTTCCTCTTTCCTCAGACACTCTCATTCTGAATAACTATCTCACCTTTATTTTCTTCATCCAATCTTAGATTTTTTTAAATTTCTGTTTTTTTGTATATGAAATGGGAAGCTCGTTCATCTTTTTCTTCTTCCACCAGACTCATACTCTCTGCATTCACATCATTCTTCATTTTCTCACACTTATTTATTTTAGATTTTTATTTATTCATTTGAGAGAGGAGAGAGATCACAAGTAGGCGGGGGGGGGGGGGGGAGGGGAGGGAGAGGCTCCCTGCTGAGCAGATCCCAGTATGCCTGCCAAAGGCAGAGGCTTTAACCCACTGAGCGACCCAGGTGCCCCTCTCACACTTATTTATTGAGAGAGCAAGTGCACAGGCACACAGCCATGTGTGCGTGTGTGGGTGGGGTGGGGGCAGGGAGAGTGAGAATCTCAAGCAGGCTCCATTCTGGGTGTGGAGCCCCATATCGGGCTCAGTCCCACCACCTGAGATCATGACCTGAGCTGAAATAAAGGCCAACATTTAACCGACTGAGCCACCCAGGCGCCCCATCTCACACACTAATTTAACTCCATGATTAAGAGCATGAACTCTGGACCCAAAATGCAGAATATGAATCCTGGCTTTACTGTATTTGTCATCTCAGGAAATTTATACTTCCCTGTTTCTTCTTCTGTAAGTCGGGCCAGGGGAATGATACTGGCCTCTATTTTATAGGGATGTTATGAGGTCAAATAAGGGTAATATTTATGAAGATTTTATAAGACCTATCTGTATGTAATTACATTTTTATAAACAGCAGGTTGGCTTTCCTAACTTACTAAAATTTCAAGCCTGCAAATTTAGATTCTTCAATATAAAAAATCAGTGATAATACTATTTTGTTTGTTTTGTTTTATAAACTTAAGCTCACCTAACATGGGCTTCTGAGTTACTTCTGTGTGGCAGCCATTGCTAGAAATAGGTATACTTGAATGTTAAGTATATGCAATGAAAGATGTTATCTGTGATAAGGTTCAAAACAATAAGGACAGACACATCCTTGGAGTTAATAGTTGATAATTTACAAAGTAGTTCAGCTGGTCAATAAATAATAAAGAAGAAATATTTCTAAGCCCAGGAAGTCTAGCTTCTTGAAACAGTTGTTCCTGGACCAGTCATATACATGTCCATACTTTTGTTTATTTATTTTTAAAAGACTTTATTTGTCAAAGAGAGAGAGAGAGAGAGAGAGAGAGAGCAAGCAGGGGGAGCTGCAGGTAGAGCAAGAAGCAGGATCCCCACTGAGCAAGGAGCCCAATATGGGACTCGAGATCCCAGGACCCCGAGATCATGACCCAAGCCAAAGGCAGTGGCCCAACCAACTGAGCCACCCAGGCGTCCCAGATGTCCGTACTTTTAGAAGATAATATTTAATAAATATAGGGTGGAAATTGAATTTTTAGTCATGATTCAGAATACTCAAATATAAAATGTCTAAAATTTTTAAGCTTGGAAAATTGCAGGTAATGTTTAAATTTTTTGAAAAATTAAAATATATAGTTTTATTTTAGGATCTTGAAGTATTTTTGCTAAAAGCCAATACTGATCTGTAAGTTTTCTACCTTTTCTTTGCAGTTGGGCAATCTGAAGAATTTATCAAGTCCTTCAGCCTCTATGACACCATCTTGTCAATATTCTAATGCCTAACGAATTGCTTATTTCTTATTCTACCCTAAGTGGCAATGTTATCAGGTTAACATACTGTGATATATTGATCTCAGACTTGATAAAGGACAAACTCTTATCTGGATGGTTCTGAGAAAGTACTATTAATTAATTCCATGCAAATTCAGTGTGTTATCAGCTTGGGGTCAAACCTGAAAACTACCTGAAATACCACCACTATTAAGAATATCTGTGGTTCGGGGCACCTGGATGGCTCAGTGGGTTAAAGCCTCTGCCGTAGGCTCAGGTCATGATCCCAGGGTCCTGGGATGGAGCCCCGCAACGGGCTCTCTGCTCAGCAGGGAGCCTGCTTCCTTCCCTCCCTCTCTCTCTGCCTACATGTGATCTCTCTGTCAAATAAATAAAATCTTAAAAAAAAAAAAAAAAAGAGTATCTATGGTTCTATGGCCCCTCAAACTATATGCAGTTTTTAGAAGGATCCAAAATATTTACTAACAGAGTGACCTGAAAACAATCTCAAAAATCTGGAAGTTCTCAAATAAGATTTCTGTAACACATTCATTTTATGCTTCTTAAAAGTCTTACCCTACACTCAATCTAGAACTATAGCACTTTAGTTTTTGGAGAGGTATCTGAAAAGCTGTAAGAACTCAGATCTCTTTTATACCTGATCTGTGGTAAAGGTATCCAATGTTGCACTGAGCTTTTTCTGCCACAAAAGAAATCAATCTGGATGTTAAGCTACCCAAATTTTGACTCTGTAAATACTCTTTCTGTCCCAAAATTCACTTCTTTATGATTAATATTCTCAGATCTAGGCTACTGTGTACTTTAGAATGCACTGCACACAAACTAGATTACAATTCTGGTAGCAGACTTCTTATTCTTGGTTTTGGGGTATGCTTTTACCTATGCATTAAGGAACATCCCTAGTTCTGCCCTTACTCAGTGGTGGTTCCAGAGAACTTGGTCAAGACATTTTAATTCTAAAAAATAGATTTACAGGGGTGCCTGGGTGGTTCAGTCTGTTAAGCATCTGCCTTTGGCTCAGGTCCCACGTGGACTTCCCTGCTCAGCAGACAGACCTGCTTCTCCCTCTGGCCCTACTCATTTTCTCTCTTTTGCTCATTCTATTTCCCACATAAATAAATGAAACCTTTAAAAAATATAGATTTACAGATACTGGGGAGAGGAGAGGATTAGAATTTGAGTCTGTGAACATAATGAGATACCAGATTTTTAAAGTAAGGCTTTCGGCTTTTCATAGTAGAAGATCTGTAAAATGATACTAAAATTATCATACAAATACCAACTGAAGAAACAGCAACATATATGTTTATCTTCTAAAAGACATATACAAACCCTTTCCTCAGAACAAGAGACTATCACTCTCTCCCCACCTTTTAAAAGGCAAATATCCTTCTTCGAGAAAACACCAAATGGCGGGAGGGCCCTGGAACGGAAGGTCAGTGACAGCTTCTGCAGCAGCATCCAAGGTCGGGGTGGCAGTGGTGGTTGGAACCAGCCAAGACTGCAGAGCTTGCAAAGGCAAGGCTGAGGATAAGGAATGGATCCCTGTCACCAAGCTGGCCACCTAGTGAAGGACAAGAAGATCAAGTCCTGGAGATCTATTTCTTCTCCTTGCCCATCAAGGAAGAGGTTTTGAAGACCACGCTGGTGCAAAAGCAGATCTGTGCTGGCCAGTGCATCAGGTTCAAGGCATTTGTGGTCATCAGAGATGACAATGGACAAGGCGGTCTGGGCGTTAAGTGGTCCAAAGAGGTCACCACTGCCATCCATGGAGTCATGATCCCTGATAAGCTTTCCATCGACCTGTGTGGTGAGGCTACGCAGAGAACAAGATTGGCAAGCCCCACATTGTCCCATGCACGGTGATCAGCCACTGGGGCACCTCATCTCTGGCCCAAGGGGCACTGGCACTGCCTCAGCTCCTCCTCAGCCAGGGACTGTACTGGGCAACTCCGCTGAGGCCACTTTTGATGCTATCCCCAAGTCTTAACAGCTAGCTCACCCCGACTCTGGAAACAGACTGCGTTCACTGAGTTTCCCTATCAGGAATTCACTGACTGGGGCACCTGGGGGACTCAGATGATTGGGCATCTGCCTTTGGCTCAGGTCACGATCTCCAGGTCCTGGAATTGAGCCCTCCGTTGGGCTCCCCAGGTTCTGAGGTAGAGCCCCATGTTAGGCTCCTGGCTCAGCAGGGAATCTGCCTCTCCCTATGCTTGTGCTTTTTTTTTTTTTAAGATTTTATTTATTTATTTGACAGAGAGAGAGATCACAAGTAGGCATAGAGGCAGGCAGAGAGAGAGAGAAAAGCAGGCTCCCCGCTGAGCAGACAGCCTGATGTGGGGCTCGATCCCAGAACCCTGAGATCATGACCAGAGCTGAAGGCAGAGGCTTTAACCCACTGAGCCATCCAGGCGCCCCACTCTGCTTGTGCTATTTACGCCTGTCTCTCTCAAATGAATAAATAAAATCTAAAAAAAAAAAAAAGGAATTCACGGACCACCTTGTAATGACCCACACCATAATCCCCAAGTAGAGAACTCAGGCTCCTGCTGCAGCCACCACATACTTCATACAAGAAAAATAAACGAATTAAAGCCTATTAAAAAATAAAAAGTAAATAGCAAGAATAAAAAGAAAACTAGAAGAGAAAAATTGATCAAGTCCATGTACACATTTTTCATGGTGGTATAAGAAAGGTGCTTTTTCTGAGCTGAAGAAGTTGAATTAGGTTAGGAATGTTAGATATATCTCTTCCAGCAGCTTTGGTGCTGATAATATGGAAAACATCTTAGACTAAAATAAGTGGGATGTCTACTAGTAGACTTCCACAAAGTAGTAGGAAACAATAAGAAATCTTCCAGTGTTTCATAGGAGACACATAAATTTATAACTAGAAGTAATTTTAAGTGCCAATTAATGCTAATAGATTGATTTGCCTTTCTTATTTAAAGACTAATCTAAGAAAAGCTATAGTTCTCTTTCTCTCTATAAGCAGAAGCTCCAATAAGTTATAAAATCATTAACAGTTGTCTTAGAGGGCTTTAACTGCTCCATATTATTAACTTCTCGTAACCTTATTATACATGAGATATGAAATCATCTAGCAGAGAAATTACTGCCTCATACATAAAATCAAGGCTATAACAAAGTGCAAGAGCTGGATAAAATCACAAGCCTCTAGTCACAAGTGAGGAAGAGATGTCAACAATCATTTATTTTAAAAATCAGAACCTATAAAAGTACAAACACTGAATACGGTCTAAATTTCATCCAGCCGCCTTTTTAAAGATTTTATTTGTCAGAGAGAGAGAGAGAGAGAGAGTGAGAAAGAGAGAGAGAGACTGCACATGCGAGCACCCAAGCAGGGGCAGTGGCAAGCAGGCAGAGGGAGAAGCAGGCTCCCTGTTGAGCAAGGAACCTGAGGCAGGACTCAACCCCAAAACCCTGGGATTATGATCTAAGCAGAAGGCAGATGCTTAAACAACTGAGCCACCCAGGTATCCCCCTCCCCCATAAAAAAAAAAAAATCAGTAACTTGTCTGTGGTATAGCATAAAGAACCCTGGTCTATGAATAAGATAAGTTGGATTCTACTCCCTGTTCTGATACCAACCAATGTCTGAGACATTAGGGAAGTCATTTTCCCCCTGAATCTCAGCATCCTTATCTCTAATATCAAAGGCTTGAGTTCAATTGCACTTACATTACATTCTAGCATATAGGCTTCTTAATTTTGAATGTAAATATAAAGTAGCTAAGGACTAACAGAGTGTCTAAAAAGAATGGAAACAAAATAGTAATTTATTCCTTCCAAAATGTTCTTTGGATTTTGGGTTTTCCTCTTATTAAGTGCATGCAGTCTAACCTTTCTTCCTTTCTCTTTTTCTTCCTTCTTTTTTTTTTTTAAAGATTTTATTTATTTGACAGAAAGAAAGAGAGCACAAGAAGGCAGAGAGGAAGGCAGAGAGAGAGGGGGGGAAGCAGGCTCCCTGCTGAGCAGGCAGCAGGATGCGGGGCTTGATCCCAGGACTCTGAGATCATAACCTGAGCTGAAGGCAGAGGCTTAACTCACTGAACCACCCAGGCGCCCCAAATCTTTCTTTTTTTAAAATTTATTTGAGAGAGCGAGAGAGAGCGCAGGTGCATGCGCCCTCAGAGTCTAACCTTTACTTTCAATGACAGTTACCTTTTCCTTTTTTTTTTTTTTAGCTTTTACCTTCTACTTTAACTCTACTCAAAGACTCCTTTTTTGAAAGAAAAGAAATTTCAGTTGGCTTCCTTGTTATGACATTCTGCTGTCTTATAGGATACCGTTGAAAATGGAAGTGGTCAAGTCTGCATACATGTATTATACACTAGTTCTCAAAATAATAGGCTCTTCCACTAGGCCACTTCTGAGATATAAACTCTTAAGAATGTTTATTAGGTGAAGGAGTGAGATTTCAATTATTTATTAGATTTTATTTATTTATTTGACAGAGAGAGCGAGCACAAGCAGGGGGAGTAGCGGGCAAAGGAGAGGGAGCTCCAGGCTCCTCGAGGAGCAAGGAGCACGATGCAGGGCTTGATTCCAGACCCCTGGGATCATGACCTGAGCCAAAGTCAGACGCTTAACTGACTGAGCCACCCAGGCGCCCCAGATTTCAGTTATTTAAATTAAGTCAGTGTTACCCTACCTCTTATTTAATAAAGCAGTAGAGAGAAGGGGGGCAGATATAAATCTGTTTCAGCATAAAAGAAAAAAACCAAAACCACATGGCTTCAGAGTAGCTCAGAGTATGATTTCAACTGTTCCTACAAATAATAATTTTGCAAAAGATATTTTTATCAACCATGTGGAAAATAGAACCACAGAATTGCATGATAAGCAGCATGTAAGTATATTCCTCCTATCAGTCCCTTCTCCACATATGTAATTAATATACAGGGCCTTTTCATAGGGATAAAAGGGGGATTATGGCATTTATGCAGTCTCAATGTAAGTATTACATTCCTCAACAAGATAATTGCCTCTCTTTACACAGATTGGGTAACAAGTCAGTCAATTCTTACTTAATATGGCCTTCAGTTTGTCTACCAACAGTCTGGCCATCTCCACAAACTGCCATTGCCACCACTTCCATTTCCTCGGCAGCCGCTTTCCTTAGCTATACTCAGCAGTAAGTAAAAATGTGAATTACCACTACTCCTAGAAAATGTGTAGTAAATACTTGTCAGTGTCACTTGTGCTTAATACCTTTCTTATCCCAACAAATCAACAGTTTTGTCAACATTTCTTCAAACATGAAAATTTTACATTTTGCACACATTTTAAAGACACATTTAATAACTTAGGACTCAGTTTAAATTCTTTCAGACTTTGGACAAGTCACTTAACTGCTCTGAGTCTGTTTCCTCATTTGAAAACATTTTTTTTTTTTTTAAAGATTTTATTTATTTGACAGAGAGAGAGAGAGAGAGAGAGAGAGAGAGAGAGAGAGAGATCACAAGTAGGCAGAGAGAGAGGAGGAAGTAGGTTCCCTGCTGAGCAGAGAGCCCGATGTGGGGCTCGATCCCAGGACCCTGAGATCATGACCTGAGCTGAAGGCAGAGGCTTTAACCTGCTGAGCTACCCAGGCGCCCCTCTCATTTGAAAACATTAAGGTAACTGGCCTCATGTTCATTCAAGTCTCTTTGAATTCTAAATTCATGTGCTCTTTTGTAATTTGGTAGTCTATATTTTAAATGTATTGTAATGAACGACTGAATATTATAATTTATTATTAATAAATCAATGCTGTATAGGGTCTTCTCATCTTATAAAAACTAAGTACTATATAATGTGGGGTAGACTTTAAGCTTCAGAAATCACACAAAAGTAGGTATCAGTAATCAGAAAAAATGTTGTGGACTTAGAACTTTCAACTAGGATGTGATTTCCAAAAGCAGAGGGAAAATTCTCCAGGCTGGGACAATAATACAGGTAAAAGTATAATACTAAGAGAACTAAAGAAAAGGGTGCATAGTAGAAAGAAGGGGGAAAAACTGGGATAGGGAACAATTACACAAATGAAAAATTTATTTTTTTAAAATTTTTTTTAAAGATTTTATTTATTTATTTGACAGAGAGAGAGATCACAAGTAGGCAGAGAGGCAGGCGGGGGCGGGGGGGGGGGGGAAGCAGGCTCCCTGCTGAGCAGAGAGCCTGATGTGGGGCTGGATCCCATGACCCTGAGACCAGGACCCTAGCCAAAGACAGAGGCTTTAACCCCTGAGCCACCCAGGTGCCCCTTTGTAATTTTTGAAAAATTTATTTGACAGAGAGAGAGAGAGAGAGAGAGATCGTAAGTAGGCAGAAAGGCAGGCAGAGAGATAGGGGGAAGCAGGCTCCTCGCTGAGCAGAGAGCCTGACGAGAACGGGCTCCATCCTAGGACCACGACCTGGGCCAAAGGCAGAGGCTTTAACCCACTGAGCCACCCAGGCGCCCCGACAAATGAAAAATTTTTTTAAATAATGTATAAGAAACCACTGTAGTTCCTCACACATGTATTAGAATGAAGCAGTCGTTTAGGCAACTGTATAAAAGCCTATGTACCAATGACTTAAGTAGAGCACAGTAACTTAGTAACTATTTAAATTTTAAGATTTCAAATTTAAGATTTTCAAAAACAAGCCTCAAATAAGCATGTATTTCAATCTACTACATGGAGGTATGTCAGATACACTATTAAGAAAGCAGAAAATCAACAAATGGTTATCTTATTGCAAAATGTGTAAACCACATCCTTCAATTAAATATCAACGCTTGACTACATTTAAAAGTAATTGTTCTCTATATCAGTAATGTATAACTTTCTACTCTGCAAAATATAATCTTGATTTATTAGATGTTTCTGTTAATAAAAATTTTGCCTTATAGTCTCCTTTTAAAAAGGCAAGTAGCAAAGAAACAAGTGAATATTGCAGACCTTTTTTGCTTTCTTTTAGAGACAATTTCTAGATTAGGTCTGCAAAGTCAGTCAGAGCTGATAGAGAACGAAATTTCTGAATCTTTATGCCAAGTAATCCAACTGGAGAAGAGGAGGATAGAGAGAAGGAGAATAGTGGGTTACAAAAAAACAGTGGGGGCAAATCTTTGATATCTAATTTGAGAAGACTCTGACAGCTAGTTTTCTGGTAGTCTACATATCAGTGTACCTATATTGTAAATACTTGTTTAGGATGAAGGAGAAAGCAAACGTTAAAGATGGATAGTCCATGCATCCTTCCAAACGACATTAATTGGGTTAGTAAGTATCACCTTACATACTCTTCCACTTCTAGTTATAATTTTATTTAAAATGAACTTTTATATGCCCCTAAGTGCCTCAATTTTATTTTACTTTATTTTTTTAAAAAAGATTTATTTAACAGAGAGAGAGAGATCCCAAGTAAGCAGAAAGGCAGGCGGGGGGGGGGGGGGGAGCAGGCTCCCTGCTGAGCAGAGAGGCCAGGACCCTTGAGATTATGACCTGAGGTGAAGGCAGAGGCTTAACCCATTGACCAACCAGGTGCCCCAGTACCTCAATTTTAATGTCAGAAGACTGAAATACAAGAGCTGGAGCTTTTCTACCAAGAGTATTTTATTATGCTGAATCCTCCCTCCATCCAGTGCCTGGATGTTTTTGGACATCATATCCCTCGTTCACATTATCTTTCTTTATATAACTGGATATAGTTCTCTTCCACTCCTTGCTCCTACAGAAAGAGAAATCTATTAAGAATACCAAGAATATAAAAATAGTTACTAAATATGACATTTCTAAAGAAAAAAAAAACAACTGTGGGAGCATTACTAAATATAAACCAAAATAGTATCAAACAGCAGGAAGTTTACATTGGCCTCAATATATTGAAGTAAGAATACAAGCATTCAATTGAGAAGCCATCTATTTATTTATCTATAGAAAGATTTTATTTATTTATTTATTTATTTATTTATTTATTTATTTATTTATTTCACAGAGATCACAGGTAGGCAGAGAGGCAGAGAGTAGAGGAAGCAGGCTCCCTGCTGAGCAGAGAGCCCAGGACCCTGAGGTCATAACCTGAGTCTAAGGCAGAGGCTTAACCCACTGGGCCACCCAGGCACCCCGAACTGAGAAGTCATTTAATTTCTATCATCCTTAATTATAGATGAAAACACATACAAATCTCTTGATTTACTTAAGTTACTTTTCTATCCTTTTATTGTAGTTTCCAACTTTTACAAATGAAAATGACTGACCAGGGTTATGTAGAGTAAGGCAATAGAAAGAACTCAAAACACGTGAATAAACAAATGGAAAATAGCTGAGATTAAGTATAAATTTTCCCATTCATATGTTCTACCCAACCTATTAGGTGATGACTTAAGAACTCCTCTATGGCCTCCCTCTGTACTCGTAATAATCTAACTTCTTGTATAAGCCCTTAAGGCCTTTCAGGATCTGGCTTTTGCTTCCCTTTCCAAATTTATCTTGATACACTCTCCTTTCATCACTTAGGGTTGCAGTCTCCCTCCCCATCTTCCATTTTCATGAAAGCGGTTTTCACTTTAGGGTTTGCATACTCTCCACCTGACTTTTCATTATTCCAATCTCAATGCCCCCTTTTCCTAGAGATCTTGTGAACCTCAAATCTAAATTAGGCTATTCTTTTTTTTTTAATATTTTATTTATTTAAGAGAGAGCAAGAGAGCAAAAGCAGGGAGAGTGGCAGAGGGTGAGGGAGAAGAAGGAAGAGAAGCAGACTCCCCAAGGATGGCTTGATCCCAGGACCCCAGGGTCACGACCTGAGCCAAACGTAGATGCTTAACTGACTGAGCCACCCAGGCACACCCAAGTTAGGTTATTCTTTTTTACGGCTCCCAGTTCTTTTCCTTTACAGTTCAAAATTGTGATCCTTGCCACATACTCACCTGTGAGTTTACTTGATAAATACCTATTGTTTCTACTATGCGGTCACTGACCATGTGTTTTCTTTAGCACTACATAGGAAGTACCTGATTAATAACAAGCTAAATGAAAGACAGTAAAGAAAATAAGAACTTGCAGTTATACCTAAAGAACTGACAGAATATAAACTGAGATAATGGGGCACCTGGGTGGCTCAGGTCATGACCTCTGGGTCCTGGGATCGAGCCCCACATCAGGCTTCCTGCTCTGTGGGAAACCTGCTTCTCCCTCTCCCACTCCCTCTGCTGTATTCTCTCTCTTGCTGTTTCTCTCTGTCAAATAAATAAAATCTTAAAAAAAAAAAAAAACACCAGATAATGCTAAATATAATCAAAATAGATTTTGTTTTTTTGAACCAGTATTCACGACACTAATGTTTCATTTATGGTTTGAATCTTTTTGGAAATCATATTTCTATTTACACTGCATTCTATGCATTAAAAAAAAAAACCTTCTGATAGATATAAAATCCTTAAGAGAGGTAGTTAAATAAACCGACTATTAATTTGGGTATAATTACCACATATACAAATTTCTACTTAAAGATGTTTTATCTGGTTAATGCCCATTAACTGCAAAATAGCAAATCAATTTCCTGATTATAAAATGATAATGCTGTATTTTTATTAATCAGGTTATATCATGAGTGTCTTTTGACAACTCATGGAGGTTGGAAAATCCTTTATTTAAAAGGTTATTTGATGGTTGGCCAGAAAGAAAAAAAGTTGAAATGTTTCCCAACTGATTACTTTGGGAGGCCATTTTAAAGGACCTGGTACTCATGAATTATTATTTTTTTAAAGATTTTATTTATTTATTTGACAGAGAGAGATCACAAGTAGGCAGAAAAATTATTATATTTTAAAAGATTTTATTTATTTATTTGACAGAGAGAGAAGCAGGCAGAGGGGGGGGGGGAAGCAGGCTCCCCGCTGAGCAGAGAGCCCAATGTGGGGCTCGATCCCAGGACCCTGAGATCATGACCTGAGCCAAAGGCAGAGGCTTTAACCCACTGAGCCATCCAGGCACCCCCTCGTGAATTATTTTGAAGAGGTAATTTTTTATACTGGCAGAAATGGAACATTTTCTTACGTTCGACTGAGGGCGATAAAATGTGTGCTAATGAGAAGAATTTACATCTTGAAGCTTCATTTTTAAGTGGTTCAGGCATTTAAACTTTAAATGACTCATTTATTAAGAGGGAAAGAAAGGAGGGAGGAAAGGGCAGAGGGAGAGAAACTCAAGCAGACTCTTGGCTAAGCACAGCACAAGACACTGTGAAATCGTTCAGACATTAAAAATAAATGATTTCAGGGGTGCCTCGGTAGCTCAGTGGGTTAAGCCTCTGCCTTCAGCTCGGGTCATGATCTCAGGGTCCTGGCATTGAGTCCCGCAGCTGGCTCTGTTCATCAGGGAGCCTGCTTCCCCCCTCTCTCTCTGTCAAATAAATACATAAAATCTTTTAAAAAATAAAATAAAACAAATGATTTGTTCCTGTAGTCCTCAAGTACAGCATAGTGATAACAAAGCAATCAAAAGCCCTAACACCACCTTAAAAAAAGCATATTTGTCTTTGAATGAAGATGACTTGCCTTGCCATCTAGTTAGGGAAGTCAACTGCAGCTGCGAAGACCTCAGGTAGTGGAGCCTATCCTCACAAGTAGATATCTAATGATTGGGATACTCACATGCTAAGAAGTGATGCTAAATGAGAAAAACTATGGACAAGAGTAGTGGGCTTAATGATTACAAAGGCTTGCTTTCTATTTGTTCGAACATTATGTCTTTTCTATTTTGTGAAAAAGAAAACATGTAAAAAATTTAAAAAATTGTAAAACACACTAAGTTTAAAAATTCTTTTTGAAGTGATTTCACTAAGCAAAACTTAAAATCAGAAGCCTCTTACTGTTTTTCCCTTTTTTGGGGAATTTGGCCCCTAAAAAGAACGTTTTAGTACTAAGCTCTGGAACTAGGCATAAATGCAATCAAATCACAGCTGAGGTACCTTCTAGTTGCCTCGCTTTAGACAACTTACTTCTCTGAGCCTCAATTTTTCATATCTGTAAACTTTGCAGAATTGCTAGGAACATTAAATGAGGTAACATTTAAATTCCGGCATACTAGATTCAGAAAAATATTTTTACTTGGAACTGACAGGCACATATTTGATAATCTTTCTGAACCCTAGAAATCAATTCATTGAATCTTGATTGCCTTTTCACTCCTTTAAAGTCTCACTCCCTCATGACCAATCCCTCCAACATATTGGAACAATGTGTTCAACAATAGATTATTCCAATGCCTCTAGCATCTTCAGAGACCCTGTCTAATCAATTATCCTGTTTCCCATATCCTCACAGCTTCTCCTGCTCTACGGGCTCATATCTTCTGTTTACAAACATATTCAAGACTCTCCTCTTTAAAAGAAAAGAAAAAAAAACACCAGTAGGTGTATCTGTAATTACGCTGAGTGTCCTTCAGAATCAAACTTTTTTATTCTCACTTCCCACTCTTCCACAATAGGTCCCAAATGAACTGTGGGATCTAACATCTATCATAAAACTGTTGACTCACTTAAGATTACCAGTAACTTCTTAAAATTTCAAAGTGCAGGGCACCTGGGTGGCTCAGTCAGTTGAACATCTGCTTTCAGCTCAGGTCATGATCCCACGCTATCAAGCCTCTCAACCCCAGTCATGCTTAAACAAAACCTTAAAAAAATTTCTTTCAAAGTGCATTGGGTATTGTTTTTAAGATTTTATTTATTTGACAGAGGAAGAGAGATTACAAGTAGACAGAGCGCAGGCAAAGAGAGAGGGGGAAGCAGGCTCTCCGCCGAGCAGAGAGCCTGATGCGGGGCTCGATCCCAGGACCCCGAGATCACGACCTGAGCTGAAGGCAGAGGTCCCAACCCACTGAGCCTCCCAGGCGCCCCTGCATTGGGTTCTTCTTAGTCTTCAATCTACACATCACTTTGTGGCATTAAACACCACTGTCCTTTCCTTCCTTCTTGAAACTAACTTCCAATCTTGGTTTTTCTGGTGATCTCTTCAAAGATTTTATTACTTTTACAGATTTGCCATTTTTTAAAATAGATTTTATTTATTTATTTGACAGAGAGAGAGAGATGACAAGTAGGCAGAGAGGCAGGCGGGGGGGGGGGGGAAGCAGGCTCCCTGCTGAGCAGAGAGCCCAATGCAGGGCTAGATCCCACGACCCCGAGATCATGATCTGAGCCGAAGGCAGAGGTTTAACTCACTGAGCCCCCAGATTTGCCTTTTGTCTCCCTCTTTTAACACACCCAAACCCATGGGTTTAACTACCACTTCTGTCTTTTGTTTTCTAGTCTTTTTATCTAATTGTACCCATGGCTTTAACAACCTCTTACACACTAATGAGGCCTAAACCTAAAAACTTAAATCTCTAGCACAGACTTCTCCCCTAAGCTACACACTCTGACTATCTCCATCTGTATTCCCACTCCTCCCTTTTTCTCTCTTCATTCCTCCCATTCAATCAAGGCCTGTTTCCTATGTATCTCTCTCCACTCCCTCAGCCACATCTTTGCTCAACCACTTTTTATTTAACATTTTAAAACCACTCGCTAATATCTATCTCATATTTTAATCCACACTCTACCCTGCTGCCAGGTGATGTCATTTTCCTGTTTAAATCTTTCAATGGGCCTTACAGTCTTCTTGAATAAATTAAATACTTTAGTATGTCATACATGATCCCCTCACCCTCTCTGCATCGCAGTCTCTAGCCTTATTTCTTAGCAATCCCCTATTCATTCATTCTCCTGAACATACTATTCCTCAATGAGAGACCTATTCTTTCTTCCCTCTATGGCTTTGTGCATACTGTTCCTTCACTATTGCTTAAATCTCCCCCAACTCAATCACTTCCTCTACATAGAAACGAAACAACTTCTACTGTTTTTTAAGTCCTCTAAGTTTTACTTCTTTCTCTAGGGGGGAAAAATCTCCCCTGAAGAACTCGTGCTGGTGGATTTAATCTTCAAACTTTTTTTTAATCAAATCATGAAGCAAAATGTCTTTCTTTGGAATTCTAACAATAAAAATGGAAAACAACTACCCTAGAGGATTGTATCTGAATGTCCTTAACTATATAAGTTCCCCTCACTCTTATTAAACTTCACTGCACTAAATCTTCATTAATACAAGTGTTGTTGGGGTCTTTAAAAAGCTCTGAACAAAATGTAACCCACAGTGTTTCAGTTATAAGTTTGCCAAAACCAGTTACCAAATGGCATCATTTTCTTGGTAATAACTGATGTGCAAAGAATAATTTTTACTCTTGGGGTTGGGATGGCGAAACTAGAAAGTAAAAAATTAAAATATCTAGGTCATAGTTGATGGATGGCATGTTTGGGAAAAGTTTATTAGAGGGATTATTTCAACTGATTTTAATTTTAAAAATACATTTAAGAACAATCTTTCAGAAGCCAAACGAGTTTACTGCAATTAATAAAATAATGTCTTTTATTTTTGTTTCTGGAGGCACTCTTGCTCTACTTTGGGTTTGCCGAGGTTATAACGCAGATATGCTTACACCAAGTTAATGAGGTTATTTCAACCCTTTCATCTTTACCCCGACCTACACTAAGCATATACTTATTTTTTTTTTTAATTTTTTAATTTATTTGACAGAGAGAGAGATCACAAGTAAGCAGAGAGGCAGGCAGAGAGAGAGGAGGAAGCAGGCTCCCCGCCGAGCAGAGAGCCCAATGCGGGGCTAGATCCCACGACCCTGAGATCATGAGACCCTGAGATCATGACCTGAGCCGAAGGCAGAGGCTCAATCCACTAAGCCACCTAGGCGCCCCTATACTTATTTTCTTAATCCTATTCTTTTAATGTGACATCTTAAAAATGTTTAATAATCCAAAGACAACCATAACGTTTGAATTTCTTAAGCAGTATGTATTTATAAGAGTGAAGACCTCCAACTTTATTGTCAATTCTTTTTTTTTTAAGATTGTATTTATTTATTTGACAGAGACACAGCGATAGAGAGAGGGAACACAAACACTGGGAGAGGGAGAAGAAGGCTTCCTGTCACTGAGCAGGGAGTCCGATGTGGGGCGATACATGGCTCGATCCCAGGACCCTATGATCATTTAAGCTTAACAACTAAGCCACCTAGGCGCCCCTCTATTGCCATTTCTAATATTACCTCCTTAGATACTACGCGAAACCTCAAGGGGGGAAATGGAAAATAAAGTCATAACTAAAATATCATGTGTCATAAAGATTTTCCAAAGCCCACACAATCTAACAATGTAACATAAGTTACAGGTTTTTTAAAGCTTTTATACTTTAGAGAGTCAATTTTAGCAGTATTGTAGAAAGGGAAAAAAAGGAGCACAGGGAAAAATATAACCAAATGTAATCAGATTTCATCCAAATTCTTGCCTTTGTGTCACTTTATACCATTTAGCAGCTTCAATTCATTCCAAGTGCAAGATGATACGTATGCACTGCCTCCATCACAAAGATGGTGTGTGGTGATTAATGAGGTAATGCCTGTAACCCATTTTGAAGCTTAAGCACAGACATCTTAAATACAAAAGACTTTCTCAACAAATCTGAGGATCTTCACACAAAAAGGGTTAAAGACAGTTAACGAAGAATATACGTTAATAAACTATAACACTGGTTCTTTTCATAAGTATTTCAGAAGAAGTGGGATAAAATTTATCAACTGGTGACACAGATAATTACACTGTGATAAATGATATGAAAATACAGAGTGCCACATGAGAACTAGACGGGGGTAGGAAGTAGGTTTTTCACTTGTTATCTACTTTAATCTTAATAATACTTTTCTCAGGTTATCATCCTGATAAGCCTGAAAGAAATCAAGGCTTCATGTTTAAGTCAGTTTAAGTTGTCCATGTTCACACAACTTACCAAGTGGATACACATTTAACTTAAAGATTATACTGTCAACTCTTTCAAGATTTTGCTAATACCTCCATGTGCCCCTAAAAAAGTAATACTTTAAAAAAGCTGTATCAGGGAGTGCCTGGGTGGCTCAGTGGGTTAAAGCCTCTGCCTTCAGCTCAGGTCATGATCTCAGGGTCCTGGGATAGCCCCCGCATAGGGCTCTCTGCTCAGCGGGAAGCCTGCTTCCCCACCCCCTCTCTGCCTACTTGTGATCTCATTCCTGTCAAATAAATAAAATCTTAAAAAAAAAATAAAGCTCTATCAGAATCTCTACAACCTCAGGATAGAAAAGACTTCCTTTAAAGAGAAAAAGCACAATCACAAAATACATTTGACGAGGAGCACTTGGCTAGCTCGGCCAGTAGAGCATGTGACTCTTTTCTTTTAAAGATTTTATTTATTTGTCAGAGAGAGAGAGAGAGAACAAGCAGAGGGAGCAGCAGGTAGAGGGGGAAGCAGGCTCTCCTGATGAGCAGGGAGTGTGATGTGGAACTTGATCCCAAGGACACTGGGATCATGACCTGAGCCGAAGACAGACACCCAACCAACCGAGCCACCCAGGCATCCCTAGCATATGACTCTTGATCTTAGGATCATGAGTCCAAGCCCGACCTGGCTGCAGAGATTACTTAAATAAATCATTAAAAAAAAAAAGACTATATTTGACTTTAAAATTAAGAACGTTAAGTCATAAAGACACTATATTTATGTATTCATGAGAAACAGGCAGAGGAGAAGCAGAATCCTTGCTGAGCAGGGAGCCCAATATAGGAGACTTGATCCCAGGACCCTGGGATCATGATCGAAGCTGAAGGCATATGCCACCCAGGGGCCCAAAGACACCATATGTAAAGTGGAAAGACACGTTAAAGACTAGAAGATATTTGTAAAGGCTACCAAGCATTGTTATCCAGAATGGAAAAAAATCATTTACAATAAATAAGATAAACAATCCCCCCAAAACAACAAATAAGCAATTCACAGAAAAGGAATATGAATGCCCCCCAAAATAAAAGTGTTCTCAACTATAGGACTAACTGGGGACATGCAAGTGAAAATTCCAATAAGGTACCCCATGCTTCACATACTACTCAAGCATGGCAAACATAAAAGAAGTCTAATGAAGTATTTGAAAGGTGGGAAAATAGATCCCCTCATCCATTACCAATACAAACACTTGAGAGAGAAAACTGGTGGTTATCCAATAAAGTTAAAGAAGCTGCTCATACATACCCTATGTTCTAGCACTCTTTGGATTTATATCCCTGGGCAATCTTCTCAATGATGGCTTTTTAGTTAACAAATGGGGACACTACTGAACAGCTTCCAGGGATGCCAGGCACTCTTGGTGCATACAAATAATAATGCTGTCCCATGTCTCGTGACTTTTGAATATTCTGCTGATTGCTCATTTAAAGGAAAGGAGGAGGACGTGGGGGAAATAAGGTCAGATATTTATAAACAGGACTTAACACAAAGTATATTTGTATTGCTTTAATATAGATGAAGATTTTAAAGAATGCAACCACTGTGTAAAGAGAGAAGACTGCATTCTTTTTTTGTCCAAACTTTACTGAAAATAGTTCGTTATTTCAGAAACTCATTTATCAACAACAGTGCCACCATCGGTCTTTGAACAGCCAATTCAACACACCTGTTTTAATTTGCATCAGTAGGGGTGCCCGGGTAGCTCAGTCCAGTAAGAGTAAGCGTCCGTCTTTGGCTTAGGCCAGGATCTCAGGGTACTGGGACAGAGCCCGGAGTCAGGCTCACTGCTTAGCAGCATGTCTGCTTCTCCCCTCTCCTTCTGCACACCCCCCAAGTCCTGCGTGTGCATTCTCTAATGAATAAATAAAATACAAAATTATAAATAAATAAAATCTAAAAAAAATAATTTGCATCAGTAGCTTACCCTATTCATGGTGATATTAAACATTGGTACAAAGGTATCTAACTACTACTGTTTCTTCTAGCAGTGCTTCTTCAATTTTTATGTGCACACACATCACCTGGGAGTCTTGTTAAAATTCAGCATGAGTCAGTAGGGTAGGTTCTGATTTCTAACAAGCTCCCAGAATTCTGAGTTTACTAGTCTACTATCACACTTGGTAGTAAGATTAGAGTGTGGTTTGGTCTGAGCATCTATACGGTGAAATACAATACTCTGTTATAAATTCTTATATTTTAGGAAGAGCATTACTTTAAAATATAATGTAAATTTATTCAAGCTTTAACTTTATTAGAAGTTTGTGAGTTAAGTTTCAAATGAATGTAAGCTGATTATTTTGAATTTCATCTTAGGGCAGAATTTGAGAGTTATCAAATATTTCTCTTTTTTTTAATTTATTTATTTGACAGAGAGAGAGTACAAACGGGCAGAGCGGCAGGCAGAGGAAGAGAGAGAACCAGGCTCTCCACCGAGCAGGGAGCCCGATGCAGGGTGTGGGGCTCAATCCCAGACCCTGGGATCACAACACAAACAGAAGGCAGCCGCTTAACCGACTGAGCCATCCAGGCACCCCAAAATATTTCTATAAAAATGGGATATAGGCTCAAGAACCACTGCCCTAGAGGAAGTCTTGCACATGTACCTAGTAAACATATACAAGAATATTCCCCACAGTGTTTAATAAGCAATTGGAAAAAACTAAAATGATCAACAGAAATCTGATAGTCACATAATGGAACACATACCATTATCACAGTAAAAATAAACTAGAATTACCTGAATAAACATAGATAAATCTTGGCAAACTGAGTTTAGAAAGTAGGCTATAGATACCTATTTAAATAGTTTTAAAAATAATAGTCTTAAAATAATCAAAGAAAAACTATATAATAATCAGGGACATAAAGGCATGTAGTTAAGTATAAACACATGGATAGGAAGGATGCATTCTAATTTCCAGTTAGTGGCTGGAGGGCAAGGACGGGGGAAGAGGAAGTAGGATTTAAGAAGGGTTTTTGAAGTACAAAGGAAGCTTCATTTTGCTTTGTTGTTTTATCTCACCAACTGAGTAATGGGTACATGAATATTCATTATATTGTAGCTGCCAATACTCATATTGCTGTATTTTCATTTTATCTGAATTGGCAGAAACTGTTGGGTCCGAACAGCTGTTTGGAAAACACTGCTCCAAAGCAAAGGATTCAGGACTGTTAAGTCAGAAAACCCAGGTTCTGCTTCTTACAAATTACGTAGCTTTAGGCAATTCAAAGAATTAACTTCTCTGGGCTTTATTTTATCTGTAAAAATGTCATAAGTAACATCACTTTTCCTCCCCAACTCACAACGCTAAGTGTGAGAGGTAGAATATAGGGCAACATACACACACACACACACACACACACACACACACACACACACACACATAAATATGAGAATTTTTAACAGGGTAGGAAAGATAGAATTTTTAAGAATTAAAAACAAAACCTTGGATATACTATCTACGAGTAAATAAACCAACCAAGCCAATTCGTCACTCTATTTTCTCATCATCACTGATTTTAAGAATATTAACACGAATCTTAACATGGAAGAAATTCTAGTTATCAATTCTTAGAGGATGGCACATAGGATAGGCATTCTCCCTATTTTAACTGTATTTCTTTTGAAATTCATAATACCAAATTAAGAGAATTGCAATGAAAAGTACTCTTATTAATAAACTAAATCAATGTCACAATCGAAGTAACTTGGTTCTCACTGCCCTTTCTAGGCACATTTTATTGGCCCTATATTACAGATGGAGAAATTTACTCAGATGGCTTGTACTTGTAGACCAATTCAGTGACAGAACTTGGAACAGACACTAATTGCCTAGTTCTTCTCTGTTCATTAAGTTATCAAAAACATTATTTTGCCAAGATGTTTTACAATAATTTTGTCACAGGAAATAGAAATTCTTTGTCAGATATCATTTCATACATATTTTCAAAATGGGCAAAGATACTCAAGAAAACAAGCCACTTACCAACTACAGTCCTGCATAGCAAGGGACAAAATTAAAACTGCCTAGCCTGCTAAAAACCTAATCCTATCCTTCCCAATTAACCTTATTACTAATAGAGTAGGAGAAAAGAGAGGTCAAAATATGGGTGAGGGTGCTATTTATTTCCTCACAGACCTCAAATAATAAAGCAATTACTGCACAACAGAGATTTTATTTCTTTTGTAAATTGAATCACGGCTATCTCCCCTGTTCTTTAAGCCACCACCTTTACTCTCAGAATAAAAATTAACCAAAGAGTTGGGCAGTCCCAAGTAAGAACACTGGTAATTGTGATTATTAAAATATTGGTTATGATTAGATACTAGATATGTTACACAAATGAGTTTATGCCATCAACATATGAAGAGCCAAACTATGGAGAAAATTTCATTTTAAGTTTTCCTGTTAATGTAAACAGATACACGCCATTACATGTACCTTTTTACTCAGACTCATTAGGCAGTTCCAAATGCTGACACAAGATCTCCAAAATTCTTTTTATTTATTGGAGTCTTAAAAAACCAATAAATCATCTTGCAGATGAAGTATTATAACCATATATATTACGAAATATATTAAACAAAAAACACCTTTCCATAAATAGGCAAAATTTAAAGGTCACCCTCTCTGTTGCTCCGTTATTCATCTTTTTGCTTATTAAGCCCACCTCACGTAGACCTGTATCAAAGAATCGCACAAACCCCCCCCCCCCCAAAACTGTGTTCTGGCTTTGGCAGAAATCTCCCAAGGATCAAAGCTCTGAACTTTTTTTTTTTTTTTTTAACAAAAAGCCGCGGTTAGAACTCACTTTTCTTTGGGGCAGGGTGGGGAGGAGAGCTCTCCACAACGGTACACTCAAACTCGACAGAACTTTCGTTTCAGAGTCAAAAAAAAAAAGAAAAAGAAAAAGAAAAAGAAAAAAAAATCCAAACAAAACCTCTCATTTCCTCTCATTTTCCAACTCAAAAGGAATTACTGAGGAGCCCAATCTAGGGTTCGAAAACAGAGTTCGAAACTTGTTAAGATCCAAGTTGAGCCACCCAGAGAAAAAGAACCCTACGACGGCCCGCCGGGAACACAAATCACCGAGAACGGGGCCGATTCGATCTCAGATCGAGGCTGGCACACACGAGGACATTCAGGAGAAAGCTTTCAGGCATCGCCAACCTCGCAGGGGGCCAGGGAGGAGAACGTGAAGCTGACCCCATCTTTCTGTCCACGGGGAGCAAAGCAAAACAAGTGAAACGAGACCCTTCTCCGCAAGGAGGACCTAAGACCTTTCCCAGTCCGGCTTTCCGCCTCTCTCCCGCCCCCAGACTCCCGTCGCCTCTCGGCTCCCAGGGACTCTCCTACCTCTCCCCTTCACGGAACCACCAGAGAAGCCTCTCAAAACAGACCCGATCCGAAGCGGCTTCCCCGCCTTCCTCGGCCGCCGAGAGGGATCCCGGTCGCCAACAACAAAGACGCCTCTCGTTCCCCCTCCCCCCTCCCGGCCCGGGTTCGTCCCTCCCGCGCTGCGGCTCCCGGCCTAGCGCCCCCTCCCCGAGCCCGGCCGCAGTGTCCAGCCCGCCGCGGCCCCACGCACCTGCACCTGAGGGGCCGCGGCCAAGGTGTCAGGAAAAAAGGGCCGGGAGAGAGGCTCTGCCGACGCGCTGTCCTCCACAAGGTGCGACCCACGTTGCTGCTGCAGACGCCGCCGCCGCCGGACTCTCCCGGCCTGCGGGCGGGCGCGGCCGAGGAGGGGGGACGAGGGCTGCAGCCC
>CM052813.1:11841612-11874239 GCA_028533885.1 Nasua narica
TTATTATTATTTTTAAATATTTTATTTATTTATTTGACAGAGAGGGACACATCAAGAGAGGGAACACAAGCAGGGGGAGTAGGAGAGGGAGAAGCAGGCTCCCTGCTGAGCAGGGAGCCCGATGTGGGGCTCGATCCCAGGACTCCAGGATCACAACCCAAGCCGAAGGCAGACACCTAATGACCGAGCCACCCAGGCACCCCGCATGTGAAATATTTTAAAACAACTTTGAATTCACAGCTTTTAGAAGCAGAGAGAGAGCCTTAGGTACCCGGATCACCATCCTCTCTTTTTCAGAGATAGCATTAGTGCGTGTAGAAAAGCATCTGATGGATCATCTCAACTCTTTAAATATACAATAAAACTTCATGTAATACTTTTTTGGGCTGAAAGAAATTGGTGTGATTTGGTTTTCCAACAGTGATTAATTTGGTCTCTGTTGGATTTTTGGCTTCTAAGAATAAATTTGAACTTTGCCATAGCTTTGGAGCTATATACTTTTTTGAGCTATTTCAACCTCAATCCTCATTCTCTTCCAATTTATCTGTTTATTCATGAGGTTGAATGACATTTTTAGAACTTCCTGGTAGACATTTTCTTGGATATTTTATCAAGTTCATTTCTAGTTGGAATAGTTGGGTTTACATTCTCAAGCTAATTATTCATATTGTACTTTTGAAACCAAATTATATCATACACTTTCTTTTTTATTTGTTTTTGCTTTGTCAGAGTCTTGTCTCCTTAACAAGGACGTATTTCTTATAGGTGATAGAGTTATATATGTGTAATAATTTTCAGTGATGGTTTATCAGCAGTAGAATTCTATTGTACCTTTATATTAATCAGGTCTGGTTTTGAAGGTCATTGGTGTTGTCTGCCATTTACAACATCATGACTGTGAAATACTAAGCTAAGCTAGTGATTATTTTAAAAGCTTTGTTGTTCTGTGAAGATTTATACATTATTAAATACTCAGCCCTCTCTTACCAGGTGGCTGATTTGTTTGTTTTGAAATTACTCATGTCACTGCAGTCATCAATTTGAGTAATATATTTGACATCATGGTATATACTTGTATATGTGAATATATTATATCATTAACCTTTATCACAAGACATTAGAGTAATATGACATCATATTTCCTATAAACTTGAATGCTTATAGGACATAATGCTAGGTCTAGGTTTTTGTTTTTTGTATGTTTTTTTTTAAAGATTTATTTATTTATTTTAGAGAGGGAGTGTAAGCAGGGAGATTGGCAAAGGGAGAGGGAGAGAGTCCTCAAGCTGACTTCCAGCTGAGCACTCAGCCCAATGCAGGACTCAATCCTAGGACTCTTTAAATGATGACCTGAGTTGAAACCAAGAGCCATTTGTAGAAGGAATGATAAAAAAGTAAGGAGAAAAACCCCACAAATTTCCCAAACTTGAAGAAAATCTTTTTTTTTTTTTTTTTAAGATTTTATCTATTTATTTGACAGATAGAGATCACAAGTAGGCTGGCAGAGAGGCAGGCAGAGAGAGAAGGGGAAGCAGGCTCCCTGCTGAGCAGAGAGCCCGATTCGGGGCTCGATCCCAGGACCCTGAGATCATGACCTGAGCCGAAGGCAGAGGCTCAACCCACTGAGCCACCCAGGTACCCCAACTTGAAGAAAATCTTAAGCCTTCAGATAGAAGGTTTCTAGATGTATCTTGCTAAAATTTTTGAACTCTGTGACAGAAGGAAATTTCTACTAGCTTCTAGAGAGAGGGAAAGAGAGGTTACCCTTAAAGCAACTATAATTTTGTGGGCATGAGTTTTCTTATCTGCTACTTGTAAAAAAAAAAAAAAAAAGTAGGGCAAGATCTACAAAGTGTTATAAGGGAAGTATTTTAAATTTAGAGTTTTTTTTTTAAAGATTTTATTTATTTGACAGAGAGAGAGAGGGGGAGAGAGAGAGAGAGAGAGAGAGATCACAAGTAGGCAGAGAGAGAGGAGGAAGTAGGTTCCCTGCTGAGCAGAGAGCCCAGTGCGGTGCGGGGCTCAATCCCAGGACCCTGAGATCATGACCTGAGCCGAAGGCAGAGGCTTTAACCCACTGAGCCACCCAGGCGCCCCTAGAGTTCTTTATAGAGTTAAACTGTGACTTAGTAGCTAGGACAAAAGAATCATTCAGAGTAAAAGTTTGTCAAAAACATATGTATAGGGGCGCTTGGGTGGCTTAGTTGGTCATGCCTTCAGCTCAGGTCATGATCCCAAAGTCCTGAGATAGAGCCACATCAGGCTCCCTGCTCGGCAAGGAGCCTGCTTCTTCGTCTCTTTCTGCCCCTCGCGTACTTGTTCTCTCTCTCCCTCTCCCTCTCTCTCTCTCTCTCTCTCTCATACACAAATAAATAAATAAAATCTTAAACAAAAACAAAAGCGCATTAGTATAAACTTAAGGATGTGCTCCAGAATATAAGAGGATACATGGTAGAAGAAATAACGGTGAACAAAGAACCCAGTAAAACTGAGTTAACCTTAAATAACCATTGATGGGATGGTGGTGAAAGTTAATGCTGTTGTTATATTTGTGAATCATGTATTGGGAGAGATAAGTTTTCTAGAAGACAAAATCTATACCAGAGTTTCCAATTTCAGCCAAACCTGGGAAATAAGAATAAAAGCAAGCTAAATAAAGATCTTGTCTTGTTTGGGGTGGTGGAGAAGCCTGAGAAGAAAAATCAGTATCACTATCAGAGCTATAAACTCTGAGTGCCTATTATTTTTTCGTATAATCTAGCATTGAAAAATGGGGGATTTGGGAGCACCTGGCAAGTTCAGTCGGTAGAGCATGCAGCTCTTGAGCTCGGGGTTGTGAGTTCTAAGCCCCATTTTGGGTGTAGAGATTATTTAAAAAATAAAGTCTTTTTTTTTTTTTTAAAGACTTTATTTTTTATTTAACAGAGAGAGACACAGCGAGAGAGGGAACACAACTGCAGGGTGAGTGGGAGAGGGAGAAGCAGGCTTCCTGTTGAGCAGGTAGCCCGATGTGAGACTCAATCCCAGGACCCTGGGATCACGACCTGAGCTGAAGGTAGATGCTTAATGACTGAGCCACCCAGGCGCCCCTAAAAAATAAAATCTTAAAAAAGAAAAAAAAAAGATTTCTCCTTCCTGTAGAAGCAGATATTTGAACATCTTGTTCTCTAGGTGGCTTAGTATTCCATTATCAAGTCCTACATGTTTCAGGAAGTGCTGAAACCTAATGCCCTGTGCGCATATCAGTACATAGTCTCTCTTGCTTCTGCTTGTGACTGAAGCACATTTAGTACATGAGTGGTAAAAGTATGGGTTGCTGTTGCTTTAAATTAAAAGTGTGTATTACCTGAGACTTTGATCTGATACTTTTATTTTTTTTAAGATTTTATTTATTTGAGAGAGAGCACAAGCAGCAAGGGCAGGGAGTGGGGGGTGCAGAGATGGTCAGTCATATTCCACACTGAGTGCTGAGAGCCCTCCGTGGGCCGATCCTGGGATCCCCAGATCATGACCTGAGCCGAGATCACGAGTTTGATGCTTAACCGACAGAGCCACCCAGGTGCTCCAGGTGATCTGCTCTGATACCTTTAGAGGACTTACTTAAGATAAATGGTCTTTGAAGACCTAAAATGCAGTACTCTGTGACACCTTTGCAAATTTGTCATAAGCAGCAGATGCATGACTCCCTCACTTTGTCCCATTGGGTTGGGGCTAAACGAAATGATAGTGTTTTTAAATCTGCAAGGCTAGGGGTGCCTGGGTGGCTCAGTCAGTTAAAACATCTGCCTTTGACTCAGGTCATGGTCTCAGAGTCCTGGGATTGAGCCCCACATTAGGCTCCCTGCTCAGTGGAGAGTCTGTTCTCCCTCTCCCCCTGCCCCCCAACCCTGCTCATGCTCCCTCTGTCTCTCAAATAAATGAAGTCTTAAAAAAATCAATCAATCGATCAATCTGCAAGGCTACCAAATAGCACTGGATCTATAGTGACTCCCTCTCAATCCTGGTCTTTCCATAAGTTTGGTTGGAAGATGGCCAGCCAGATAATCTCTTATTTTAAACACCATTTTAACTCTTAACAGGTATTGCTTACTCTTCAGATTTACTGCATGCCCATCATTTTTGTCTCTCCAACCAAATCTTAAGCACCGTGTAGAAGGAACTGTATATCATAAATCTTCTGAATCCTTGAGATGCCTGCCATAGTGCTGAGTACATCCGAGCTCATACTTTTCTGGATTGTTCTGTGGGCAGCAGAGAGAGAATCACAATGCGTGCTGTATTTAATTCTAACCCAGGACACATTTTATAGTTTGACATGTCGGAAGAAGTCCTAAGCTTGGAGTCAAGGCAGCATCATAGATTCTTCAGACTCTTGATGTGGCCACTGAGTCACTCTATAACCGTAGCTAAGTTGTATCAACTCTATAGATTAGGATAACAGTGCATAACAATGCCACCTTCTTGCTTATACACAGGGATGATGTGAGAAGAAAGTGAGAAGCGTTAAAGGAGAAATTCGGATTTTTAAAAATCTATAGAAATGTAGTAGTGTTTTGTTACAGGTGATTTGCATCTTTCATTCAGGATACACCTTAATTTTATCCCTTAGCCTTTTATATTCTTGTCATCAAAAACATCTTTGTTTTCCTTTTAAGAATGAGAAAATGTTGGGGCGCCTGGGTGGCTCAGTGGGTTAAAGCCTCTGCCTTTGGCTCAGGTCATGATCTCAGGGTTCTGGGATCGAGCCCCGCATCTGGCTCTCTGCTCGGCGGGGAGCCTGCTTCCCCTTCTCTCTCTGCCTGCCTCTCTGCCTACTTGTGATCTCTCTCTCTCTGTCAAATAAATAAAATCTTAAAAAAAAAAAAAAAAAAGAATGAGATAATGTTCTCCACTCAAGTTAGGTAAGTCATAAGTGAATACTGAGCTCTAAACAGAATGAATCATGGCACAAACCTAGTATTTTCCTTAAGTGACTTAGCTCCTGAATAAATTATCAGCATACACTAGTTATTGTTACGACATATTGGTATGACCAGAACAAGGTGACTACCTTTGAAGAAGTTAACTAGCTTCAATATGGTACTTGTCCTTGTATATCTGCCCCTGAGTAAATGACTTACAGTATTGATTTATTTTAAAAGGTAAAACATTTGGTTTGTGTACATTATCAGTTATTATACTTGAAAGAGCTAATCCATAAAATTTTAAAATATGCCATTAAGAGGAAATGAATATCATCCTTCTTTTTTGCTTAAGACACGTTAAACAGTGATCATTTTTGTCTCATTTAAGATCACTAACTTGGGGCATACCATACCGGTTGGACAAGATCGCAAATTGTGACTAACTTTTAATGAGTGCTTATAAAAATGTGTGTTGCCTCATGACACTACACAATTGCTGCTTGAATATGCTTTTTGCATTCCAATCGTACATAGTTAGTCCATTTGGCTTACCTCTTAGTAACCCTTTATTGTTAACCCTTTATTGTTAACCATTTATTGTTTAATACAGGTCTCTGCATTGCAGATCTCTGAGGAGCATGGTGGAAAGTAAATCCTCCTCTTTTAGAACAGTGCCTAGCAAAGACAATATTTTTTTTCCTAAATGAGTTTTTCTTAACTTTGGAATTTCATTTTGTGGTTCTTACAAATAAGCCAGCAGGTTTGGCCCTATTTGCAAAACAAGATACCAGTGTTAGTATTTGAATCCAAACAGAATACAAGTTGAAATGTATACTTTGCAATTTTTTTTTTCTCTTAATCTTTAGAAAACCTTGAAAGCTGTAGGGGAACACTTTCTACTTTTAACTTTAGTAGAATGCCCTAAACTAAAAGGCATCTTTTTATGGGTTCTGCCTCTGCTGCTTCTGATTAATTGTGTGACCTCAAGCAAATCTCTTAATTCTCTGAGCCTCAGGTTTCTCATCTGCAAAATGAAGATAATTATGCCTGCCCTAGCCACAGGAATGCTCTAAGAATAGCAGCAGAGAGAATTTTTATAAAGGATTAGACATGCGGTTTATAGATTTACGATAGCAGTCTTCTGTGTAAAAATTAGTTTGGTATTATTTTTACAGTGAACACCAAAAATACCTGTTTGTAATAAACCGTGTAAACAAATAACACTTGCCTAAGTACCGACACCTGAGCAAAGTACAGTCATGTCTCTTGCATGTTAAATCACTCACAGACTTGAATAAGCAAAAAAACATTGACTAGGAACTGTAAACAACCAGGCAGAAAGTTAATGGTAAGTACAGTAGAAGGTCTCTTGAGAAGATAGAAACTTTACCTCCTTTAATTTTGATAGAGACATCCTATGTTGGGAGACAGTGTCTCAGGATCTCTCTTCCCTGTCCTTTCCAAATACTCATTACTCTTGTTAATTAAGACATTTCCTGGGGCGCCTGGGTGGCTTAGTTGGTTAAGCATCTGCCTTCGGCTCAGGTCAGGTCCGAGGGTCCTGGGATGGAGCCTTTGTGTCACTGAGTGGGGAGCCTCTTCTCCCTGTCCCCTTCTTCTTACATGTGTGCTCTCTCTCAAATAAGTAAATAAAATCTTAAAAAAAAAGACATTTCCTGTGTTGGGGCACCTGGCTGGCTAGTTGGAAGAGTGTGTGACCCTGATCTCAGGGTCGTGAGTTCGAGCCCTGCATTGGATGTAGAGATGGCTTAACATCTTTTTTTTTTTTATTTATTTTAAGGACATTTCCTGTATTTGATGATGAGAGTAACATAGGGATGTGAACAGTAGAGGCAGAGAGGAAGATTGAGAATTACTGATCTAGAAATAGCCTGATTTCCCAGCATGTCTTTAATTTTAGATTCCCTAGCTATTTGAGATTTGGTCTGCAGTTTGATTCTATGACTAAGGTAGGGTTAAAACTAGGGATGATTTTTTTTCCCATTCTTTTTATTGTATCTAAATGAGAAGATGGATAATAGTGAACCTATTGTGGTAATTATTTCACAATATGTGTTAATCAAATCATTCTGTATGCCTTAAACTTACACAGTGATGTATGTCAATTATTTCTCAATAAAACTGTAAAAAAATAAGGAAGAACAAAGAAGAAATAATTTCCTAATTTTCAGTGTGTTTAGATTTGGCTTAAATTCCAAGAATAGGAATAAAAGTTAGAAACTACTGATATAAATTCTATTTTTCCTGACCATGAGGAAGTTGGGGTAGAAAACAGATAGTTTCTGTACATGCCTTATCATTGTGAAACACATCTGAATTAAGGGACGTTATACATATGAATGAGAATCGAGGATAAATTGCATTTTGGGGTGACATGTTTTAATATAAAATTTTGGAAAAGCTTCTTAAATAACAGCTCTCTGGATTCCTGATTTATGTCTCTAACACAGCTTTTCCTGTCATTTCTGAGGTCATTTTGGTGACTCAGATATATATATATTTTTTAAGATTTTATTTATTTATTTGACAGAGAGAGAGATCACACGTAGGCAGAGAGGCAGGCAGAGAGAGAGGGGGAAGCAGGCTCCCTGCTGAGCAGAGAGCCTGATGTGGGGCTCGATCCCAAGACTCTGAGATCATGACCTGAGCTGAAGGCAGAGGCTTAACCCACTGAGCCACTCAGGTGCCCCGGTGACTCAGATATTTGATACATTATTCTAGGAAATAAGGAGGCTAGTTGTAACACTGTGTTTCATGTATTTCTTTCATTCACTTGGTTGGAAATCAGAGTGCATCTTCCCAATAAAGTGATGCTCTCAACAGTGAAAGTAGGAATCAGACTGAGATTTAGTTCCTAAAAGGGAGGCAATTTGGAATACTGGGGCAGAATATGGTATTTGGAGTTAGAGGGGTTGGTCTTGAGTCCTGATTTATTATTCTGTGTAATTGTAGGTAGATTGTTAGACCTGTCTGGATTTGTTTCTTCATCTATAAAGTAGGAATAGTACTATTTATCTCCCAAGGTAATTGTGAGGAAGTGATATACTTAACTGTAAATACAGAGTTTTAAGCAAAAGACACAGATATAAATTTCATTTATTATCATCATCATCATTTCTTACCAACACTATTGGTGTTTCAACTGTAGTAATCATAACTTTCTTTCTAAGGAAAAGTGTCTCACCTCCTGTGTAGTAGTACGTTTAGTAGCAGAGGTGAGGTAGGGAATATACTCTTCTTTCTAGAAATGTCTGTTTCAGCTGCCTACGAAAGTGGTTTTTAAACTGTGACATGCTTAAGGGTCATCTGGAAAGTTTGTGTAAAATGCAGAATCCCAGTAGTCAGAAATTCTCAATCAGTAGTTCTTGGGTTGAGTCCAGGAATCATCATTCTTTTTTTTTTTTTTTTTTTTAAGATTTTATTTATTTGACAGAGGGAGAGAGATCACAAGTAGGCAGAGGGGCAGGCAGAGAGAGAGAGGGGGAAGCAGACTCCCTGCTGAGTAGAGAGCCCAATGCGGGTCTCGATCCCAGGACCCTAAGATCATGACCTGAGCTGGAGACAGAGGCTTTAACCCACTGAGCCACCCAGGGGCCCCAAGGAATCATCATTCTTAACAAGCCTTACAGGGGATTCCAATGTACATGGTCCTCAAACCATACCTGAGACTATTCTGGTAATTACCTTCTTCCATATTTGATACTCTAGTCTATTTGACTAGCTTTCCAAGAATCATACTTTCTCTGTGCATTTAGGTCTACCTTGGAAGATGGGAAGCGTTGTTTTTCCAAAAGCCCACCCTGTCTGAGCTCCTCCTTGCTCCAGAGCAATCCCCCGTCCTTCAGCCACAGGTTCTCAAAGCATAATCTGTGCAACAGACGCTCCTGAGTTACACAATCTCAGGCAGTGGGGCTTGGAAATCTGATTTCATTTTAATTAAATTTAAATAATTTATTTATTAAAGTTTGTTATTTTTAGTAATCTCTACACCCACTGTGGGGTTCGAACTCACAACCTTGAGATCTAGAGTCACATCCTCTTTGAGCCAGCTAGGTGCCCCTGGAAATATGATTTTTTTAATAAATATGATTTTTAATATGCTTTTCAGTTGGGTCTTATGTACCTGGAGTTTGAGAATTGACTTAAAAGTCACTCTTCCCTTGAGTTGTGGCTTAGCTCCAACTCTCTCATAGTCATCATTTCTCTTTACTGAATTCAGATCATTTCTGTGCCTTTATTGCCCCCATGCCTGTGCCTCTCTCTCTATTCCCACTACCACAGCCAAATTTAGTGTTTTAGTATATAATTCTAGGTGACTATAGCAACTTCCATACCGATCTCCATACTTCCCGCTGGTCCTGTCTTTAATTACACCTTAGGATCTTTTCCAGTCAGGTCCCTTCCCTATTTAAGAGTCAGAATTCTTTAGCTTAGCAGGCAGTTTCTCTTGCAGTTTAGCTCATTCCTCTCCTCGTCACACCCTATTGTTCAGCTGTTGTGTTTGTAGTTTCCCAGAAGGGCCATATGCTTTCTCATGCTTCCACAAGGTCTTCCCTGGGTACCGGACTTTGTTAGGTAAAGGATGATCCCAAAGCAATTTCCTCAGTGTCAAACTGTCATTTGCCTGCTTCCTTTCTCAAAGGCAAAGACCTTACCTCACTCTTTTTTTAACCCTGCATTTCTAATATCTAATATGGCCCAGCCATTGTAAGTGTTGTGTACATCTTCTGAATTGAATGAGGTGGGAAATACTACAGTGGATCTGGGGTGATTGTATGGAAAGGAAAGCTGGAATATGAATAAAGAATTAAAGTTTAGCACACAAATTCTGAGCAAAAGGAGACACAGTGCAGGCAGAGCAGACACAGGAGGAGGCATAGTATAGTTTCTGTGCTACCAGATTGGTTTACTTGGGAGTGCTTAGATGTATAGGGAGGAAAAACCAGAGATAGGACCAGGAAGAAAAGTTGGAATCAAATTGCAGAGGGTTCTGCATATCAGTCTTAGGAGTGCCTTAAGAGTGTGGGTTTCTGGGCCCCTGGGTGGCGCAGTTGGTTGAGCGACTGCCTTCAGCTCAGGTCGTGATCCCGGAGTCCCGGGATCGAGTCCCACATCGGGCTCCCGGCTCCATGGGGAGTCCGCTTCTCACTCTGACCTTCTCCCTTCTCATGCTCTCTCTCACTCTCTCTCTTTCCTAATAAATAAATAAATTAAAAAAAAAATCTTTAAAAAAAAAAAAAGAGTGTGGGTTTCTGACTAAAGGAGAGTTGTGGAGAGTTGTCCATTAAAACATAAGTGTTGTTGGCTTGGTCCCCCATTCTCTATCTTCCTCACTCCCCAATCCATCTTCATTTGGGATGCTACTTCAGTAATGCAGACCAAAAATAAGGACCAGATATAAGGAATAAGGAAGTGAAGGAATATAAAGTAGAAGGCACTGTTGGGGACTTTGTGGAAAAGTTGATTTTGTCATTATTGGCATTTTGGTAAAAGGAGAGCGAGAAGTCAAAAGTGACCTGAGATTTTTGTAACTGTGCCTACCAGAAGACTTTATAAAGATGAAGTTTGGAACAAAGGAGAAACAGATTTTATTGGTAAGATAGTGATTGCCATTTAGTCCATGAGTTTGAGATATTTCAAGCATTTGCATGAGGAAGAAAGTGAATGTTGCACATGCAGTCTGAACTATCAGGACTGCCACAGAGACAGTAGGTCTGGGGACATAGTTCTGGTTATAATCTTCATTGAGTTCTTGTTGAGGCTGTGGTTACAGGTTCAGCTGACCAAGAATAAATACATAATGTGAAAAGAAAGGAGCTCTGAGCAGGTGCTTTGGTTGAAGAGACAGAGACAGATGAGTGAATAAGTGTATGCATTAATGGATGACTAAATAAATATTGGGAAATGGATGTTTTTAAGGGGTAATCAGAGGAAGAAGCCTCAGCAAAGGATCTTGAGAAGGAACAAATGGAGTTGGAGATACGATCCTACTTTGTAAGGTCTTTTTCCAGGAAAGACAAAAATTATGCTTAGATAAATCCATTGACATTTTGATCATTTATAGCAAAATTTTGAGAAAGAGAAGACTTAAACTTCTCATAGAACTGTCTGACAGTAAAGCTATTTATTTCTATTTAGAGAAGTTGTTCTTGGGTTACTTATTTACTAAAAATGTCCCATACTTAATAATGAAGATGGCTCCAAGATAATTGGCATCACACTATCTTAAAATATTAAGTGCCCATGTTTTAATTAGAAGGCAAAATCTCTCTTGTTGTCAGGAGATTATTCCTTCTAATGTTCTGCTTATCGTTTCTTTTTAGCATTGCGTTGTGGGTCCTTCCATAAAAATATTATTTTAACATTCATAACATGTCCTCCCAAATTGTGCCTTTTAGAACAAAATGGACAGACTTAAAAATCTTCATGCGAGAGTACTCTTTGTTACAACTGATTACACCTTTTTAAAGCTGTGATTGAGGGGTGCCTAGGTGGCTTAGTGGGTTAAGCATCTGTCTTCTGCACAGGTCATAACCTGGGATCAAGTCCTGCATGGGGTTCCCTGCTTAGTGGGGAGTCTGCTTCTCCCTCTCCCTCTGCCCCTCTCTCCTGCCTGCTCTCTCTCAAATAAATAAGTAAAACCTTTTTTTTTTTTTTTAAGATTTTATTTATTTATTTGACAGAGAGATCACAAGTAGGCAGAGAGGCAGGCAGAGAGAGAGGGGGAAGCAGGCTCTCCACCAAGCAGAGAGCCTGCTGCGGGGCTCGATTCCAGGACTCTGAGATCATGACCTGAGCTGGAGAGGGTTTAACTCACTGAGCCACCCAGGCACCCCCAAATAAATAAGTAAAATCTTTTTTTTTAATATTTTATTTATTTATTTGACACAGAGAGAGAGAGAGAGAGTCACAAGTAGGCAGAGGCAGGCAGAGAGAGAGAGGGGGCTGCAGGCTCCCCGCTGAGCAGAGAGCCCAATGTGGGGTTCGATCCCAGGACCCTGAGATCATGACCTGAGCTGAAGGCAGAGGCTTTAACCCGCTGAGCCACCCAGGCGCCCCATAAGTAAAATCTTAAATACAAAAAACAAGGATGTGCTTGATGAATTTAACAGTGCAGTTTTGGTTGTTAGTATCTTTTAGAAATACTTGCTTGTTAAAATGCACAGCACTAACTAATTTTGATTTTTCATAGAGTAAATGAGTAATATACTTTGGGAAAAAATGCTTTTTAAAATAGGTTTCTCTACTGCCAGAAGATATTGCAACAGCATGTTTCTGCCTGTAGGCAGGTGTGACTCCACTTAAGTGTCTGTTTGCATTAAGTTTGTCAGTGAAAATCTGGGTAGTTTGCTTGGCCTCTGAAATAAATCCGCAGATAGTTTGGGTAGTTTGTACACAGGCCCTCTCTGTATAATTCCAACGGACAATAGCTCTACCCACTTATTGAGAGAATAGTCCTCTGTTTGGGATGATCTGGACTCATTTTATATTCAGTGTTTGGATGAAAATGCAGTTGTTTATTTTCGCAGATGTCACTTGTTAAAGATCCCAGAAGTAACCAAAAAAAAAAAAAAAGGGAGAGAGACTCAAATATTATTTCTTGACTATAAAAACCTTATATTGTAAGTTTATTGAGTAAGAGGACCAGTTCGAGTATTTCTCATGTATATTCTTCTTTCAGTTTGGGATTGATTCTTTAAGGACTTAGAATTAATACCGAGTGAATGGGAGGAAGATGGAGTAGACTTTGGGAAGAAAATTAATTATTTTAGCTGGTAGTAGAAATATACCCCACTTTATGCTTTTGGTATCTTTTTGTTTTGGTTTGGTTTGGGTTTGGTGTTTTTAGAGAGAGAGAATATGCGAACGAGAGGAGGGAGGGGCAGGGGGAGGGAGAGAATCCCAAGCGGACTCCATGCCCAGCATGGAGCCCCACCCTGAAATCATGACCTGAGCCAACATCAGGAGTCAGAAACTCAACCTACTGAGCCATCTAGGTGCCCCAGTTTTTTTTCTCTTTTTCTTTTTCTTTTGTTTTTGTTGTTTTGGGGTATTTTTTAGTGGTTTTTTTTTTTTAATTTACTCTTTTTTAGTACTCTCTATAACCAATATGAGGCTCAAACTCATGATCCTAGGATCAAGAGTTGCTCGCTCTGCTGACTAAGCCAGCCAGGCGCCCCTATGCTTTAGGTATCTTTTAATTAGAATTTTATATAATAAATCAAATATTAGTAAATATTTATGCATTTGATATATGTATATATATTAAGTATTTTAGATCCCTAGGGTACTATTTTACTTAAAGGAGACTTGTTCTGAATTTTCTGTGAAAAATAGTATATGTTGGCATCTAATCTGTTTTTAACTGTATTGAACAAATGGTTTCCTAAAAAGAAGCCTAAGTAACTTTTTTTTTTAAACATATAATGTATTACTTGTTTCAGCGGTACAGTGAAATCACAGTTTCTGAATCATTGGGCTTGCACAATTCACAGTGGCACATACCCTCCCCAATGTCCATCCCCCAGCCACCCCATCCCTCCCACCCCTCTCCGCTCCATCAACCCTCAGCTTTTTCCTGAGATTAAGAGTCTCTTATGATTTGTCTCCCTCTCTGATTTTGTCTTGTTTCATTTTTTTCTCCCTTCCCCTATGATCCTCTGTCTTGTTTCTCAAATTCCTCATATCAGAATTCAGTATTGATATCCTGGGTGACCTATGATGACTCTTGACTTCAGCTCAGGTCCTGATCCTAGGGTCATGAGATTGAGCCCTGCATTGGGCTCCACGTTCAGTGCAGAGTCTACTTGAAATTCTCTCTCCCTCTTTCTCTGCCCCTTCCCCTGCTTATCCAGGAACGTGCTCTCTCAAATAAATAAGTAAGTAAGTAAGTAAGTAAATAAAATCTTTTTTAAAAAATAGAAAATTGTTACAAAATCCAGCAATACCATTCTTAGGTATTAACCTGAGAGAAGTAAAAAGTATCCACACAAAACTTGTATATGAGTATTAGTGCCCCAAACTGGAAACAACTCAGAATGTCCTTTAAATGGTGAATGAATAAATGTTATTATAGCACATCTGTACAATGGAGTATCATTCACTAATGAAAAGGAATGACCTCTGCAAATAGCTGTGTATACTTTACCCATATTCCATTTATGTGACATCCTGAAAAAGGCAAAACTATGGGAGCAGATTAAAAAATCAGCATTGCCGGGCGCCTGGGTGGCTCAGTGGGTTAAAGCCTCTGCCTTCGGCTCAGGTCATGATCTCAGGTCCTGGGATCCAGCCCTGCATCGGCCTCTCTGCTCAGCGGGGAGCCTGCTTCTCCCTCTCTCTGCCTGCCTCTCTACCTACCTGTAATCTCTCTGTCAAATAAATAAATAAAATCTTTAAAAAAAAAAAAATCAGCATTGCCTGGGACTGGTAGAAGGGATTGACAACAAAGGGCCATGAGGAACTTTTCAGAGTAATGAAAATATTCTGTATTTTGGGGGCATCTGGGTGGGCCAGTTGTTAAGCATCTGCCTTCGGCTCAGTTCATGGTCCCAAGGTCCTGGGATCGAGCCCCCATATCAGGCTCCCTGGTTGGCAGGAAGTCTGCTTCTCCCTCTCCCACTCCCCCTGCTTGTGTTCCCTCTCTTGCTGTGACTCTGTCAAATAAGTAAATAAAATCTTAAAAAAATACTCTATATTTTGGTTGTCAGAGTCATACAACTATACATCTAAAACGGGTAAATTTTATTATATGTATACAATATATACAATGTATCTCAAAACTGACTTCAGTTGGTAACCATTTTTTTACTTTTAAATTATTATTAGTAGTAGTATTTTAAAGATTTTATGTATTTATTTGACAGAGAAGAGAGAGATCACAAGTAGGCAGAGAGGCAGGCGGAGAGAAAGGGGGAAGCAGGCTCCCTGCTGAGCAGAGAGCCCGATGCGGGTCTCGATCCCAGGACCCTGAGATCATGACCCAAGCTGAAGGCAGAGGCCTTAACCCACTGAGCCACCCAGGCGCCCCTCAGGCGCCCCCTTTTAAATTATTTTTTAAGGTTTTTTTTTTATAATCTTTGCTCTGAATGTGGGGCTCCAACTCATGAATCAAGAGTCACATGTCCTTCCAACTGAGCCAGCCAGGCAACCCCCAGCTATAGCTTTTTTTTTTTTTTTTTAAGATTTTATTTGCTTGTTTATTTGTTTAGTTAGAGAATGCAAGTGGGGGCAGGGAGAGAGGGAGAGGGAGATAGAGAATCTCAAGCAGACTCAGCACTGAGCATAGAGCTTGATATGTGGGTCTATCTCATAACCCTGAGATCATGACCTGAGCTGAAATCAAAAGTGGGACACTCACCTGAGCCCCCCAAGAGCCCCCCCAGCTGGTAACTTTTTAAAAAAAATTAATGAATGTACAAAGAATGATAGAGTTAGCATTTACAATGATTGATTCAGGAACACCTGGCTGGCCCAGTTGGTAAAGCATGAGACCCCTAATATCAGGGTTATGAGTTCGAGCCCCACACAAGGCATAGATATTACTTATTTAACTTACTAAATAAGTAAATGACTAGATAAAATAAAATAGTTGATTCAGGCAAAGGGTCTTGAATGGGTACTAAACCAGGAGATGACATGTATTGTGGAATAGTACATTGACACGATCTGCCTAGGTTATCGCTAATATTTATAATTTGAGGAGATGAGCGGAGTCACCATCTTCACCAAGTCGAATTTCATGTCCCTGACAAGGTGAGAACTGGACATTTTGTACCTCCTGAGGGGGAGTGATATGAAGTGTGCAGCAGCAGCACATACGAACTACTCTTATCAAAAAATGTTAAACCTGGATCTAACCAAGCCTTTAAATCTAACTTCCATTTTATGGAAATATGATAACTAAAGCAATGAGTTAAATTACACCATGAATAAACAATCAGACATATCCAGAATGTGGAATGTTTTCAAAGACCACGTCCCTGCTATTTTCAAGAACATCACAATAGAGGATAAAAGAGGGAAATCCTGGGATGCCTGCGTGGCTCAGTCAGTTAAGTGTCTGACTCTTAATTTCGGCTCAGGTCATGATCTCAAGGTGGTGAGATCTAGCTCTGTTTTGTTGGGCTCTGTGCTGCGAATGAAGCCTGCTTAAGATTCTCTCTTTCCCTTTGCCTCTCCCCCTTGCTCTCTGTCTTTAAATAGAAAAAGAAAAAGGGAAATCCTTACAGAACAGAAGAGAGATAACTGCCAACAGTACTTGAATACTGATTTAGAGGGCAGGTGGCAGGTCAGGATATTTCAAGGTAGACTGGCTAGATTCAATGACATTAGAGAGTTATTTTTCATTTTTTTCTGGAGTGTAACAGTAGTGTGGTTAATTAGGAGAAAGTATTTCTAGGATATATATGATTAAGAGATAAAGGGTCCTGATTTCTGCAACTTAGTTTAAGTGTACACACACATAGAAAACAGATAGGTTAAAAAATGTTAACACTTGTCTCAAGATAATGTGTATATGGCTGTGCATTAGTATTGTTTTAACTTCTTTCTGCAGGTTCGAAATTTTTCATAATAGAGGTGGTTGTTTTTAGAACTCGATTAAGAGAAATACTGGGGCGCCTGGGTGGCTCAGTGGGTTAAAGCCTCTGTCTTCGGCTCGGGTCATGATCTCAGGGTCCTGGGATCTAGCCCTGCATCAGGCTCTCTGCTCAGCGGGGAGCCTGCTTTCCCCTCTCTCTCTGCCTGCCTCTCTGCCTACTTGTGATCTCTCTCTCTGTCAAATAAATAAATAAAATCTTTAAAAAAATATTCAGAATTAAAAAAAACTCGATTAAGAGAAATACTATTTATGATGACCTTACTCTATGTGGTACATTCCTATAGATCCTATTAATATCAAGCATCAGTACCTACACTGTACCCCCAGGAGTAACTTTTATCACACTGTGTTTGACATTATGTTAACACCAGACTACTTGGAGAACCGTGGTAGAAAATAGCTCTGAAATGCTTTATATTAATTATAAGGGTGTTGTTGAGAGCATGGCTTACTGTATCATGTGGGGTCTTTTTTGGGATGGACCAGATTTTGGGTTTTCATAACCAGAATAATTGTACTACTTCTAAGAAACCGGATTTTGTGATGTTACAGGCATCGATGCAGGGAGGGGAGTGGAGCTCTTGTTTTACTGGCTGCTGGACAGCTTGGATCTCACCTGTGGCCCATCTTTAGCAAGTGCACTCACTTTCTAGCTGCACTCCTGAGTGCCTCATCGTTTTCCCTGCCTATCCTCATTTTCCCTTCATTATGATTCCCTCATCTATTTTTGGTTGTGTTGATTTGTTTTGTTTTAAGATTTTATTTATTTGTCAGAGAGAGAGAGAGGGAGGGAGAGAGAGCACAAACAGGAGGAGCAGCAGGCAGAGGGAGAAGCAAACTTCTTGCTGAGCAGGGAGCCAGACACAGGACTCAACCTCAGGACCCTGGGACTGTGGCCTGAGCCAAAGGCAGATGCTTAACCAACTGAGGCACCCAGGTGTCCCAGTTGTATTGATTTTGAATATACTTCATGGCCAACCATGTTCTGGCCATATTAAAAGGATTTAAAACAAAATAGTTTATGATTTGAAAAACACATCCTAAGACAGATTTTTATTTTTTATTTTTTTTATTAACATATAATGTATTGTTTGCCTCAGGGTACATGTCTGTGAATCATCGGGCTTACACATTTCACAGCACTTACCATAGCACATACCCTCCCCAATGTCCATAACCCAGCCACCCTAGCCCTACCCCCCCTCCAGCCACCTTCAGTTTTTGTGAGTTTAGGAGTCTTTTATGGTTTGTAAAAGACAGATTTTTAATGTTATTATTATTAATCATATAAATTCTTACTCCTGAGTCTGAAGATTCTTAAATTTAGAAAATATAAAAAATATATACTTTTAGGGGCGTCTGGGTGGCTCAGTGGGTTAAAACCTCTGCCTTCAGCTCAGGTCATGATCTCAGGGTCCTGGGATCAAGCTCCACATTGGGGTCTCTGCTCAGCAGGGAGCCTGCTTCCCCCTCTCCCTCTGCCTGCCTCTCTGCCTACTTGTGATCTCTCTCCTCCTCTCTGTCAAATAAATAAATAGAATCTTAAA
Source organism: Nasua narica (assembly GCA_028533885.1). NCBI lineage: Eukaryota > Metazoa > Chordata > Mammalia > Carnivora > Procyonidae > Nasua > Nasua narica. The sequence goes on from CM052813.1 coordinate 11,859,687, forward strand.
TATATATATATATATACACACACACACACACACCTTTTAAATATAAATAGGATATAAAAATCCTATTTTCTGGAGTAATACTGTTGGAGCTATGTTAGCACCAAAACCTTATTTTGAAAGAAGGAGTAATGCAGGGGGAAGAACAAGACCAGTTCTGGGAAATGGTTTTTCAGCAGCAGTTAGAGTTGTTATTTTCCTTGACTTTAATTTCGTTTTTAAATTTTTTTCCAATTAATGAAGAGAAGTAAAATATGCTGTTGTTTACCATTAGCATTTCTTAAAGAAATATGATGTACAAAAATACCCTAATAAGAAATTATTAGTTGTTCTTGTGTGGTATTCAAATTCCTTTCCCCCATAATAGTATCTTCCTTCTGTTAGAGGATACTTTATATTTTATAAAGTATTTTTCAGTATCATCCTGTTGATACAGATATTATATTTGCAGTTTGCCTCTTGAATGGCAAAGTCTTCATCTAATTTCTTCTTGAGATTGCTGTATTACATCTTAAAAGATGCCTTGTTTTGACAACAGAATGTTTTCAGCAGGAATAACAACATTTACTATAAACTATGTTATATGAATCAATGATGGCTAGAACTTTACATATATATTAAGTAAGAATAAACCCTGAGTTTATTCTAACTTAAAGTATTCAATTTATAAATAAGGTTTTCTTCTTTAGCTAAGATTGCCAAGTTCAGTGGAATCGTCTCTGAAGTTCTTTCCTTTTAAAGGTCTGGAAAGTAGCTTCTTGGGGCGCCTGGGTGGCTGGGTGGGTTAAAGCCTCTGCCTTCGGCTCCAGTCATGATCTCAGCGTCCTGGGATCGAGCCCCGCATCGGGCTTTCCTCAGCGTGGAGTCTGCTTCCCCCTCTCCCTCTGCCTGCCTCTCTGCCTACTTGTGATCTCTTTCTCTCTGTCAAATAAATAAATAAATAAAGTCTTAAAAAAAAAAATAAAGGTCTGGAAATAGCTTCTTAAACAAAATGATCTTTAAAGACTTTTGTATTTATGAAACTAAGTTTTGATTTTATATTTGGACATGCTTAAATCTTAACCTTAATAAGCTATGATTTCTACCAGGAGGAATATGCTAAAATTAATTACTAAGACAGGGTTAGCTGTAAACATAGGTGTGAGTTAGGTAAGTTTGCCATCTTCTTTGCTCCAGGCAGAATGTTTCCTCGAACTAGGATTTAGCTTTCATTGCTCACATCTCTGGAATTCACTTTTTCTAGTTTGCCAAAATACAGTGAGACAAGATGCACAATTTTCTTTCTTTTTACAACTCATTTTAAGTGAAAGTACCATTCATTTTCATTCTTCCTCATTCATTTCTTGACACATGAAAATCAAGTTCAGTTTTGTAGTAGTGCCTGCTAGTCGTGTGAACTTGCTACAACATCCCCATTTGTACTGTTTCACACATCACTCACAGGCAAGTTTCCACAAAGACCTGTTTTGTTCTATTGTCCGATCCACCCTGAAGAAACCAGTTTCCAAGCTATGTGCAGCTTTGTAAATCAAGATGAACTGGTCACGAATTGGATACAGAAGCAAACAAGGAACCAAATAATGCTTCCTCGTTAACAAGCAGAGGGTGTTACATATAATAAAATTGGAAGTAACCAAATGTTTTGCGTTCTAAGAATATTCTATTAAGAAAATTCATATCACATTCATATTGTAATCATAGTTCAAGGTGTTAGCTTGGTTCCATTACTATTAGAGTTAGGAAAATATAAGTAATGTTTTTTTGTGAGATATTCTAGGCAACAAAGGTCAGTGAGAACAAATGATGAAATGTGAATTTTAGTTCTGGGTATTTCTTAGCAAGTCTTATGTGGGATGGCTATGTATCAAGTTTGATGAGAAGAGGAGTTTGGTATTAGACACAGATTTTCTTCTTTCTGGCAACAGTTAGAATATAGTGTCAGGTAGCATTTACTTTTCTCCATCTAGGTCAGGGAGAAAGGAATAGCCATACACAAGTCCTAAGTAACAGAATATGTTTTTCACCATAGAGTTAAAATCAAACATAATGTATTCTCAGCTTAATTTGTGGCTTTCGAAAATACCCTTGAAATATTTTCTCTTTGAATAAATGTTTTGTCAAATTATTTTACCTTTTTGTTTAGAACTTTAAAGAATATCAAGCACTGTTCCAAAGTTTTGGCTTTTTTTTCAAATGATCTTTAAAACATTGTGCTTTTAACTCAGCATCAGATAACCTCCCAAAGGATCTGCATCTTTTGTGATCCTTTTCTTTGTCCTCTTGAGAAATTAAAAAAGGAAACGAAGCAAAGAAAACATAAAATGTTGTTTTACTCATTATTCCAACAATAGGCAAAGGCAGGCTTCCACAGCTAAAGTAAGAGAATTCTGAGTACTTAGTGAAAATAAATAGTCTGGGTCCTGAATCACATGAATATGTTATAGAATGTAAAACTACTGGGGAAAACCCATGACACGTTTAAAATTTTTTCATCTTCCTAATTCCCCAACACATTTTGAGAAGAAATCATATTAATTGTGGGGTGTTTTTTCCCCCTTAAAGCTCTTTTCCCACCACAGTATTCCCATGCACAAATTTATTTTCTGTTTTTTTGTTTGTTTTGTTTTTTAAGATTTTATTTATTTATTTGATAGAAAGAGAGACAGTGGGAGAGGGAACACAAACTGGGGGAGAGGGAGAGGGAGAAGCAGGCTTCCTGCTGAGCGGGGAGCTGGAGATACAGGGCTCAGTCCCAGGACCCTGGGATCATGACCTGAGCCGAAGGCAGAGGCTTAATGACTGAGCCACCCACGTGTCCCTATTTTCTGTTTTGAAGAAATCAGATTAGCAAGGTAACTTTTCCAAAACATTTTTTCTTTACATAAGAGACGAAAGTATTAAATTGAAGAATTAAATGCCTTTGTGCTTCCAGCTGCTTCTCCCTGTAACTCCTTTCTCAGGTGGCATGGTCTCTGCTCTCTCCTACAGACTGACAGTTTAGGACTATAATTTCTCAGTGTATTTTCTCATTTCTCATTGGTAAGATTTGAATTGTTGGAAACAGTAGTCTTAGAATATGCATTAGGGGGGCCCCTGGGTGGCGCAGTTGGTTGAGCGACTGCCTTCAGCTCAGGTCATGATCCCGGAGTCCCGGGATCGAGTCCTACATCGGGCTCCCAGCTCCATGGGGAGTCTGCTTCTCACTCTGACCTTCTCCCTTCTCATGCTCTCTCTCACTCTCTCTCTCTTTCCTAATAAATAAATAAATAAAATCTTTAAAAAAAAAAAGAATATGCATTAGGTTTTTTTTATTATTACCTTATTATTGAGGTGTAACCTACATACAGTAATACGCACATACCTTGACTGTACAAATTTGAGTTTTAACATTCGCACACATTAGAATCATTGGGGAGGGCTTTCTAAAGTACTCCTGCCAAGAGGTTAAAACGTTTCCTGGATGATTCTAAGCTACACCTAGTTAAGAATCTTTGCCTTTGTGGGGCGCCTGGGTGGCTCAGTCTTTGGGCGTCTGGCTTCGCTCGGGTCATGATCCCAGGGGCCTGGGATGGAGCCCCACATTGGGCTCCCTGCTCAGTGGGAGGCCTGCCTCTCCCTCTCCCATTCCCCTTGCTGGTATTCCCTCTTTTGCTGTCTCTCTCTGTCATATAAATAAAATCTTAAAAAAAGAACAAAAACCTTTGCCTTTGTAAAGAACCAACTTGAGTAATACACATAAAAATATACAGTGTATCATAAAATGTTATGCAGATTAAATTTAGGTTACTATGTAAAAGTACTTAAATTTCTCGTGTGCCTTTTTATCGGGTTTGCAATGCTGACTGACCGGTGAAATTCTTACTTTGTTTTTTCTGTTTGTTTTTAAGAAAATTAATGCAAAGCTTCATGATGGAGTTTGTCAGCGCTGTAAAGAAGTTCTTGAATGGCGTGTGAAATACAGCAAATATAAACCATTGTCAAAGCCCAAAAAATGGTGAGTTATGTTTCTTGATTATCTTACCAACTATATATGCATCATAGCTTATTATTTATTTCCCCGATACTCAGAATTATATCCAACTAAATATTAAGGTAGATGGGAAAAAAAATCCCATTCTCCCGTGTAGAATTTCATCATATATGCTGATTCCTTCTTTATAAAATGGATTCATCCTTTTCCACCCTATTGTTTTTTTTTAAGATTTTACTTATCTGTCAGAGAGAGGGAGAAAGAGAGGGCGGTGTGGAGACTGAGAGAGAGAGAGCTTGCCTGAAGGCGAGAACACACACACAAGCGGGGGAGGGTCAGTGGGAGAGGGGGAAGCAGACTCCCTGCTATGCAGGAAGCCTGACGCTAACCTAAGATCATGACCTGAGCCGAAGGCAGCTGCTTAACTGACTGAGCCACCCAGTTGTCCCCTTTTCCGTCTTTTCTTCGTTTCTTTATCATTTCCTCCCAAAAGAAGATAGTTTTAAACAAATCTGATGCGTTTTATGCTCAGTGGCCCACATTAGCAGTAGGAAAGTTAGGCAACTGTTGGTGCTATCCAAGGCTAGATTTCCATGAATGAATTAACTGTGTTTTCTACTGCATTCTGTATAGCTGGTTGTACCATAAGCCATGTTTTAGTTTTAGTTTATAGGCCTATTATGTTATTTGTAGCTTTCTAGAGGCAACTGGCTGACTCAGTTTGTGGAGCATGCAACTCTTGATCTTGAGGTTGTGAGTTAGAGCCTCCTGTTGGCTGTAGAGATTTCTTAAAAAATAGAAATCTTTAAAAAAAAAAAAAAAGGAGGGGTGTCTGGGTGCCTCAGTTGGTTAAGCGACTGCCTTCAGCTCAGGTCATGATCCCAGAGTCCGGGATCAAGTCCCATATCAGGCTCCCAGCTCTGTGGGGAGTTTGCTTCTCCCTCTGACCTTCTCCCCTCTCATGTTCTCTCTCTCTCAAATAAATAAATAAATAAAATTTAAAAAGAAAAAAAGGGAATTTCCTCTAAACATTGGTATAACTTTGGGTGCTTGGCTGGGTTAGTCAGAAGAGCATATGACTCTCGATCTCGGGGTCATGGGTTTAAGCCCCATGTTGGGTGTACAAAGTCCTCAAAATAAATATATTTAAAAAGTTTTTAAAAACTCTTAAAAAAAAAAGAGTGGTTGAATGTGGACACCTCAACTCAAAGGTCAGCAACTCTGTCCTATCTTGGAGTCATAGAAGTCTTTGGAATCAGGAAAGGTCATGATAATGTTGCCACTACCTAGGTAATATGGTGACCCAGAGCTCTTTGAGAAACTTCAGGTAGGTCAAGGAGATGAAGGCTGAGAGGACCTCAGGAGGTGCTGTTCCACATCCCCCTAAGGCAGGTGAGGTTAGCCACAGAATAGCTCACATTAAGTGCAAAATGAAGGAAACATAATACTGTATAAATTCCCAATTACAGATAACAAAGACATTCAAGCAAAGGAAGATCTTTAGGAATAAGGAAGCCCAACCTCATGTAGAACAAATAATTATTCATGAGAGACCAAGAAACTGTTAGTTAAACCAAGGTCTGAACATGTTACTGAGGACATCACCTGCCTGGCCTAGAATATCGTCAATTTCAAATTACACTGAACACATGGCACATTAGGCATTTTGGAAAGCCTAGCTTTCAAACTCCAATCCAGGATAGAGAGTTAAGTTATATTAACTTATATTAATATAAGTTAATATATTAATATTAACTTATATTAATATAAGTTAAGTTATATTAACATTGCATTCTCTGCATATTAACACTTTACCAACATTGTAAGGGATCGATGAAAGGTGCTGATGGTAACATAACTTATTTAGAAATTTTGAATGTTTTACTCAGGCTAATCTTGCTTAGCATTAAATTTGTCCTTTGTCAGGATTTATATGAGAAATTTTCTTTGACATTGGATGTGTCTTTTGTGAAAAGATCAATTTTCCGGGGTGCCTGGGTGGCTCAGTGTGTTAAAGCCTCTGCCTTCGGCTCAGGTCATGATCTCAGGGTCCTGGGACTGAGCCCCGCATCGGGCTCTCTGCTCAGCGGGGAGCCTGCTTCCCCCTCTCTCTCTGCCTGCCTCTCTGCCTACTTGTGATCTCTCTCCTCTCTGTCAAATAAATAAATAAAATCTAAAAAAAAAAAGAAGTAATTAAAAAAGAAAAGATCAATTTTCCAGCATCATGAATACCGTCATTGGTTAAAATGTTGAGTATCATTTTACTTGTCTAGCTGTCTTTCACAGATTATGTAGCCAAATGATGTACATAAGGTAAAGTTCAACAGAACATAAAATGTAAGAGGAGGAGGGGCTATTTATAGGTGACATTTCTTTTGGAATGAAGTACTATTCTGAATATTGGGAAAATTGAAGCTCTTTTATCCTACTCATTGGGCTTGTAAATCACCAGAAATCACGGATGATTAGCAAATTTCCATTGCCGCTATAATCTAATCCCAAATATTAGACCCAAGAAAGAATTTGACATCTAAACTCTTCCACGTTGTCTGTTTTGACCACGGAAGTAAAAACTGTATTGTGTTTGTACTTGGTAGAAAACGGTTCATTTTCCTTTTCAGTGAGGTGACATGCTACAGGATTTTTATAATCATGTTCTTTATGAGACTTTCTCCCAATTCCTGAAAACAACCCTGGACCATTCCAGAGACTTTTTGGAAAAAATGTCCTAACTGGAGCTGGAAGAGCTGAAAACGTGTATTTGCTAGAGGCGAGTGGGATGATGGTTGGTTGTGAGAGGGAAGGGGATAAAATGGCAGGTCATCCATTAGTGCTACGGAAACACTGTGATCTTGGTACTACTCTTGGATATAAGGTAGTTTTGTTTGTTTTTTTTTTAAGATTTTATTTGTTTGAGAGAGAGAGACAGACAAGCAGGGGGAGTGGGAGAGGGAGAAGCAGATTCCCTGCTGAGCTGGGAGCCCAGGGCAGGACTCGATCCCAGGACCCTGGGATCATGACCTCAGCCAAAGGCAGATGCTTAACAACTGAGCCACCCAGGTGCCCCAAGGTAGTTTTAAATATTGAATACTCACATCTTCAAGTCTTTATAGAAATAAAGTGAAAGGCTTATAAAGATAATGCTCAGCTTTTCACACCTCCTCTTCTCTGTAAGAGATGAGATGAGCCACCACCTTGTTTCATGCTCGGCCACTTAATCAGAGGTCAGGTTAGTCTGTAACAGGATTCCCACTCATTTTGGCTTATGTGTTTTGATCTTAAGGCGAGTCCCTGCTAATCCCTGCTTGGAGGGCTGCTATGGTGCCCCAGCATCTCCTGGACACCCACAGGGTCTAATCATTAGACTTAAAGATTGCTTCTATATGTAAGAATTGTGGATCAGAACGAGTCTTAACCTTTTTGTATAAAACCTCATTTTTCAAGGGCCCTGGTTTTGACTTTTAGAAAAGAAAACCCAAAGATAAGTTAAAAGCATTCATTACTGTGCTTAGTCAGTCCCAGATCATTCAGGAATCCTGTAAATAACCTTGAGTGTAGTTCTGAATTATTGGAAAAGCAAGAGAGCTTACAAATGTTAAATGATTTGTATAGCTCTTAAAGAAGAAAGAAGTCTTAACATTTTTACTTAAAATTCATTCATCAACATTATTTTCCAGCTATACTGGAAATACAGATGGTTAAAAGATTATCCCCTTCCTCAAGCAATGTAAGACAAGAAATAAAGGGTTTTTTTTTTCCTTTTTTCTGGGCTCAGACGGATTACATATTTTAGCCAAGATCAGAAAGTAAAGCAGATGGAGTTAAGATTCAAATGCAAATTGGTCCCATTCCAAAGCCGTGTTTTCCTGTCCTCCTACAGTGATTTCTCAGTATTATATTATTCATTCAAAAAGTCTTTTTCTTCCCTTCATCTGACCCTAATGCTCTATTATAGTCACCCATCTTGTTTATGAAAGTTATCCACTGCTGAGTACCTCATGTATAGCCCCGCTAATTAATTAATGAATGAAATTAATCAATGAATGAAATTAATTAGTTATAGTAAGTTCTATGCCCAATGTGGGGCTTGAGTTTAGGACCCTGGGAACAAGAGTTGCATGCTCTACCAACTGAGCCAGCCAGACACCTCATTTTTTTTTTTTTTTAAATACACATGTCCAAATAGATTTTACATTCAGGCATTGAAATGCCTAAGCTTGTACCTAGAAACTTCTTATGCCTTGTATTTCAAGTAACCAAGCAACCTTTTTCAAGTATTACTTTAGAAGTGTTACAGGCAAATACCAGTATTTATGTTAGAATCTCTAGCCTGCTTTTTTTCTCTTCCTACTCATAAAAAAGAATTTACTAAGAATATAGTGTTAGCTTATGTTTAACATTATCATAGTAGTAGAAGAGAAAAGAGAGGGTGGTATAAAACAGCAACGGACCACAAACAAATTGGAGTCTGAGCTTAGAAGTGGATCTGTATGTCCCCTGCATTAGCAGTTCTTAACTGAGAGGGGACAGTTTTGCCCCCCAGGAGATATTTGGCAGTGTCGGGAGACAGGTTTTTTTTTAAAGATTTTATTTATTTGTTTGACAGAGAGAGACACAGCAAGAGAGCAAACACAAGCAGGGGGAGTGGGAGAGGGAGACGCAGGCTCTCCACTGAGCAGGGAGCCCAATGCAGGGCTCAATCCCAGGACCCTGGGATCACGACTTGAGCGGAAGGCAAACGCCTGCTAAACTCCAGGCGCCCCTGGAGACAATTTTGATGGTCTTGCCTTGAGAATTTGGGAGCATTGCTACTGGGATATAGTGGGTAAAGGCCAGATGCTGTAAAAAATCCTACAGTGGGGACGCCTGGGTGGCTCAGTTGGTTGAGCAGCTGCCTTCGGCTCAGGTCATGATCCCAGCGTCCTGGGATCGAGTCCCGCATCGGGCTCCTTGCTCGGCAGGGAGCCTGCTCCTCTCTCTCTGCCTCTGCCTGCCTCTCTGCCTGCTTGGGTTCTCTCTCTGTTAAATAAATAAATAAAATCTTTAAAAAAAAAAAATCCTACAGTGCACAGGACAGCCCTCACATCAAACACATATCCAGCCCAACCTGTTGCTAGTGTCTTGGTCGAGAAACCTTGCTGTATACAAAATACATGGATACTCACAGGGCCAAGTTCTACTGAAACTTGATATATATCTTAGTTCAGTGGTTTTCAATCTTTTCAGCTGTAGAATTCTTTTTATTTATTTATTTTTTTAAATAAGCCCTATGTCCAACATGGGGTGTTGGAACTCACTACCTGGAGATCAAGAGTTACATGCTCTACCGAATGAGCCAGCTAGGTGCCCCTCAGCTATAGAATTCTTGAATAAAACAAAAGCTTACCCAGGGGTTCACTGAATACAATAGGCCCAAACAGAACTTCCCTAGACCTTAAATGCTGCAAGAAGATGTCAGTGGAGCATGCAGCTCTTGATCTCGGGGTTGTGGGTTTGAGCCCCATGTTGGGTGTAGAGATTACTTAAAAATAGAATCTTTTGTAATTCTTTTAAAGATTTTATTTATTTATTTGACAGAGAGAGATCACAAGTAGGCAGAAAGGCAGACAGAGAGAGAGGGGGAAGCAGGCTCCCTGCTGAGCTGAAAGCCCGGTGTGGGGCTCCATCCCAGGACTCTGAGATCATGACCTGAGCCAAAGGCAGAGGCTTTAACCCACTGAGCCACCCAGGTGCCCCAAAAATATAATATTTTAAAAGTAGATTTCATTCTAAGAAATATTTCAAGTGAGGAGGGCAAGAACTTAAAATCAGCGTTGCTCTTCAGATGTTTGGCCTATTTTAGGACGTGGACCTGCTTAATGCCTAAAATACCGTTTACGTTTAAATGGAAGTCAGTACCCCTGGTTCTCAAATGTAGGTATTAACGGATAATTTTTAACATTTATTGCCCCCCTGAAACCATTACCTCTTCCTACTTCATTGTATTAAATAAATTCTCCTCTATCTCACCTTTATTCAATTATGTTCCTTGGTCCAGAGTTTGAATAAACTAGTATCTTGAAAAGGGTTTATTTCACATAAAAGTTTCAAGGGCTCCTGTCAGGAAGAGTTGGGTCTCCAGCAGCAGGAGGCTACGTGGAATTTTGTCCCCGGAAAGTTGTGCTTTCTTATGTCTGCTAATAGTGTGTGAGAATGCGGGAGTGGCAATGAGGTCCTCTAAACCGTGGGAGAAAACAAGAAGTTATACTATTTGGGAGAAAATGAGATAGAGGAGGATGAGATGCTCCTAAGCAGCCATGGCACCCAACTGGTTTGCCTCTCTGACCGAATGCTTGCTCCTCCTTTACTCCAAAGCTTTGTTCTCACCAAATGAGCCAAACTCAGACCCTCAAGATAATCTTTTAGAGAGCCACACTGTCTTTTTAACATTCTCTGTCTATTTTTGTGGTGGTATAAAATAAATAACGTATAATTTACCATTTTAACCATTTGTAAGTGTACAGTTCAGTTGTGTTAAGTATACTCATATTGCTGTGCAACAGATGTCCAAAACACTGTCATCTTGCAAGTGTGAATTCTATACCTATGAAACAGTGGCTCCCCTTTCTCTGCTCCATCAGCTCTTGGTAGCTACCATTCTATTTTCCTAGTTTATTTTTTGGATAGTTTATTTTTTACTTTTTTAAAGTAGGCTCCACTCTGGGCTCCATCGTGGGACTTAAACTCATGACCCTGAGATGAAGACCTGAGCTGAGAACAAGAGTTGGAGGCTTAACTGACTGAGCCACCCAGGTGCCCCTGAATTTGACTACTTTAAATACCTCATACAGGGGCACCTGCATGGCTCAGTGGGTTAAGCCTCTGCCTTTAGCTCAGGTCATGATCTCAGGGTCCTGGGATTGAGCCCCGCATCGGGCTCTCTGCTCAGCCGGGAGCCTGCTTCCCCGCCCCAGCCCTCCGTCTCTCGGCCTGCCTCTCTGCCTACTTGTGATCTCTCTGTCTCTCATCAAATAAATAATAAATAAAATCTTTAAAAAAATATCTTATACTAATGGAATCATAAAAATATTTGTTCTTTTGTGACTGGCTTATTTCACTTAGTGTAATGTTCTCAAGGCTCATTGTTGTTATAACATGTGACAGAATTCTCTTCCTTTTTGAGACTAGGTAATATTCCATTGAATATACATACCCACGGACATACACACTATGATTTGGTTTTCACTCATCTGTGTGGACTCTTAGGTTGCTTCTACCTCTTGACTATTGTGAATACTGTTAGGAGCATTGTTGCAAATGTATCTCTTCAAGACTCTGTTTTCAATTTTTGGCATATATATCCAGAAGTGGGTTGCTGAATCATATGGTAGTTCAGTTTTTAATAGTGTTAGGAATCGTCATACCTTTTTTAATATTGATTGCACCATTTTACAATCCCACCAACAGTACACAAGGGTTCCACTTTTTTGATATCTTTGCCAACACTTGTTTGCAGTTATTTTATTTTTAAATATTTATATTTTAATAATGATATTATTGAGAATCACCAAGAAATTAAAACAGCAATTATATTTTCTTTTCTTTTTTTGTTTTAAAGATTTTATTTATTTTATTAGAGAGAGAGAGAGAGATCACAAGTAGGCAGAGAGGCAGGCAGAGAGAGAGGGGGAAGCAGGCTCCCTGCTGAGCAGAGAGCCTGATGTGAGGCTCGATCCCAGGACCCCGGGATCATGACCTGAGCCGAAGGCAGAGGCTTTAACCTACTGAGCCACCCAGACACCCCATTCTTTTCTTTTTTTAAAAAAAAGATTTTTTTTGAGAGAGAGCAAGAGAGAGTGCACAAACAAGGTGGGGGAGAGGGAGAAGCAGACTCCCTGCCGAGCAGGGAGCCCAAGGTGAGGCTGGATCCTAGGATTCCAGGATCATGACCTGAGCCGAAGGCAGACGCTTAACCCACTGAGCCACCCAGGCGCCCAGCAATTTTATTTTCAAAAACATTTCAGGGGCGCCTGGGTAGCTCAGTGGGTTAAGCTTTTACCTTTGGCTCAGGTCATGATCTCAGGGTCCTGGGATCGAGCCCCGCATCGCGCTCTCTACTCAGCACGGAGCCTGCTTCCCCCTCTCTCTCTGCCTTTTTGTGATCTCTCTCTTTCTGTCAAATAAAGAAATAAAGTCTTTAAAAATAAATAAATAAAATAAGATAAAATAAAATGGAAATTAAGTTTAATATATTATTAATTAACTGAATATTAGGTTTTATAAATCACAAATATGGTAGTTCTAAGTAAAAACTATTATTATACCCCATCAGTAAAGACATTAACAAATTCTAAACTAAAGTTAGTACAAATACACTTTCTTTTTTTTAAGATTTTATTTATTTATTTGAGATATAGAATGAGAGAGAGAGAGAGAGTGTGCGAGAGCTGGGGGAGGGACAGAGGCAGAGGGAGAAGCAGGCTCTCCACTGAGCAGGGAGCCTGTCGTGGGACTTGGATCCTGGGTCCTGGGATCATGAGCTGAGCTGAAGGCAGACGCTTCACCGACTGAGCCACACAGGCGCCCCAGTACTAAAACTCTCTAAAGCCATGAAATCAGTATCACAAATGAAAAATCAAAAAGTGACATCATAATCCATTTTTCCTGCTCTAAATTACTGAATAAACACTTCACAAAGTAAAGGAATAGTCAGTTTTGTTAATGAATATTACCTTAAAGATACTCATTATTTCAACCAAACCTTAACTTTTACCTTATTCATGAAATTAATATTTTTTTTTTTTTTAAGATTTTATGTATGTATGTATGTGTGTGAGAGAGAGAGAGAGAGTACGGGATAAGGTGGGCCAGAGGAAGAAGCAGACTCCCCACTGAGGGGGAGCCCGATGCAGGACAGGATCCTGGGATTCCAAGATCATGACCTAAACCCAAGGCAGATACTTAAGTGAGTGAGCCACCCAGACACCCCAATATTTTTCTTCTATAAGAGACTTTATTTGTCGGGTGTAGAAAGTGTCTCACATAGAATTTGCTACATAGAATTTGAATTTGATGTGGCAAAATCAAATTCTGTGTTTGTAGTTATTTCAAATAGCGTCTTCAACATATAAGACACTGTGCTGTAGGTTATAGAAGATGCCCAAATCAGTCTCCAACACCAAGTAGTTTACAATCTATTATGAGAGATAAGTCCACAAATAATTCTTGGGTAGACTGAGAAGTGCCAGGTATAAGTAAAAAATGAAAGAGACCCAGAGGGTACGAGGTGAGACTGCAGAGGACTAATAAAATGAAAACAGGAGAGATAGATCTAGAAAAGATAAAAATTAAAGGTAAGAGAGTGCTGTAACAATGTTTACAGGACACCCTGTGAGGAAATCAGCAGGGAATGGAGGGAAAACGAACAAGAATCCCATGTTCCCTTTGATATAGTGTGGATAATCTCGAGTCTCTCTGTATGTATGGTCTTTGGGTTCCACATAGATTGTCTTTTGTTCTGCGGTGCCTGGCTGACTCAGTCAGTATAGCATGTGACTTTATCTCAGGGTTGTGAGTTTGAGCCCCACGATGGGCAAAGAGATTATTTATATTTAAACAAAACAAAACAAACAAAAACAAAAAACCAAACAAAAACAATAAGTAAGGGTGCCTGGTTGGCTCAGTTGATGAAGCATACAACTCTAATTTTAGGGTTGTAAGTTTAATTAAGCCTCACCTTTGGATAGACTTTATTTAAAAAAATAAACATTTTTTAAAAAGTGGACGTTGTTATATACTAGGATGTTACCAGTCCCTTCATGTTATCAGTGTGTGACAATAAACTATATCATTTGCCTCTTTGGTTATGTTCTTCAGCCCATGCATTTCTTTCTTTTTTTTTTTTTTTAAAGATTTTATTTATTTATCAGAGAGAGACCGAGCACAAGCAGGGAGAGCGGCAGGCAGAGCAGGCGGAGGGAGAAGCAGGCTCCCCACCGAGCAAGGAACCCGATGTGGGACTCGATCCCAGGACCCTGGGATCATGACCTGAGCCGAAAGCATCAGCTTAACCGACTGAGCCGCCCAGGCGTCCCAGTCCCAGCATTTCTTATAATAGGTTGAGACTCTGATGGTTAATCAGTGATATGAGAGTTGTGTAACCTCATTCCAGGAGTAGTGAAATGTCCTAGAGTGGAGTTTTGCTCACGGGTTGCTATTCATGTCACATCAAAGTATGTGGTGACTGTAAAAGTGAAAAGTTTTCATTACTGCCATTCGTCGTTCACCTGTGCATGAAACCTACTTTTTAACATTAATATTGATTGATACACCAAGCTTTTATTTAAAATTGCCTGCCCTAAAGTGCAATAATTTCCATTTTCTCTTTTTTTCTAAATTACTCTTGATGAGAAGTGAGTATTTTGTACTCTTTTAAGAATTGTTCCAATCAAATCTGTGGTGTGAAGAGGTCGTACAATCTCTCCACTTATTTTTAAACACATCGTTTATGGACACAAGGAAGTGAATTGTAGCTTTTTGTAGTCAAAATTGTTGGACTTTAGAGATACCGTTTACTTAAAAGCATTTTCTTTTCTTTTTTTTTTTTT
>CM052813.1:11874739-11899000 GCA_028533885.1 Nasua narica
CAATGGAATATTATGCCTCCATCAGAAAGGATGAATATCCAACTTTTGTATCAACATGGACAGGACTAGAAGAGATTATGCAGAGTGAAATAAGTCAAGCAGAGAGAGTCAATTATCTTATGTTCTCACTTGTGGAGTATAAAGAAAATCATGGAAGGCATTGTGAGAAGGAAGGGAAGGGTGAATGGGGGGAAATCGGAGGGGGTGATGATCCAGGAGAGACTGTGGACTCTGAGCAACAAACTGAGGGTTTTGGAGGGGAGGGGGTGGGGGAGTGGGCGAGCCTGGTGGTGGGTATTGAGAAGGGCACGAATTGCATGGAGCCCTGGGTGTGGTGCATGAACAATCAATCTTGTAACACTGAAAAATTAAACATATTTGGGGAGAAAAAAAAAGTTCCTTTCAAAGGAAAAATGTGCATTATCATAAAATGTACAGATGGTACTTGCACTGGTATGGAAGACTTAAGGGGCACATGGGGGGCTCAGTCAGTTAAGTGGCTGACTCTTGGTTTTCGCTCAGGTAATGACCTCAGGGTTGTGAGACTGAGCCCTGTGTCGGGCTCCCTTCTCAGTAGGGAGTCTGCTTGAGATTCTCTCTCCCTCTCCCCCTCACCCACTTGTGTGTGTGTGTTTTCACTCTCTCTCTAAAAAAAAAAAAAAAAGGAAGATCTAAAAATATATATTGGATATAAAAATACAAATAGTACCTAAGTGTTCAGAAGTTGACTAAGTGATACTTTATCAAAATTTGACTTAGAAGTCTCTGTGACCTCTAGCAATATTAATTTGAAGTATATAAATTATATTTTATTATTAAATATTTAAGTGTATATTATTAAATACTACTTAAAATTATATTTTTAAGATTTTATTTATTTATTTGAGAGAGAGTGAGAGAGAACATGAGAGAGGAGAAGATCAGAGGGAGAAGCAGACTCCCCATGGAGCTGGGAGCCCGATGCGGGACTCGATCCTGGGACTCCAGGATCATGACCTGAGCCGAAGACAGTTGCTCAAGCAACTGAGCCACCCAGGTGCCCTATATTTTTCATTTTTTTAAAGGTTTTTTTTTTGGTTTTAATAATCTCTAAACCCAAGGTGGGACTTGAACGTACAACCCTGAGATCAAGAGTCACATATTCTGTCACATGTTCTACCATCTAAGCTAACCAGGCACCCCAAGTTTTTTCATTGTTTTAGAGCAAATCAGATGATTTGAGTTTGTGCTCACTTCAGCAGCGTATATATTAAAATTGGAGCAATACAGAGAAGATTAGCATGACTCCTGTGCAAGGATTACGTGCAAATCTGTGAAGCGCTTCGTATCAATTAAAAAAAAGTCTTTGAACTCAACATTAGCATTAAGTTGCAATTCACATTTTAAAAGGTTTACATTGTCCATTGATGAACCTCACAGATATGATGAGCAAAAGAATCCAAACACAATGAGATTATGTATTTTATGATTCTGTTTATATCTAAGTTCAAAATAGTCAAAACTAATTTATTGTGATAGACATCTGGATAGTGGTTATTTTTGGGGGTGTGATATTGACAAGGAAGGGGGCATGAGAGAACCTTCTGGGATGCAGGAGTCACCTGATGTTTTTTTTTAAAGATTTAATTTAATTTATTTATTTGATAGAGAGGAGGCTGAGCAGAGAGCCCGATGCGGGGCTTGATCCCAGGACCCTGAGATCATGACCTGAGCCAAAGGCAGAGGCTTGAACCCACTGAGCCACCCAGGCACCCCACCTGATCTTGATCTAGGTGGTGGTTACATTAGAGTATAGAGATATAAAATTCAAGGGCTCCTGGGTGGCTCAGTGGGTTAAGCGTCTGACTTTGGCTGGGGTCGTGATCTCAGTGTCCGGGGACAGAGCCCTGCATCAGGCTCCCTGCTCATTGGGGAGCCTCCTCCCTCTGCCTGCTGCCCTCCTCCTGCTTGTGCGTGCGCGCTCTCTCTCTCTCTCTCTCAAATAGGTAAATAAAATCTGTAAAAAAAGAAATATAAAATTCAACACTTAGGATTTGTTTAGTTTATTGTATGTAAATATTATCTGAATTTGAAAACAATTGTAACTTAAAGCACTTGACAGTACATTGTTGTCAAAACCATGCCTTGAAATAAAACAACATAAATCTTAATTCAGGTGAGAAGGAGGTAGAGTGACTTGGAGGCAGAAGGATGTTTACATCCTAACCCAGCCTCTTACTCATTGTGTGACCCTGGACCATTTTCCTTACATTTGATGAAGTTACCTTGTGTGTACCTTCCTATTTGTAAAATGAGGATGGTGACTTCTACAGATTTCTGGAAGTGTTAAATATAGTATCTGTGAAGCTCTTGGCTATAGTAGGTATTCCATTCATGATGTTTTAGCTACTATATTGTAAATTTTGGTTTTGAGATTTTCTTTCAAATTATCCTAAGAGGCTCTGTTGGGGTGAGAAGTGGGTAAACTGAAAATTCTTGGGTTAAGAAAAAGAAAAAAAAAGTTGATCTAGAATTCTATGAACATTGAGAGAGAAGAAGCAGTCCCCTCCAATGAAAGCATTTGTACAAGAAATCCCAGAACTGCTATTGCCTATTTTTAGTACTTGCT
The DNA here is from genome assembly GCA_028533885.1 of Nasua narica. Taxonomy (NCBI): domain Eukaryota; kingdom Metazoa; phylum Chordata; class Mammalia; order Carnivora; family Procyonidae; genus Nasua; species Nasua narica. The sequence continues at coordinate 11,877,348 of CM052813.1, forward strand.
AAGGATAGACCTTTCAGTGACAACATACGCAGATATGAGTGCAATAAAAAAGCTTTAGAAACAGTATTTCTGACAGTAACAACTTTACAAACTGCCTTTCATTCCTTTGTTAAAACTGAGTAATGGCAGGGACGCTTGGGTGGCTCAGTCAGTTAAGCAGATGCCTTCGGCTCAGTTCATGATCCCAGGGTCCTGGGATTGAGTCCTGCACTGGGCTCCTTGCTCAACCGAGAGCCTGCTTCTCCCTCTGCCTGCTGTCCCCCCTGCTGGTGCTCGCTCGCTCTCTGACAAATAAAATCTTAAAAAAAAACAAAAAAAAAACAACAAAAAAAAACTTGAGTAATGGCACAATGATAACTGTAATTAATAACCACACATAGAGAAACTCAGAAACTTCAGTAAATCAAATGATCAAAAAATTTCTATTTTAAAAGTATATAATGAATTAAGGAGAGAAAGTTAATTAGAAAAGCATATTCCATTACACTGAACTTTTATTTAAATTACAAATTTGCATGTTTGCATTACAAATGCAAGTTTTCGTGTAATTATGACCTTATTTATTATCCCACTTGTTATTTTTATTTTAATCTAGTTGCAAATTTATTTGTGGAACATGTTTTCTTTAATCTGTAAAAGAGTTTTTTCCTTGAAAAATCATGGTAACATGAGGAACAATGACCTAAATGACCAATAAAGGAAATGAATTGGCCCTGAGGAAATTGCCGGGACCAGGTGAGGTTAGGAAAGATGGTCTCCTAAAGGACGAAAGTGACGTCCCTTAGCAGAGGATATTACAGCATGTCCGCAAAGTCAGGAAACACAAGATAAACTGACCTTAAAACCAAGTTATTTACACTTTTACATAGTATACTCAGTATGTGTTCTGGTGAAGTACTCTAAAGCAAGAGGTCCAATTGTTATTCTGGAAAAAAAAAATTAATACACCACAGAGTGTCCAGAACATCTGGTAACACAGGAAGAATAGTGTATTTATTATGCGTCACCCAAAAGCATACTGAACATAGTATTTGGAAGCACAATTGAACAGTCACACACTGTTTCAAAAGAAGTTTCTCCTATGTTTCTTGCCTTTGCAACACTTGCGGCAGCCAGCTAAATGAGGCAGGTGCAGCGTGAGCGGCTGCCAGTGGACAGTGGCAAAAACAAGACTTACTGAAACAAACAAATGGTTCTTATAAATAACTTGGAAACACTTTTGGAACCCATTTCTTGGCCATGAAAACAGTACGTTTCAGATCCTATTAAGTGATTGATTTATACACGGGAAGTCCTCAATCGGTAGTTCCAGAAATACTTATTTTTTTTTTTTTTTAAGATTTTATTTGCTTATTTGGCAGAGAGAGACACAGCGAGAGAGGGAACACAAGCAGGAGGAGCAGGAGAAGGAGAAGCAGGCTCCCGGCTGAGCAGGGAGCCCAATGCAGGGCTTGATCCCAGGACCCTGGGATCATGACCTGAGCCGAAGGCAGATGCTTAACAACTGAGCCACTCAGGCGCCCCAGTTCCAGAAATACTTAATGCTGCTCGACCACTGTCGGTAAAGTTGAGAGGATGTCCTACAGAAAATGAAAATCCCAGAGGAAAGAGGCTCCCCGAGGATGAGGGGGGCACACGGCATGGTCATGATCATTTAATACAGGGTTTGCGCTGTAGAACTGTTGGAACACATTGGTTCCAACTGACATGGGCCCTTGGGGATAGAGTGGAGCCCAAACAGGAATCCACAAAACAGCTCCCTCCTTTGTTTGGACAGGGATCCAACCAGTCAACTTTTCTGTATTTTTCCAGTCATATGACCTTCCTCGTTTCCTGTGAGCCACTCGTCAAGTACATTTTGCCCACACATAGTCCAAAAGTCAATCATGTTCTTCCCAGCTGTAAACCGATTGCAGAGAGGACTACACCCACGATGGAACTGAATTTACAGGAGTATTTTTGCTCTTCTTGTTCAGTGCTGCATTGGGCGCCAAAAAGATTTTGAGGGAGTTTCAACTCTGGGGCTGCTGACCCCACCATTATGCGTGAAGCCCATGAATCCGCAGGTGCGCTTAGCACAGTCCACAGACTGAATAATACCATGTCTTGCATATCTACCCACTATTTTTTTTTTTTAAGATTTTATTTATTTGACAGAGAGATCACAAGTAGGCAGAGAGGCAGGCAGAGAGAGAGAGAGAGGGGAAGCAGGCTCCCCGCTGAGCAGAGAGCCCGATGTGGGGCTCGATCCCAGGACCCTGAGATCATGACCCGAGCCGAAGGCAGAGGCTTTAACCCACTGAGCCACCGAGGTGCCCCTACCCACTATTTTTGTACGTAGTGGATGTGACTAGTTGATGCAGATTCACAAATATTCTTGAAATTATATATACATATAATTTCATATATAATATATATATTATATATTTCCTTGATTTGTACTAAAGGTTCAATTAGGATCTATAAGGCTGTCACTGTTTTTGGCTGTTAAAAAGGGATTCTTGGCCTGGGAATGGTTGGGAACCACTGATAAAACGATCAGCCTCATTGTGCTGTAAATTCTGTAAAATTCTATGAAAGTTTCTTCTACAACGTAGTGATCATTTTGTCTCTGTACTTTTTAAGTGCTTTTTTTGAGGTATAATTTACATACCATGAAATTCACCCATTTTTACGTGTAAATTTTGTGATTTGGTAAATTTACAGCATTGTGCAATTATCACAATCCAGTTTTAGGATGTTGCCATCACCTCAGAAAGATCTGTCATGGCCAGTCATTTCCCATTAGTTATTAGTCATTTCCCATTCCCGCCCCCAGCCTCAGGCAACTAATCTCCTTTCTGTGTATATAAAATTGCCTGTTAGGAACCTTCCATAGAAGTGAAATCATGAAATAGGTTAAGTCTGGCTTCTTTCATTTAACATAACATTTTTGACATATATCCATGTTGTAACATGTATCAGGAGTTCATCATTCCCTCTCTCTCTCTTTTTTTTTTTTTGCTGACTAGCACCCCATTATATGGACAGACTAATCTTGTTTCCTGATTCAATTCTACTTTATAGCTGTTTTTTTGTTTGTTTGTTTAAGATTTTATTTATTTATTTGACAGAGATTACAAGTAGGCAGAGAGGCAGGCAGGGGCCGGGGAAGCAGGGGAAACAGGCTCCCTGCCCAGCAGAAAGCCCGATTCGAGGCTCAATTTCAGGACCCTGAGATTATGACCTGAGCTGAAGGCAGAGGCTTAACCCACTGAGCCACCCAGGCACCCTATACTTTATAGCTGTTATGATTAATTCTGTTGTGAACATTCATGTGTCTTCGCGTGAACATATGTTTTCATTTTTCTTGGGTATATACATACCCAGAGCTTTCTGGATCATACGGTAAATTTATGTTAAGTTTTTGGGAAACTACCGCACTGTTTTCCAAAGCAGCCACACCGATGTCCAATCCACATGGGGGAGGGTCCACATCCTCACCAACATTTGTGATTGTCAGTCCATTTTGATTATCACCATTCTAGTGGCTTAGAGTCTTATACAGTGGTTTTAATTTTTGTGTTCCTAATGACTGATGATATTGATTCAGTGGCTTTTCATGTGCTTATCTGCCAGATGTGTATCATCTTTGGTGAAATGTTTATTCAGATATTTTGCCTGCTTTTTAAAATTTTTTAACTTTTCATTTTTTTTAAGTGATCTTTACACCCAATGTGGGGCTTGAACTCAATTCCCCCAAGATCAAGAGACATATACCCCACTGACTGAACTAGCCAAGCACCCCTGTTTTGCCTATTTTAAAAATTGGGTTGGGGCACCTGGCTGGCTCAGTTCGTAGAGCATGTGACTCTTGATCTCAGGGTCATGAGTTCAAGCCCCACAATGGGTGTGGAGCCTACTTAAAAAAAAAAGTTGGTTTTTTTTCTTATTAGTCAGTTGTAAGATTTCTTTGTATATCTTTTCTATATAAATCCCTTATTAGATATAACTTGGATATATTCTGCCAGTCTGTGGCTTGTTTTATTGATATATATATATGATATTATATGATAAATATAGCTCAATTAAAAAATAGTCTTCCCATTAAGTAATTAATCGTGTACAGACATAATAATCCCTCTGGTAGCCAAGGAGGTTTGGCCGTGCCTGAAGTGTGACAGACTTGTGCCTCCCAGCCACATGCTGCGCCATTTATGAAAGTCTTAGAGCAACCTTGGGCACAGAGTGTTTTTGGAATAAAATTTTAGATTTGGAAGACATGTAAAGAGCATGTAGTCCAGCACATTGCCTCGATAGGTAAGATAGTGTGAAATTTTATATTAGGAATTTCTGTTTTCTTCTGTGATGGGTATACCATCATCAGAGTCTACATCTTCTGTTTTTGTTCAAAATTGAGTCTGCATCAGTTATTTTTTATAGAACACATTTTTTACTATCTTACATGCAATTGCCTTCTACTTATAGGATCTGACTGATGCAGTTTCTTTTCTCTCTTCTCATTTGGTAGCATGAATTCATTCCTTCTTGAATCTTTTCTTTTTTTTAAGATTTTGTTTGTTTGTTTATATTTTAAGTAAACTCTATGCCCAACGTGGGGCTTGAACTTAGAACCCTGAGATCAAGACTTACATGCTCTACCGACTGAGCCAGCCAGGCGTCCCCATTCCTGCTTGAATCTTGAGTTGAAAATACTTTTTCCACTGCCCCAAAGTGTAGACACAATGAAGATTGCTGTACAATGCCATTAAACCCTACCCCCCCAAAACAGCAGCAACTAAGATTCATGTTTACTCAATAATATGATATTGAGCAGTGGTCTCCACACCTGGCTTACATTAGAATCACCTGTGATGTGTATTTAAAATACTGATCTTCTAGCCCTTTAGACAAAGCTCTCCAGCCATGTTGAGATAGTTCCTGGAGCCAGGAGGGTGGCCCAGAATGGCTCAGCAGGCCAACATCCAAGCTCTGGGTGCCTTGTATCATTACAGCATGTTTAGCAAAGTTGGGAGAATGGGCTCACCCTTCTCGACAGCTTGGGGCTGTGAATCCTTGGGCACAGAGCTGTCTGAACCTCAGGTGTGGCGGGGATGAGCCAGCCATATTTGTAAACATTCTTTTGTAAGGGGCAAATATGGGCAAGACTTAGGAGCCATAGAGAAACTCAGCAGGTTGCATTAATCTTGTACTCTGAGAGAGATGTGGGAGAGACAAACTATTGGCCAAGAGGTCTCCTGACTTCTGATCGCGTGACTTGGGACCGCATGGCCCATCTGGGTCGAAGCAGCTCAGCCCTTAGGGAGCAGTTGAAGGACGGGAGGAACAAGGGGACAGATGCGTCCTTTCCTGAGCAGGGATCCGAGTTCAAGCTGACCCTCTTTCATCCCTGCTGGCCTGTAGTATGTGATCTGCTCACTTCCTCAGAATGCCTAAGTTCTTACGGATAGGTTTATAGGAAAAGAGGTACTCTCACCCACCCCTTAAACATCTGCTTACTTTATTTTCTGTTGGAGGGAAATAGCCTGTCTTTTAACATAGCTTCAGATGATGTAACATTCAGAGATACCCAATTATACCTCTATCAGATGAGAGGAAAAGTGACTGTGAGACTCCACTCTAATTACAACTTTGTCCCTAACTGGCTCTATGACTCCAGCAATTTACTTCAAATGCCCGGCCTGACGTTTCTTATGTGAAATGACAGAGTTGGTCTAGATTATTGGTTCTCATCCTGTGGTCCCAGGACCTACCACTTCAGCATCACCTGGGAACTAGATAGAGATGCAAAGTTTGGGGCACCACCCAGATACACTGAAATACACTCAGGGTGGGGTCCAGCAATCTCTGTTTGAACAAGCCCTCCAGGGAATTATGATGTTCAGCAAAAGCTGTTCTAGATTGGTAGTTCTCAGCGCTGGCTGCACATTAAAATCACGAAGGCAGCTTTTATAATTTACCAGCTCTCACTTCCAAAGGTTCTGATTTAAATGATTTCTAGTGGGGCCCAGACGTTGTTAAGTGGTTTTAATGGACATCTAGATGCTATCAGAGGTCTGTTACAACTAAAAGGCACTGTTTCCAAATTCAAATGCAGAACTATAGCTTTCTTAGGCCACTAGGTGTTGCTATCATAGAGAAAGAAAGCCATTTTCAAAAACTACCACTGGATATGCATAGAAGAGGAAAGTGTATCTCTTTATTTCTGGTAAGAGGTTATTTTGTAATTTATACCTGAGTACAATTTGTTAAATATTTATTTGCAGTTATTTATTTATTTGCAGTTAAATATTATTCAAGGGAATGAAATGGCCATCAGTGATAGAATGAATAAATAAATTGTGGCATATACATAAAATAGAATATTCCTCAGCGGTGAAAGTAAATAATCTAGTGATACACTGATACTGTGTATCAGTATTCAGCGATACTGCTGAATCTCACAGTGGTGAGCAAAAACTAAACTGGATACAAAATAGGAATACTGTATGATTCCTTTTAAATGAAAAAAAAAAGTAGGCAAAATTAATCTGAGTTAATAGAGGTCAGAATAGTGAACACCCTTGGGGCGCCTGGGTGGCTCAGTGGGTTAAAGCCTCTGCCTTCAGCTCACGTCATGATCTCAGGGTCCCTGGGATCAAGCCCCACATCAGGCTCTCTGCTCAGTGGGGAGCCTGCTTTCCCCTCTTGCTCTGCCTGCCTCTCTGCCTACTTGTGATCTCTCTCTCTCTCTCTGTCAAATAAATAAATAAAGTCTTTAAAAAAAAAAAAAGAATAGTGGACACTCTTCGACGTAGGACTAAAAGTGAGCAGAAGAGAACTTTTTAGAGTTCTGAAAATGCTCTACTTTTTGAGCTGCTGAGAGTTATGTGCATATATACACATGTATGTATATTGACCTGTACTTTTAAGATTGCACTTTATGTATGTTATTCCTCAATAATGAAGATTTAGAAAAATTGAAATATAGTCCTCAAGGGAAATAATTGTCATTCTAGCCCAGTATCGCTCAGTAGTATATTCTTTTACTGTGCCACCTATGATCATGAGAGATGAACATGACACTTTGATTTCATATTGATACTAAGTTAAAATGTGTATCAATCTATATGGCCCCAAGTTGAGAAGGTAATGACATGCTCTCTATATTTAAGCCTTCTTTGTTTTGACTATTTGTATGTGTCCAGGCACATATTCTGCAGCAATACACGTGGGTGATTGATTTTCTTATGGCAACCCTCTGCTCTCTCTTCCTTACTCTTCAAATTCTGTGATACAGTGTAATAAAATTGCCTCTTGTCTCTCATCTGCAGAAAAAGACCTCTACACCTCTCCTATCGCTGATAGGAGGTCAAGTGCTTCCCAACAAATCAAAGTGAGATAAAAAGAATCAGTCTGTAGCAGAGAAAAACAAATCCTTGCAAATTGTACTGGGCCATTAACTGTCAAAACAAGGCATATTGGAAAGGCATTCAGGGAAGAAAAATGTGTTGGGGAAATGAAAATCAGAGTCACTTAGCAGAATGCACAAAAACCCATCGGAAAGGGAGCCTTACCATAATAGATGGGAAATTACTCTCCATTACTCAGCTATTACTTTAAAGCCACGAGCTGGGTGATCTGATTTCATCTGAAGCCCTGCTCATCAAAAGCGGGGGCTGGACTGACTGACGCCTACCTATGAAATCATTCAGGGACAGCTGAAATCTTCGTTCAGCTGGGAATATATTAAATGCTGCCAGAGTTTCTTTCACCTGATCCAGTTATTTTGTAATGCTTTGCTCTTTTCCCCTGTGTGCCAATCCCTTTGGAATGGGGTACGATACCTAGGGCAGATTTTTTTTCCTTCACATAATTTTTTTTAAATCGTGCTTTGTAATTTGGTTTATGGACATGTTACGGCATGGCTCTGAAAATTGAAGTACTTTCATTCATTCAGTCATGCCGAACTGTCTCAGGTGCTACGGGAGGATCCATGGAAGGATAAGGCAGTCTCTGCCCCAAGAGGTTTACATTCCATGTGGGGGGACCCACCGTAAACACACACAAGTTAATTTTTTAAAACCATAGGCCATCTTCCATTTGTCCCTCTAGATTCACTCTCCGTCCTGCTCCACCCTGTTCTGTGACCTGGGAGGCTCACTGTATAGTTACATCTATGCGTGTCCTTGCCTTTTGACTTCCAGTTGGAGTCGTGTACTGGGAATCCCTGAAAGAAGAGTCCAGATTTATTCCCCTGGCTCCTTTCCTGTGGGGTCACCATGGGCAGGCTGAGGCTAAGAGGAGATAGTCTGATGATTCTGCACATACAGACCTTTCTTCCGGTTCCTGAAAGACATTCTTAAGGCTCCTTCAAGTCTAGAGGTGGTAATGATGTCATATTCTTTCTAGCCTTAGGGTACTGTACCATGCTTTGTAGATTCCCCCTACCCTACTCACTTCCTTGTAAATAGTCCCTTTTTATTTTATTTATGTATTTTAAGATTTTATTTATATACTTGAGAGAGAGAGGAGAGAGAGCATGAGTGCAGGGGTGAGGCAGAGGGAGAGGGAGAAGCAGGCTCCTTGCTGAGCAGGGAGCCTGACATGGGGTTTGATCCCAGAGATCTGGAATCATGACCCCAGCTGAAGGCAGGTGACCAACCAACAGAGCGACACAAGTGCCCCTTAAAAGTCTCTTTTTAAAACACTCCTTAAACTAGCCAATTTCTTTCTTTCTTTCTTTCTTTCTTTCTTTCTTTCTTTCTTTCTTTCTTTCTTTCTTTCTTTCTTTCTCTCTCTTCTTCCCTCCCTTCCTCCCTTTTTCTTTCTTTCTTTTCTTTTCTTTCTTTCTTTCCTTCTTTCTTTCTTTCTTTCTTTCTTTCTTTCTTTCTCTTTCTTTTTCTTTCTTTCTTTCTCTCTCTCTCTCTTTCTCTCTCTCTTTCTCTCTTGTCTGTACCCAATGTGGGGCTCAAACTCATGATCCTGAGATCAAGAGTCACATGCTCTATGGACTGAGCCAGCCAGGCACCCCTAAACTATCTAATTTTAGCATGTCATGTCATCTTTTTCTTTCTGGGATCTTGACTGACAAAAATTACTATTACAAGTGGCCCCAGAAAATAAACATTTAGAGTGGGATTCTGAGTTGGGGTTGCCCATCTATTTGAAGAGCATAGACTTATTTGCCAGTGGAAAATGGGACACATAATCCCTGGCATATAGCAGCGTTATGATTATTCAGATTATTGCCACGTGGGCATGAGATAAAGCCCGGGAGAAGGACAGATCAAGTAGTTGCGGCATTCTGCCATTCTGGTGGTAATAATGATTATATAGATCACGGAGCCACCTGGCTGCTTTTGACAGTCCCAGAGTGTGTCCAGAGGATAAAGGGGAAATGAAACTGTGGGTTTCCAACTTAAGTGGATAATCAGAAAGCCTGGGTAGAAGCTTTTGAAGGAAAAGACCGTATCTTCTATAGTCACAGAGCAGAAGACACTGTGGTTACTATTAGAGAAAAAGTCAACTGAAAATTCTCCCCTTCAAGACAGTAAAGCCAAAAGCAATTCCCTGTCGCTGGAAGAATTCTAGAGGTTGGTGCCACCATCAAACACTTGAAAACTGCAGTGGTATGATTCTGTCACATCCCCATTCCTACTTGCTCCTTTGGCTAGTATAAAAGACAGATGGGTTATGGAGATGATTAGGTATTACTGCAAATTTAAACAGATAGTAATGCCAACCGTAACCATGGCCTGGCTGCGGTATCATTACTAAAATCAATAGAGCCCTATGTATCCATTTATAGCTATTGACCCGGCAAATGCTTTCCTCCCTTCCTCATCATTAATAACAATGAGAAGCATTTTGAAGCTGTTTGCCTTTGCAAGACAGTGCAGCAATAGACCTTTACTGATTTGCCTCTAGGCCTGGTGAATGCTCCTGCTGTCTGGGTTGTAAAAGAGCCCAAAGGGACTTTGATCATCTTGATAGTGTCCTTAGCATCAGTCTGATCCACTGCAGTGATGACATAATGCTGACTGGAACTGGGGAACAGGAAGTAGCAAGTATCCTGCATGCCTTAGTAAGTCGCAGTTACACCAGAAGGTAGGAGGTGACGTCTATGAGAGTTCAGGGGCCCGTCACATATGCGATGTTTTGACGAGTGCGCTAGTCTGAGGCATAGCTCTTTGAAGTGAGAGACAAGTTGTTGCATTGCTTTCACCACACAAAAGGCATAATGTGCCTTGGTTCTCTGGATTTTGGAAGCAACGGATGCCACATTTGAGCATGATGTTCCAACCCATTTACCTAGTAAGCTGTGAAGCTGATAGTTTTGAGTACGATTCAGAGCAAGAACGTGTTCTGAAGCAGGTGCAGGCTTTGGTGTAAGTTGCCTGCCCCTTGAGCCTTAATGCCCAGCTGACCCCATGATAGCCGACATATCTGTGACCAATAGAATGGTTTTTGGAACCTCTGGCAAGCCCCAGTAGGAAACTCGTGACCTGCTCGCAATTATTCCCACTTGAAAGCAGCTCTGGCTTGCTCCTATGGCTTGGTAGAGCCTGAAACCCTTCCCGTGGGCCATCCTATATGTGTGTGACCCAACTACCCAACATAGATGGGAGCCTCCACTGAACCACAAAACCGTGTATGTGCAGCGTTGCTTTATAAATGGAAATAAGGTCTATGCGGTCAGTCCCATGCAGGCCCACGGTCAAGTAAACTGCCAAGCAGATGACTCAGCCTCCCACGTTGCTTGGTCCCCAGTTTCACTGCCCTTCCTCAGTGCATATACATGGCCCCCGGGGAAGATTTCGATGACAACTTGCTGAAGGAGTCTGGGCCGACTCTTCTGTGAGATCTCATCTGCTAGCATCTGTAGCGTCTGGCATTCAGCTTCTTCCGAGGGTGGCCCCAAAAGATCACAGGGAAGGGAAATCCTACCCGTGGCAGAACTTTGAACAGTACGAGACTGCTCAGATGTCAAGTGATTCATAACCAGTAGTAAACAGGTTGTCTGGCTTGTTAGAGACTCGGGGAAAACAATATAGGAAAACCAGTATTGTGAAGACAATGAAGGAGAAGCATGTTAAGGGATGGTTCGCAACAGATGCAGAGTACTTACTACAGGCGATGCTCTTACTAGATGAGTTGACAAGATAACCTGTCCTGTGGATACCAGTTGATTTCTTCCTTCAGTTACTCCGATGCTTTCTCAGTGAGCCTACCTACAAAGGGGCCAGAGCAGCAGGGACAGAACTAGGAGTGAACTGAGCAGGACGGACTTGCCCTCATTTGGCCGCTGTCACTGCCGAGAGCCGCACCTGCCCACAGCAGAAGCCATCACTGAGCCTCTGATATGAGTATTTGGATAAAACAAGAAAAAAAAATTAAAACAACACCAGCAAAGGGTGATATATGGAAGTGTTGAATTACTATATTGGACACCTGAAACTAATATAACACTGTGTTTTTTAAAAAATAATATTTATTTATTTGACACAGAGAGAGAGACAGCGAGAGAGTGGGGGGGAGGGAGGGGGAGAGGGAGAAGCAGGCTTCCTGCTGAGCAGGGAGCCCAATGCGGGGCTTGATCCCAGGACCCTGGGATCATGACCTGAGCTGAAGGCAGATACCTAACCATCTGAGCCACCCAGGTACCCCTAAATTTTTTCTGATGGAGAAAGAGACCCACAAAGGCAAAGTGCTCAGGGCTCACGATGTCACAAATAGTCCTGGATATGAGTAGGAAGATTCAGGAATGACTTCAAAGTTCGGAAACTGAAAAGTTTACACCAAAAGGATATACCTTGTCATTGATTGAGATGACGAAATCAGGAAAAGCAGTGAAGGAAAATATTGATGGTCTGCTGAGTTAGAGGCTGATGCAGGAATTCCAGAATGTACTGATAAGGATTTTGATCGGGGTGGTGGCTTCGGGAAGAGGAGAGTTCCTTTGAATTGAGGTCTAACTGGGATTGAGAAGAGAGTTGAATATGAGAAGCTACCTCAGGAATTTCCCATCCTGCCAACTGCTGGATGATCCCAGGCTTCCTGTCATTGCCATGACAGGAAGAAAGAGGTTGAGAGGTGGCTCTCACCGAAGGACACCGAGGTCATTAACTCGAGCCTCTCTTGTGTCCTTCACCCCACCTTGTTCTCTGTGGTCCTACACACTTATGTACGTTACAGTTTCATTTGTAGAGTATTTGAATTTAACTGTAATGTGAAGAACAAAAAATCATAATAATATTAGCAATCACAATTTTTATTTGTAAGACCTTTCAGGTGCGAAAGTATCTTTTTTTTTAAAGATTTTTTATTTATTTACTTGACAGAGAGAGAGAGATCACAAGCAGGCAGAGAGGCAGGCAGAGAGAGAGGGGGAAGCAGGCTCCCTGCTGAGCAGAGAGCCCGATGCAGGGCTCGATCCCAGGACCCCGAGATCAGGACCTGAGCCGAAGGCAGAGGCTTTAACCCACTGAGCCACCCGGGAGCCCCGTGAAAGTATTTTCTAGTAAGTATTTTATAGGATATAGCCCCCAAGAGATAGGAGAGGCAGATGATTTGATTTTCCAATCCACAGATGAAAGAGCTTGTCAAAGCTTTGCCAGATTTTGTATCCGTGAGCGACCAACTCTTGATTTCAGCTTGGGTCGTAATCTTCGGGTTGTAAGATCCCACCCTCTGTTGGGCTCCGTGTTCAAGAAATAATAAATTATTATTTAAATAAATAAATAATTTTCTTTTTAAAAGGTTTTATTTATTTATTTAACAGAAAGAGAGAGAGGGAGAGATCACAAGTAGGCACAGAGGCAGACAGAGAGAGAGGGGGAAGCAGGCTCCCTGCTGAGCAGAGAGCCTGATGTGAGGCTCCATCCCAGGACCCTGAGATCATGACCTGAGCCGAAGGCAGAGGCTTTAACCCACTGAGCCACCCAGGCGCCCCAAATAAATAAAATCTTAAAGATTATTTGCCTTGACTCCCAATTCTCTTTCAACCCCACCACTAGCAGTCAGCTTAGATTTAGTTTAAAGGAAGTCAAAGTCTTCATCATTTTGCAGGTTATAATTCAATTTTATAATACCAAAAACTTTTTTTTTTAAGTTTTGTTTTTTTAAGTAATCTAATGTGGAGCTTCACATCATGACCCCAAGATCAAGAGTTGCATCCTCTTCTGACTGAGCCAGCTAGGCTCCCCCCAAAAACTTCTGTATGGACAACCTTGCCCTTTTGTCTTGGAGTGGCTTTCTACCCTTCATACAAGCCCTTGTTCTAGAGCGTGTTTGGCCTTGAAGCCACTTTATCTCTTGCTTCTCCCCCTTCTCTGTTCTTCCTGTTCTATCCTGATCTCTTTGCCCTTGCTGTGTTTCCGCTTTTTCTTCCTCTGCCCATGGCCCCTCACTCTCCTCCTCCTTTCCCCTCTTCCTTCCTCCCTTGTGTGTTTACACTTGATGTTACTTCCTAAGTATTTGCCTTAGCTTCGTCATCATTCTGTCTCCTGCATCTGCATTTAAATAGCTACAACGTCATCAAATAGCACTCCTATAGTTCCCTCAAGCTTACAGAATAAACTTGCATTTCCAGCGTAAATCCGTAAACTTTTTACAAGTATATGTTCAAAGAGTCCAGTTAGAAAATGGACAAAGGTGGGGACGCCTGACTGGCTAAGTCCGTGGAGCATGTGACTCTTGATCTCAGGGTTGTAAGTTCAAGCCCCATACTGGGTGGAGAGATTACTTAAAAATAAACGTCTTTTAAAAAATGAGCAAAGGACATGAAGAGACATTTCACCGAAAGGGATATTTGGATGGCAGATAAACACAAGAAAAGACGTTGAAGATCATCAGCCATTAGGAAAATGCAAATGAAAACCCTAGTAGGATATCTCTGTGCATCTAACTGCTAAAATAAAATGTAGTGACAATACTAAATGCTGGGAATGGTTAGGAGAAATAGGATCTCTCACACATCGCTGGTAGGAAGGTAAAATGATACCCACTCTGGAAAATAGTTTCTTAAAGTACTAAACACACACTTAGTGTATGAGTTAGAATAATACACTGAGGCATTTATCCCAGAGAAATGAAAATTCATGTTCACCCAAAATTCTGTACACAAATGTTCATAGAAGTTTTATTTGTCATAGCCTCAAACTGCAAACCATCAAAATGTCCTTTGATAAGGGAATGATTAAATAAACCCAGCACGTTAAGACCGTGAAGTACTACTCCACAATGAAAAAGGAACATACTGTTGGTACAATAACTTCATGGATCTCGAGGGCATTGTGCTAAATGAAAAAAAAAAAAAAAAGTGAATCTTAAAAGGCCACATGTTATACAATTCCACTGATGTGACATTTTCAAAATGACAAAATGATAGATATGGAAAACAGTTTTCCATCCCCCTGCCAGGGGTTAGGGACGTTGTAGGGGAGATGGTGGGTGTGACGGCAGGTAGCATAAGGGAAAGCTTCATGGTGATGGGCTACTTTTGTATCCTGATTACAGCAGGGTGCATGAATCCACACTTAATAAAATGGCATAAAACTATTCCATTGTATAGTCCAGAGGTGTCTGGGTTGCTCAGTCAGTTGAACTGCCGACTTGATTTTGGCTCAGGTCATGATCTGGGGCGTGAGATCAAGCCCTGCTTTGGGCTCCATGCTCAGCGTGGAGTCTGCTTAAAAGATCTCTCCCTCTGTTCCTTTGCCCTCCCTCTCTCTCTCAAATAAGTACATAAATTAAAAAAAAAAAAAAAGAACTCTGCCATTATATAGTACCAATGTCAGTTTCCTGACTTTGTTATTGTCCTATATTATACTATAGTTACATAAGATGTAATTATTGGGGAAGACTGGATGAAGGCTACAGGAGACCTTGACTCCGTTGTTTCTACTCTTTTTGCAAGTTTCTGTGAATCTATAATTATTTTAAAATAAAAGTTTAAAAAAGCGTATGTTAAAAATGTTAAATATGCCATAGGCTCATACGTTTCAGAAACCAAAAAGTATAAAGCAGTGTACAATGAAAAAAAAAAAACCCTCCTTTTTGTCCCTAAAATCCCTCCGCTCAATATCCGTGTCAGTCTTGGATTCAGCATGAACTGGATGGCAAGCTCAAGTGAGGTAGCCGAAAACATCCTGATGGCGGGGCTTTTTACAGAGTTTTGGGCATGGTTAAGGCCGACCAACTCAGGATGAGCACGCCCGCAGGAGCAGGTGTGTGTGGGAGATGTGCGATTGCTACGGCTCAAGGTGCAAAGGTGGGAACAGTCACTGAACTAGAGAGGTTTTTAGGCAACTGCAACTGCTGGTAGCGGTCGCTGGAAAATAAAGAGCACCCATCACACCCTTCTGCCCTCTGTTCTCATGTTCTACCTCCCTGCTGCAAATCCAGCCCAAAGTGAGAGAGGGCATCCCTAAAGCATAACATTGAGCCTGCTGGACAAGAGTTGGAGGGGGGGGGAAGGTTGAGGATTAGAGGCAGAGGAACAAGATCAAGAATATCCAGCATAGTATTCTTCTAGAACTTTTTTATTTGCCCACAAAGGGTATAGATTCTTATTCTTTTCCCTTTTATATACAGGAGGTGTTATATTGTCATATAATACGTGATATATATGATTATATAATACTGTTATATTATACACATTGTTCTGCAACATGCTTTCTCCCCCACTCACTATATCTTAGAGATATTTTCAAATTGCTTTACGAATAATTCCCCATTGATCTTTGCCAACTGCATGGTATTCTATTATATGCAGTTGTGTTATCATAATCGTCCCTGGTGTTTGATGTTTGGGTCCAATATTTTGCTGTCACAATTAATACAAAGAATAACTCTGTATACACGTGTCATTTTAAAGGTATGTACTTAGAGGTACAGGATAAATGCCCAGAAATGGGATTGCTGATGAAAGGAATCGGCATTAGTAATCTCAGTAGTGACAAGGAGCTCTCCCCTGGGGTTGTGTCCATTTAAACACTTACCAACAATCTAAGTAAAGTGATCATCTTTCCATAGCCTTGCTGTTACTTTTTTGTCATTTTTGCTAATCTAATAGAGGAAAAACTAGTATCTCAGGATAGTTTTAATATGCAGTTCTTTCGGTATGCGTGAGGTAACACAATTCTTCTTCAATTTACAGTCATTTGTACTTCCTTTTCTGTTAATAATTTGTTCGTATTCTTTGCCCTTTTTTTTAGCCTGTGTGTTGGTTTTTGTTTTTCTTTTTTTCTAGAAACTCTTTAATATTAGGGAGATTAGCTCTGTCTCTGTGATGTTAATTGTAAAGATTTCTTTCAGGATGTAATTTATAATTTATTTCTAATATGATCGATGGTGTTATTTATTTATTTATTATTTCATTTAGTTATTTGGTCAGAGAGAAAGAGTAGAAGCAGGGGGAGCAGCAGGCAGAGGGAAAGGGAGAAGCAGGCTCCCAGCTGAGTAAGCCCATCCCAGGACCATGGGATCATGACCTGAGCTGAAGGCACAGGCTTAATGGACTGAGCCATCCAGGCGCCCCTGGTGTCATTTATTTTTGACTTTACTTATAATCTCCCCTCACCACTCCCCTCCCACACACATGCAGAAGCTTTTCTTTCTTTCTTTTTTTTTTTTTTTAATGTAGTGGAATTTACCAATTAACCATTTTTTTGAATGACTACTAAACATCTCTAGTAAGGTTTTCATCACTTCAGAGTTATTAAAAAGCTCCCATGTGTTTTCTTTTTAGAACTCATACTTTACATTTAAATCTTTGATTCGCTTGGAGTTTTCTTAGAGTAAGGTATAAGATATGGTTCTAACTTAATTTCCAGATTTCAGTCTTCCTGCCTCCTCCACACTTGGGGGCCTTTGAACTCCTCTCTGATCATCAGTCGGGTGGAGGGGTGTGATTGCAGCTTTAGCCAGAAGTGTTTTTCAGGTGGTCAAGTTCAGTCCTCTTAGATTAAGGCTGGCTCTTTTTTGTTTTGTTTTGTTTTTGTTCTTGTTTTTTATTTTTTATTTTTTTTTTATTTTTATTTTTTAAATTTTATTTATTTATTTGACAGAGAGAGATCACAAGTAGGCAGAGAGGTAGGCAGAGAGAGAGGGGGAAGCAGGCTCCCTGCCGAGCAGAGAGCCCGATGCGGGGCTCGATCCCAGGACCCTGAGATCATGACCTGAGCCGAAGGCAGAGGCTTTAACCCACTGAGCCACCCAGGCACCCCTGTTCTTGTTTTTTAAAAGATTTGATTTGATTTTCTTAATTTTTGATTTATTTTTTAAAGATTTTATTTATTTATTTGTTGTGGTGGAGACACAAGCAGGGGGAGCTGGAGGCAGGGGGAAAAGCAGGCTCCCCACTGAGCAAGGAGCCCGAGTCAGGACTTGGTCTCAGGACCCTGGGATCATCACCTGAGCCGAAGGCAGACGTTTAACTGACTGAACCACCCAGGCGTTCCTAAAAGAAAGATTTTACTTGAAAAAAATCTCTGCAACCGACCCTGGGCTCTAATTTACAATCCCCAGATCTACCGACTGAGCCAGCCAGGCACCCCGGCTGGCTCTTCTTTTGGACCTGATAGCTGCTCACCCCTTAACCTTATGGAGAATTTGTTCTTGGATAATCTGAATCAGCTTGTGATTTTTTTGTTTGATTTTGTTTTGACCAGAAGCATAAAAAGCTGCAATGCCTAGGGAGCAACACTTGCTTCCTGAGCTCTCCCGAGCACACAAGCAGCGCTAGATACCCTCACTGGTCTTGCTGAATTTCTAGGATTTGTGGGTTGAGAGTGGATAGAGAGAAAGTTATAGCTGGGTTCAGGGGTGTGGCAGTGGCCCTAACTGCCTCAGAAGAGGTTCCATAGTTTGGGGTGACCTCTTGGTTTGTCTCTGACCCTCCATGGTGGATGGGAATGTGAGACTAGAGGAAGCCGGTCTGACATTCACCTCCTTCCTGCTCGTACCCCTGTACACAAAGCAGGGGTTTGCCGCTGGCCCCCATGCTGATTGATCTGTGACCACTTGCTGCCGGTTGTTAAATATTTTTAATACCCATCCCCAACCCCCATCTCTAGCAGAGGCTTTGTTCTACTTTCTCTTGGCTCCAGAGTTTAGTTTCAGAGGTCATAACTTGAATCAGTCAGTGTCGGTTTCTCAGTCACATGATATTGACTGATAGTTGGGATCTGCCCTACCCGATGATGGATATTTTTGTTTTGAGGTCCTGTTGGGACTTTCTGTCTTTCTGTAATTGTGTCTTCATGGGCATTTTAAAGTTGAACGAGAGGGAAAATTCAGAGCCAAGGGTTCTGTAGCGCCCACTTAACCAGGAAGGACTTAGAAGCAGGTTTTAGAACCAACCCCTGGAAATCGTATCCATTTTTTGGTTCGACTTGACTAGAAGTTGGTGTGCTAATAACACTCACTGCTTATCCACATTATAAATAGTGTAACGGTTTATTGGATTATTATATTTTTGAGTTCAGAAACAATGGCCATAGGAGAACCAAATACTGGGAAGTGTCATCTGCCTGAGCCCGGGATCTCCTAGAGCCGTGGGTGTGATTGGGGTGTGTGTCAGGAAGCTCAAAGGCCCAGATGCCTCTTACAGCCCCCAGTCTGGCCCTCCTGGCAGGCGGCTGCTTGAGAGAATGGGATAGATGTTTGACAAGGGACAAAGGAAGACTTGTGTACTTAACCTACTTAGTGATGTTAACCCAACCTCATCTGATAGGGTCCCTCCCTTGACTCCTGGTGGTTCAGCCGCACCAGCCTTTGCTGACTCTCGAACACGTTAAACTCATCCCCCCTTTAGGAACTTTGTATTAACGACTCCTGCGCCAGGACACTGTGCTCTAGCTCTTTGCTTCCCCAGCACCCTCTTCATCTTCAGGTTTCAGCTTAGAGAGGTCTTCCCTCACCGCCTTATCTAGATGTCCTTCCCCACAGACCCTACATTCATCATGCTGTGTCCTTTCTTTTTCTGGCATTCTTCAAAATCTGTAATTCGCTTGTTTACTGACCTTCTCTTTGACCCTAGACTCTCACTTACTCTAGGCTTCATGAGGGCAGGGAGTCCGGCTCCCCGTGGTGCCACAGGTCTCTGGCATGGTGTGTGACACTGGTGGGCCCTCAGTAAACGTGAAAGAAAGTGAATGGATGAACTCCCCACCAAAGACATGCTGTGACCCTTTTGGAAACTGAATGGGAGCAATTATGAGGAAGATAGGGCATATGATTCATATTTTAATTGAAAACATCTTTAAACAGATTACTTTGGTAATAGCAGTATACGTGGCAGGAGGCAATGTATCTCAGGCCAGTGGGGGAAATGGAGTCTCATTAAACATGTGGGAAAGAGGAACTCATTGTGAGACTCCCCCTGGTCCTCTCACCTCACCAGGGCTCTCTTTTATATGCTTTAATATTGTTTTACTTTTCGTGATTTTTATTTTTTTGAGAGAGAGAGAACAGGAAGGGAGGGGGAGAGGGAGAAAGAATCTTAAGCAGGCTCCACACCCAGCCTGGAGCCCAACACAGGTCTTGATCTCACCACCCGGAGACCATGATCTGAGCTGAAATCAAGAGTCAGATGCTTAACTGAATTAACCATCCAGGTGTCCCACCTTTCATGATCTTTGAAATAAGGTGAATCGCTAATGTTTTTCTGCCTTAAAAAGAAAAAAGTTAGGGGCACCTGACTGGCTTTGTCAGTAGAACATGTGGGATTCTGAGTTTAAGCTCATATATAGAGTATATATGAGGTTAAAATCACGTATATAGAGAGAGTATAGTAGATTACAGTATAGAGATTACATAAAAAAATAGATACTTAAAGTATAGAGATTACTTAAAAAATAGAGGTTTTTAAAAATATTTAGAGTATATATATTACTCTCTATATAGAGAGATTACTGTATATAATATAGTATAGAAATTACCTAAAAAAAAGAAAAATTAAAAAAGAAAATCCAATTTATTCACTAATACATAGCTAGAAATAGAAGATTCTGGGGCTCGCAGGCACTGTTGACAGAGGTATTAGTAAAAAAATTTCAAGAATCTTAAAGAGGTTTTTAACTGGATGCATTCTTAGAGATCATTTGGTTTAACTCCGTTTTATTGGGAGACTAAATCGTAAGAGTGGAAAGAGATACTGGTGCATAGACTGCCCCTCAGGATTCTGTGTGACCATTGGCAGATAATTTAATCTAATGGATCACTTTATTTAAAATTTTTTTTTCTGTATTTTCCATTTGTTTGTTGTTTTTATTTTTGTTTTGGTAAACTCTACACCCAATATGGGGCTTCATTTCATGACCCCAAGATCGAGAGTCGCATGCTGTCCCCAGCTGAGCTAGCCTGTGCCCCTAATGGATCACTTTAGATCATTTTTTTTTTAAAGATTTATTTATTTGCTTTGGAAACATAGTAGGGTGGGGAGGGATAGAGGAAGAGGGAGAGAGAGAATCTCAAGCTATCTCTCTGCTGAGTGTGAGCCCGACATGGGAACTCGATCTCATGATCCTGAGATCATGACCTGAGCTGAAATCAAGAGTTGGTTGCTTAACCAACTAAGCCACCAAGGAACCCCCACTTTAGATCATTTAATATCAGGATCACTTACCTCAACTGTAAACAAGGATCAAATTTATAGACTGTTAGGGGTTAAATGAAGTAGATGATAAAGTGTTAGCACATCGGAGGGCCCCAGTAAATGGCAGCTAATCAACATTATTTATATATGGAAATGGATTTTTTTTATATCAATTCTTTGATAATTTTATTACTTTTGTTTTATCTGTTCACTTTTTCTGGAACTGCTATGAGTTACTTGATAGGTATCTTTGATTTTTTTTTTTTCTCTCAGTCTATTGTCTTTTCTCCTTTATTTATCTTTTATAGTTCTACAGTTTATAGTTCTTTTATAGTTCTGTAGTTTACTTAATCTTGTAGTCCAACCCTTCCGTTGAATTTCTAAGACCTCTGATTTTTCAAGAACTTTTAAACCTTTAGTTCCTTTTTCATAGCACCCTGTTTAGTTTTTATGGGTGAAATATATTCTCTTGTTTTGCTGAAGATAATGATAATATCTAAAAAATATATTATTCCAGGAGTGCGTGGGTGGCTCAGTCGTTAAGTGTCTGCCTTCAGCTAAGGTCATGATCCCAGGATCCTGGGATGGCGCCTGCTTCTCACTCTCCCTCTGCGGGCTTCTCCCTCTGCTTGTGCTCTCTCTCTGTCAAATAAATAAAATATTTTTAAAAAGTGTATTTTTCTGCTTTGTATGTTATACCTGTTTTGTCTGGATTCTTTTTCTGTTATCTTTGTTTTGGGCTTCTATTTTTCCTATTTGAAGCTTTCAACAAATGTCTATCTACCCTTGATTCATAACAAATAGCACATTCAATGAAGGGAGTTTGAGAGGAAATTAAAGGATAAAAAGATTTTCCTTGCTATTGTTTTGAACTAAGCACCTAATTCTTGATTGTCATCCTTCTTTCAGCTTCACATATTATTATTGTCTTTCAATAACCTTGACTTTTTATGATATGACTATGTTTTCTATGGGTGAATGTAAATTTAGGCATAACCTTAGAGATTTTTTTTAAAATAAAGCTTTTAAAATTTTTTATATTTTTTAAATATAAAAAACAGAGAGAGAGAGA
>CM052813.1:11899500-11953218 GCA_028533885.1 Nasua narica
CCCCTCTCGATACCCACCACCAGGCTCACCTCCCCCACCCCCTCCCCTCCAAAACCCTCAGTTTGTTGCTCAGAGTCCACAGTCTCTCCTGGTTCAACACCCCCTCCGATTTCCCCCCATTCGCCCTTCCCCTCCTTCTCACGATGCCCAGAAGAGGGTTCTTTTTTAAAATATATTTATTTTCATATAAGTAGGCTCTATGACCAATGTGGAGCCCAGCGTGGGGTTGAATTCGTGACCCTGAGATCAAGACCTGAACTGACAAGAGTTGCTTAACTGACTGAGACACCTAGGTGTCCCTAAAAGGGGATTCTTAACTTTTTTTATTATTATTATTTTTAATTTGAGAGAGAGGGCTTGGCAAGGCAGGGATGACACAAAAGGGGAGGGAGAAGGAAGGGAAAGACTCTGCATTGAGCATTGAGCCTGACCTGGGGCTTGATTTCAAAACCCTGAGATCGTGACCTGAGCAGAAACCAGGAGTCTTATGCTCAACCAACTAAGCCACCCCGGCACCCCAACATTTCTTTAAATGCCACGGACCCATTTGACAGGCTGGTGAACTTTGCGTATCTTGTGGTAGACCATATATTTTATGAAATGGTCTTAACTGTATCTTGGGTCTTATTTTTTTCCAGAAGTTTAAGTTCTTCTCCACCAAATGATGGAGTCTGTGTACTTTCCCCAAGAACCTGGGTAGGTCTTCGTGACTGCCTCAGTTAACGGAGTAAGGTGAAGTGCCACGTGACCTTGAATATAAGTAATAACAAGCAGTACAGCTTCTGTCCAGCTTTCTCTCTTGGGGCTCTGAGCTGCATGTAGAAAGGCAGGCTACCCTGAAGCTGCCATGTTACACCATGTGGGAATATCACTTAAAGAAAGAGATTCTGGAGGGATTAAAGAGTACACTTATCATAATGAAAATAAATAAGTAAAATAAAATTTAAAGAAGTAAATTAAAAAAAAAATAGAGATTCTGGATGAGGCCCACCTGTCCTAGCCCTGAGCCGTTCAGGTCTTCCCAGCCTATATGCTAAACCTGTAAATGGATTGTTCCAGTCCCACCTACTGTCTGTGTTTTCGTGAGAAACCCCAGGTAAGAATTGCTTAGTGGCGCTGCCAGCCACAGAACCATGAGAGTAATAGTAAAATGACCATTGTTGTTTTTTTAAAAAAAAGATTTATTGTTTATTTGAGAGAGAGAGAGAGAGAGAGAGCAAGCATGCATGTGCAAGTTGGAGGAGAGGCAGAGGGAGAGAGAGAAACTTCAAGCAGACTCTGCACTCAGCACGGAGCCTGACAGGAGGCTTGATCTCAGGACCCTGAAGTCACAACCTGAGCCAAACCAGGAGTTAGGCACTTAACTGACTGTGCCACCCAGGTGCCCCCACATGACCACTGTTTTAAGCTACGAAGTCGTTCAGTGATTCGTTACATAGCAACAGATAATAAAAATACACCCTTTTCCAGAATACTCTTTCCAAATGCTTAAAATAGAATATATAGGATTACAAAGGAATATTAAAAACTCAAATGATAATACATGTGCTTCTTTATCAATATATTAGATAAGCTCTAGTGCTGGATATAATGACTACTATAATTTTAAAGTGTTGATGAGCATAAATGATATCTGGAGATAATCTGCACAACAAAAATTTTTGCCTGTATAGTGAAAATATGATATAAAAATATTTGTTATTTTTTTTAATAACAGTCACAGGTACTTCTGTTACTATCGTGGACATGGTGGTTTTCTTAATTATAGAAGGAAAGATTTCAGTTACAGATGAGTGAAAATAAAGGAAAAAAGGTATAATTTTTTTCCCATCCAAGTTCATGGATTGCTTTCCTCCACCCCCACACCTGATTGGGAACCATTAGAAGTGGGTGCTCGCAAGAATCTCAGGGATTATAAACAGTCCTGTCTTTTCTAAAGATTTTTATTTATTTATATGACAGGGAGAGATCACAAGTAGGCAGAGAGGCAGACAGAGAGAGAGGGAAGCAGGCTCCCCAATGAGCAGAGAGCCCAATGCGGGGTTCGATCCCAGGACCCTGAGACCATGACCCGAGCCGAAGGCAGAAGCTTTAACCCACTGAGCCACCCAGGCGCCCCCTGTCTTTTCTAGATGGTGGAAGGGAGGGATGTGACATTAAATCTTTGCCCAAGATCATGTATGTGGTTCTTTGATAGCCTTTCTCTGCAATTGTTGGTCTTGCATTCCCCTTTCCATGGATCTGTCTACTTCTCTCTTTTTTTCCATGGCCTTTTTTCTTCTGTGATCCTTCCTAGTCATAGAATTACATGGAGATCTTTAAAAACCAAAACTGTATGAACTCACTTCTTTCTCATTCTTGCCCATAATTCCAAAATCTC
Organism: Nasua narica; assembly: GCA_028533885.1. NCBI lineage: Eukaryota > Metazoa > Chordata > Mammalia > Carnivora > Procyonidae > Nasua > Nasua narica. The sequence continues at coordinate 11,901,881 of CM052813.1, forward strand.
CTTATTGGGCACTCAGTGTTTTTCTTTACACACTGATTTTCCACATGAGCCCTCTACTTACAACTAACAGATCATGAATCCACATATGTCCCTATGTTTCAGCCCAGAATACTCTGCACCCTCTTCCGTTTATCTAAGGTAGTGTCACCTGAGAACATCCAACGGAAAAAAGTCTATTCAAAAACAGTATTGGAAAAACTGGACAGCCACATGCAGAAGAGTGAAACTGGACCACTTTCTTATACCATACACAAAAATAATTTCAAAACAGATGAAAGACCTAAGACAGGAATCCATCAAAATCCTAGAGAAGGACACAGGTAGCAACCCCTGCGACCTCGGCTGCAGCAACTTCTTGCTAGACACGTTGTCAGAGGTAAGGGACATGAAAGCAAAAATGAACTGTTGGGATTTTGTCAAGATAAAATGCTTCGGCACAGCAAAGGAAACTATGAACAAACTAAAAGACAACCTACAGAATGGGAGAAGATATTTGCAAACAACATCTGATAAAGGATTAGTATCCAAAAATCTATAAAGAACTTATCAAACTCAACACCCTTCCCCCAGTAATCCAGTTAAGAAATGAACAAAAGACATGAATAGACACTTTTCCAAAAAAGACGTTCAGGTGGCTAATAGACACATGAAAAGATGCTCAACATCACTCATCATCAGGGAAATACAAATCAAAATCACAATGAGATACCACCTCACACCCATCAGAATGGCTAAAATTAACAACTCAAGAAATAGCAGGTGTTGACGAGGATGTGGAGAAAGGGGAGCCCTCCTACACTGTTGGTGGGAATGCAAACTGGTGCAGCTACTCTGGAAAACAGTATGGAGGTTCTTCAAAAAGTTTAAAATAGAACTATAGAACTGCCCTACGATCCAGCAAGTGCACTACTAGGTATTTACCCAAAGAATACAAAAATGCAGATTCGAAGGGGTACATGTACCCTGATGTTTATAGCAGCATTGTCAACAATAGGCAAACTATGGAGAGAGCCCAAATATCCATCAATTGATTAACGGAGATGTATATCCATTTTATATGTTATATTTACATCACATATTTATATTATATATATAAATAATGGATTACTCAGCCATCAAAAAGGAAGAACTCCTGCCATTGGCAATGATACAGATGGAGTTAAGGTGTATCATGCTGAGTGAAATAAGTCAATCAGAGAAAGACAAATACCATATGATCTCACTCATATATGGGACTTAAAAGAAACAGATGAACATATGGGAAGGGAGGGAAGGATGGCTTTAGTCTTGCTACATAGCCTGCTCTGCTTTCTTGCTGCAAACTTTCGGGGCAGGGAGAAAGAAAGAAGAGGAGAAGGTAGCGAGCATCTGTTAGGAATGCAAGATCCAGTGAAGTAGATGCTATTGGCCTTGCTTTTTAAATAAGGAAGTTGAAACTCAGAAAGTTGGGTGACTGGTTCAGAGTTAAGCAGCTAGTAAATAAGTCGAACTGAACTTACAGCCTTGGTGTTTTTTGTTTTGTTTTGTTTTAGCTTCAGAGGCTCTGCTCTTCTCAGAACACAGAACTTACTCAACTTAGCCTCAGGGCGGAAGCTTAGCCACTTTCATTTGCTAAGTCCTAATACATGTTCCTTTTCTGCAATAACCTGAACTTCCCCTTGAGCCTTTACAGATCTCTTTCTCATTTCCTGCTGAACCACATTCGATGAATGTCTTTCTAAAAGTTCTGCCCTGATCTCTTTTTCTCACGCTTACACTGCCCTTATTTTTTTTTTTTTTAAAGATTTTATTTATTCATTTAACAGAGAGAGAACACAAGCAGGCAGAGAGGCAGGCAGAGGCAGAGAGAGGAGCAGGCTTCCTGCGGAGCAAGGAGCCCGATGTGGGACTCGATCCCAGGACGCTGGGATCATGACCTGAGCCAAAGGCAGCTGCTCAACCAACTGAGCCACCCAGGCGTCCCCACTGCCCTTATTTTTTGACCCAGATGCCACATGCACGAATCTATCTCCAGCCCCTATTTCTCTCTTGAGCTTCAAACCACGTGCTCCAATGCCTAGTGCCATTTTCATAGAGAAATTCAACAAGCTGGACTCTTTCTTGGCCTTACTTCCCACTATCTTCTCCTACAAATGACCTCAGTCAATGTGGCAGATTCCATGAAAGGGCTCTTTGAATATCTGTTCCAGCCTCTATTAAGTGGACTTTTCGAGTGTGGAAACTAGAACATTCTTTCTCTTCTCTTCTACCTCTAAATTTTGCAGGGCCCTAGGGCTCAGCTACACTCATCCTTAGGTGTCTCATTCAGGTCAGAGATATTTAACAGCAATTTTGTTTGTTTGTTTGTTTGCTGATGAATCCCAAATTCCCCTCTCTCTCCAGCCAGACCTCTCCCTTGAGCTTCAGACTTGCATATTTGACCACATGTTAGCAGTCTCCATCAGGGTGTCTATTCGGTGTCTCAAGCTTAATCTATCCAGAGGAGAACATTGAGATCCTGGATGCCTGTAAATGTTCACTTTCCATGTTGTAGATGACTTACCCTTTATCCCTTTCAGATCCCTGCTTGGAGATGCCTCGCTCTGCCCATTGTATCTAAAGTAGAGCACACACCATCGCCTTAACCCATCTAACTTTATTCCCACGGTATTTGCTTGACATTAGATTTTTAAATATTAAGTTATTTATTGCCTGTCCCACTACAGTGTGAGATCCACTATAAGGTAAGATCTCCAAGAGCAGGAACTTGTTCACTGTTGTAACCCTGGAAGGGTTCCTGCACTTAGTAAGTGCAAGAAATCTTTCTTATTCTTATACCCACTGCCACTTTCCTATTACAGACCCACCGTCATCTCTCCCCTGGCTTGCGCTGAAAGCCTACTTGCTCTTCTAGCCTCGAGTTCCAGTTATTTTCTAAACTGAAGCCACTGGGACTTTACTAAAATGAAAAGCTGTTCATTCACTGCCTTTAGGCTTTTCAGGGGAGGTTCTGTGTTAGTCTGGACCCTGAATCTCAAGCCACAGAATCCTCCAACCTCCCAGCTTTTCTGGTTGATTCCCTCTCTTTCAGATTTTGGCTTAGTGATACTTCCCTTGAGAGTCGTTTGTGACCATCATTGGGATGGGTACCTCCCTTCTGAACTCCACATTTCCTCCTGCAATTATTAATATTCCAGACCTACTATATTATATTACAAATGCCAGTTTTTGGTGATTTCTTCCCTCACACTGGAAGTAACTGCCTGAACATCTAAATTATTCACTATTTTATCTTCATCACCTCCACTATACCTGACATGTAAGAATTGCTCAGTAAATATGTATCAAGTTAATGAATCCTCTGTGCTTAAAATTTCTACCGTCATTGACTACTCCTTCTTCCTCTCTCTTCTCTCTCCGTTATCAGAGCTATAACTCCACCTGGCTGCTCTGCCCCAGAGCTCTGAAATTTACAACGTGCCAATTTTTACAATGATTGTGTGACTGATTCAACAGCACTTGCACGCACTATCACTACGCGTAACACCTCGTTAGCAAGAGTAATAGTTAAAGTAGGAAGCTGCCAGATGGTAGGTATTATCAATAACACCCACAGGGGAGCCAGGACATGAATCACAAAGTTAGTTTGAGGGCATATTTTGTGCCTCCCATGGCACCAAGATTGCTGGTCACAGCTCTGCCTGGAAGTGCCATTCTACGCAATCATTTCCGATGGCAGGATCTATTAACTTTATTATGTGGGCACAAGAAGGTAGGAAATATATGCACAGCACAAAGTTATGGGAAGGGTAGATCATGGACCTGCCTGTCTGTATCGGTCTTGTTAATTGGGAGTGTTCGGATTTGAGGTTCAGCCAAAAGAGCTTATGGCATTACTTACTAGTGGTGATCTGCAGAGACCCATGAGATACACAAGATGGGAGAAACGTGTCCGCCAGCAGGTGCTGGCTCTAGTGCCCTCACCTGTAGGACTTGCAGAAACATGGCTTGGTGCCTGGGCAAGAGAACGTGTACCCTTCTGAACAGTCAGTGCTGCACTAGCCCTCGATCTCCCCAAGGATGCGGATGCTTCCCACGTCTCCAGTGGTGTACATCAGCCTGCTGCGTTAGCCAGAAAAGTGTTAGCACACGGAGTCCTTTCTTGCAGAAAATTAAAACAAGAAAAGATGTTTTCTTTTTCTGTTTGAAACAGATGTTTCTGTTTATATAGCTTGCAACATTTAGACCTTGTCCATCATTATCTACATTTTTCTTGCTGTCCTCTTTAATCAGACTCAGAGTCGCTTCTGAAACTCAGAGGTCAGTCATCAACCATCCCATTCCTTCTGTTTCTTTGCTCTTATGCGTCTTTCATAGACCCCGAATCTCACGTCTTAGAGACATGAGCTGTGCCAAGGAGTCGGTTACTCCATCAAGCCGACCCGGCTTCTTGCCTACCCCTCTGGTTCTCCCAGAGACCGGCACTTGTGATGGAGCAAAGGGCCATGGTGCATCGCACTGTACGTTCCCCCTGGGCCACCCGTGAGCTGTGGAGGCTCAGACTTCGCATCGGTACACTGGGGAGATAGCAATGGCCTTCTCACTTGCAAAACATTCCCTCTGGGGGAAACCTTGTAACTGAGTATCAGCACAAAAACCGTCCCATCCCTCCTCGGCTAATGGAATCATTTGTCTCTTCCCTGACATATTGTCCGTAGGGCCCCAGTTTATTGACTGCAAAGACTTTTCTTTTAAATGAATTTAGGGGCATTAACCACTGAAGTTTCTGTTTCAGTTGTGGGAAAAAAAAATGTTACTAACAAGGAAACTAACCTGGTATTCAGAGGATCAAGGGACATCCTCAGATCCAATGGCCCTTTGGTGCGATGTCTTATAAACTGATAAGAGGGGTAGGCAAAGAGTAAACTTGTTAGTTGAAGAAATCTTGAATGGATAGGGGCTTGAGTGGGAGGTGCAGACTGAAAAGATGTGATTGCATGTCTATAGGCCATCTGTGTGTTTTAAGGGAAATCATGAGAAACTGTTAGAATGAAAGGAAGATAGTAGGACACTGAAATGTCTCTCTTGAAATCAGATTCATGTAAACCAAATTTTGGGTGTGTTGACTTTGAAGGGAAGGGAAATGCCACACCATACCTTGCACGATCCAGTGTTTTGTTTCCCATGACTACTATAACAAGTCATGTTAAAAGAAAGCAAATGGGGGGCGCCTGGGTGGCTCAGTCACTTAAGCATCTGCCTTCAGCTCAGGTCGTTGACCCTGGGGTCCTGAGATCAAGCCCCGTAGGGAGCCTTGCGTGGAGTGCCCCCTGCCCCATCCGGATCCCTGCTCTCTCTCCCTCTCCCCCGTCTCCCCTTGCTGGTGCTTGCTCTCTGTCTCTCTCAAATAAATAAATAAAATCTTTTTTAAAAAAGTTTTTATTTATTTATTTGACAGAGAGAGAGAGAGAGAGATCACAAGTAGGCAGAGAGGCAGGCAAAGAGGAGGGGGAAGCAGGCTCCCCGCCGAGCAGAGAGCCTGATTCGGGGCTCAATCCCAGGACCCTGAGATCATGACCTGAGCCGAAGGCAGAGGCTTAACCCACTGAGCCACCCAGGTGCTCCTCATATAAATAAATAAAATCTTAAAAAAAAAAAAGGAAGCAAATGTTTTGTAACTGTTGTAGTGATGAATGTTAACTAAGCTTTTGGTGGTGACCATTTTGTAATGCGTACAAGTATCAGATAATTATGTTCAACACCTGAAACTAATATGTTATATGTCAATTACATCTAATTTTTCTTAAAGCCAATTTATCTTACAGTTATGGGTGTTAGAGGTCTAAAACGTCTGCAGGCCTTCGTTCCTTCTGGAAACTCTAGGGGAGAATCTGTTTTCTTGCCTTGTTCAGTTTCTAGAGGTTATCTACTTTCTTTGGGTGACCCCTTTTCTCTATCTTCAAAGCCAGCATGTAGCATCTTCAAATCTCTCCTTGACCTTCCTGCTTCCCTCTCTTACAAAGACCCTTGGGATTACATTGGGCCTACCCAGCTAAATCCAGGAAAATCTCCTAACCTCAAAATCTTTGAGCACATCTGCAAAATCCCTTTTGCCATGTAAAGTAACATATTCACAGCTTCCAGGGATTAGAATGTGGACGTCTTTGTGGGGGGCGGGGGGGACGCATTATTCAGCAAACCGCATCAAAGATGTGAAAATTGTTTTTCTTCTGTGACTTTTGGGCCAAGTTGGCATGCAGGTGGCAAACTGCTTCAGTGATGGTCACTGTTTGTCATGACTTAGATTTCTCTTTTAATTTTCCTGCATTTCACAGAGCTAGGAGAGTATTGATCATATAACCAGGGTCTATCTTCTAGATACTCAACATCCGTTCTTATTTTTAATCTAACAACACCAAAGAGATGTCAATGTCAAGCCATAAAATATTAGGACTTGACGGGATCTGGGAGATTATGTGACCAGTCGTCTTCGTTTTAAAAATTTTTTTTTTAAGATTTTTTATTTATTTATTTGACAGAGACAGTGAGAAAGGGAATACAAGCAGGGGGAGTAGGAGAGGGAGAAGCAGGCTTCCCACTAAGCAGGGAGCCCAGCGCGGGGCTCGATCCAGGCCCCCAGGATCATGACCTGAGCCGAAGGCAGACACTCAATGACTGAGCCACCCAGGCGCCCCTCGTCTTCGTTTTATATGTGAGGAGAATGAGGTGCAGAGACACCAAGGTGACTTGCCAAGGTCAATAGTAGCATCTGCTTCCTTGTTCTCTAATCATTACATCACTGGGACTTCAAATTAAGTTTGGGAAACCTACGGAGTTAGTCACTGTTCGATCTTGTCATGTTTCCCTGTGATATTGGGTAAATAATGTATTTTTAAAAAATAAGAGAATTAGAAGTATCTTCATGAAGTTCATTGATCTGTTTAGCAATGTGGCTACTGCATAAAGGGACAGAGTGAATAATGGCAAATGCATTTAAATCTTAGGATGAGGAAACTTTCTCCTTAGTAAGTTCATAAATACAGTCTAAGAAATATAGCTCAAATGAGTGTGGAGGCAAATGTTTTGTTTCCTTGGGCCTTTTTTTTTTTTTTTAAAGAATAATTGTTTTTTTTCAGACTTTATAGAAAAACATTTATTGAGGGCCCGCCATATGTGAGATGTTATTTTAGGTTCTGAGAAAAAGACAATAAAAGAAGATTTTTTTGAGATTTATTATTCACCATTTGGATTTCTCAAACTCCTGACAACACAGAGAAAAACAGCTTTAAAATTTGAAACATAAGTAGGGCAATGAATGAGAATAATTGAACATCAGTCCAAGTATACTCGGAACCCTCTAAAATTCCTTGTGGAAGCGAGCTTGTTTCCTTGCTTAAAGTGAATTGCTTCATCTGCCAAAGTTAGATGAGCCAAAGCACTTAGGTGTGGTTAAGGTATGGAAATCCAGAAATTGGACAAATCCTAATGCAGATGGGAGACAGAAGTGCCAACCCTTGCACTTCCCGGAGCTCTTTGCCATTTCGGTTCATAGTTCTCACAGGCCTGGTTGGCTTAGTGGTGGCTAAGTTTCCCTATGGTAAAAGCACTTTCACCTGTGCCATAAGTTACCCTCCAAAGAGCCAGGCAGTTTGCTTTGGAAACCAAATGAACACTTTCAGGTCTCCCGGCATCTTGGGATACAGCTCATTTGTAACTGTATTTTGGGATGTGGAAATCTTTAAGAAAACTAGTAAACTAGAGACAATGTGCATAATTTGACTCAAGGAATTACATTTTTTCTTCTTGGTAGCTTTGAAATCACCAGAAGGGGAATTAAGCAGAAAGAGGAGAGGAGAGCCATGGTGTTGAAAAGGATGTTTCTGGGAGGAGTTTGGGGTTGCGGGGGGAAGCAGGGAGGCACCTTGAAAACCAGAGTTGGTTTCAAACCACAACTGGCATGGCCTGCAAAGGTCTGAGATGCTCACAGATAGTAGGCTGCCATCCTGTGGTGACCAGGTCAGACGTGGAGATTGGCTGATCCATCAAGCTGGGAAATGGGCCACCGGCTCAGAAATTACACAGGGGACGATGGCAGCAGTAAATAACATCCATTCCAGAAGTCGTTGTCCTCTTCTTGAAGCAGTCATCATGGGTCTCTGTGCAGCCTGAAATGGAATACCACTGAATTCCACCTGAAGGAAACACAAGAGGTAGGGGTTGGCTCAGTCAGCAGAGCATGTGACTCTCTCTCAGGGTCATGAGTTCAAACCCCAAACTGGGTATAGAGCTTAGTAGGGTGCAAAGTTCAGCCTGCCTGGGTTCAGATGCTTCAAGTAACTAACAGGCTAAAAAAAATAAATAAATAAAGGCAAAGCAGAAATTCTAGGTTATCAAGACACATTTTACCTTTAAGAACTCCCACCTAAGTGTATTCTGGATGGGTACACTGCAGTACAAAACCTTTGGAATTTCAAAACAAAATAGCTTTCAAACTCAGATGATAAAAGCCGTGCAATTGCCACTGACTGTGTGGGACTTTCTGAAACATTAGCTGTTGGGAAGTTCCCATCCTCATTCCCCAGCTTAATCGAGGTCATGAGTTATTCAGAGGGCTGAATCCATGGATGGGATCATTGAGATGTGTAAGTGCTTCTCGGAAATGGACGCGTGTCCTTGACCTCACTTAATTTTCACCCTGATTACAGAAGGAATGCATGCTCGCTGCAGAAAATGTGAAAAACGCACACAAGTGTAAAATAAATGACAGCATCATCCTGTAATCCTAGCATCCCCAGCTTCCCTGGTCTGGAGAGAGAACAGAGAAGCAGTTTCTCAAAGGCAGCAAAACACAGGATGGTTGGAAACTTGGGAGAACAGTAGTCCCTCGGCTGGGGACAGTTTTGCCTCTCACCCCCAGGACATTAGATAACACCCAGAAATATTTTTGTTGTTACAGTTTCGAAGATACTACTGGCGGGTAGTGGATGGAGGCCAGTGATGGGCTAATAAACACCCTACAATACATAAAACAGGCCTACATAACAAAGAATTATCCTGCCAAAGTGTCAGTAGCATCCAAGATGAGAAACCCTATTCACAAAGCCATCAAAAGTGTTAAGATCCATTTCTGTGTGTTGCATAACAGAATTTCCAAGTTAGGAAACGGCTCTGCCCATAACACTAGTCAAACTGGGTGCTTGGTGCACCAAGAACTATGGCCAGTATTCTGACACATCAGTTCCCAGACTCTTCTTCTGTGCAGACTGCCTTTAGTACTTGTCTTGAAGTTAAACTGCCTCGGTAATCATCTGTCCTTGTTTAGGAAGAGAAGAGCCATCACTGTGGGCCAGCATCTCAGGGCTACAGGGGGCCTTGGCCCCTTTCCCTTTCCACAGAGAAAGGGCTCTGACCGGCAGAGGTGGGAGCCCGAGGGAACACAGGGCTTAGAGAGAGGAGTCAGGCTAGACAGGCTGAACAAGCTCAAATAACCCTCTTAATATCAAAACCCATCCCATGGACCCCCAAGTTCTCTTCTCTCCCTACTAACTTTGATCTTTTCTAACTTTTGTTCTCTCCTTCCACTTCCATAGAGGAATTTAGAGTCTTGCTTCGTGAAGGTTTTTATTCATAACTGGGATGCTATACCTACTGTTCGGCAACTGACTTCTCTTCTGCTCAGCAATGTCTTCGAGATTTTTGCCATGTTAACAAAGGGATCTCGTTCATTCTAAGCGTTGCATAGCATTCCATGGCCTGAATATACATCATAGTTTAAATAACACTCTCTTGTAGACAATCATGTAGGTCATTTCCATTAGTTTATTATGAAATATAATACTCCAGGGTTAACCTTGAGAGCATGCCTTTTTGTGTCCCGTGTAAAATATTTCTGTGCAGTAGATACGGAGAAATAGAATTGCTTCACAGAAGGCTGCATTCATTTAGAAGTTCAATGGAATTGAGTTCAGTGCATTGGAATTCAACTTGGAATTCCCAAATTGTCTAAAACAAAATGCTGTATTAGGGGCATCAGGGTGACTCAGGGAGTTGAGCGTCTGACTCTCGGTTTCAACTCAGGTCATGATCTCAGGGTCATAAGATGGAGACTCTTGTTAGGCTCTGTGCTCGGAGAGTCTGCTGGAGGACTGTCTCTCTCCTTCTTCTGTCTCTTTCCTTGCTGGCGTGTGTATGCTCTCTCTCAAATAAATAAATAAATCTTTAAAAGAAATGCTAAACGAATCTACATTTTCACTGGAAATGTATGAGAGTTCTCATTTCCTCATATTGTCACTACCCTGTGATATTATAAAGTTTCTCTAATTTTTATCATCTGATAGGTCAGAAAATATGTATTCTGTAATTTTGCATTTCTTTGATATTTACTGATGGATCGAGCAGCTTTTTATATTTTGGGGTTATGTTTATATTTCTTTTTCCGAAAATTGTCCCTACATTTTCTTTAACAAACCTTTTTGTCCCCCCCGCCCCCCCCCCCTGGTTGTTGGGTCTTTTAAAAAATACTCTGGATAGGTATTATATATTTTTTCTTCTGTTATTTGTATTTCAACTATTTTCATCCAGTTTATCTTTTAAATTTGGGGGCTACCATTCGTTTTATAAATGTTAAAATATCAAAGTATTCAAATTTGTCTGTCGTTTCCTCTACAACCTATGTCTTTTGGATGTTCAGGAGGCCTCCTCTCTTTCAAACTTCAGATATCTTCTTCAGGATTTTCTTCTAAAGTTTTCATCCTTCAGATGTTTGCATTTACTCTTTAATCCATGCAGGCGAGGCTGGTTTCTTGGGCATGGTGTCTGTGAAGCAGATCAGACCGTCTCTAGGAGCCCGCGCTCTAGAATCCGAGCACGCGCATTTGAAATCTGGCCTCCATGCTTATGGTCTACGGAACATCATGCACATTTCTGCATCTTCCGAAGCCTCAGATTTCTCATCTTTAAAATGGAGATAGTGACAAGATCCTTGGAGCACCTGGGTGGCTCAGTCAGTTGAGCATCTGATTCCTGGTTTTGGTTCAGGTCATGATCTCAGGGTCATGAGATGGAGCCCCATGCTGGGCTCTGTGCTCATTAGCGAGAAGTCTGCTTGTCCCTTTCCCTTTGCTTCTCACGCTCGCTCTTTCTCTCAGATAGATAGATAGATAGATAAAATCTTAAAAAAAAATGGGGATAGTGACAAGACCCAGTTCATATCATTGTTTTGTTGGTATAATGCAACCCAGTAAAGCCCTTAGTACAGCATTTGGCATACAGTAAATGCTCAATGAATGTTTGCTTTTATATAAGGATTTTTCTTTTACTCATTTCAGATAACTTTTTTTGTAAGCGCCAAAACTTACCTCTTAGGTGAGTCTCTTTCATACAATATTGACCAGGTTTTGTTTTGCAGGTGCCAAAATCCATAAGACATCCATGGAAGGGCAGTGAGAGGTTGCATAATCTGCAAATCATACCTCCAACATCTCCAAAGACAGAAGAAAAAAGAAATAAGGGAAAATATAAGTGAGACTAGCAAGAGAGAGAGAGAAAAAAATTGTAATAGTGATTTTTAACCTAAAAAGGTAAGCAATGTTTTAAAAATTGATCCTAAAAACTCATATAAATTAAAATTATTTTTATTTTGAAAATGGGGGAAATGTCAAAGCTACATTCATGAACTGGAAGCCCCCAGAACAGATACTAATTAGATATGAGGCCAGGTGGTCTAAACAATTTAGTTGGTAAAAATATACTGAGTTCCTCAGTGCCTAATTAAATCAAACCAGTTATTGAGGAAGAAAATTTAATTTCAACCATTCACTGTTAGCCTTCACTTCAATGTCTAAGGCAGTATATTGTATATAGTAGGTTCTCTGTGAATATTTATTGCCTGATTAATGTTTATATATTGGTTACCTTCAGTACTCAAATTCAGTGGCTTAAACTATTATTCATTTTGGTTACATAGAAATAGCCCAGAGATTCTTGAACTTGGTCAACATAGGTAAGATTGGAAGCCGTTTTCTAGAAGATTGGTTTCCAAATTTGTGCATCCCATTTATATAAGCAGTTAAAATAAATACAGATTCTCAGAGTCCCTACAGACCTGAGGTAGAATCTGTAGGAGGTGGGTCTGTAAAATGTGTACTTTAATTTATTTTATTATTTTTAAAAGGCTTTATTTATTTATCTGAGAGAGACACAGCGAGAGAGAAACACAAGCAGGGGGACTGGGAGAGGGGAGAAGCAGGCTTCCTGCCTAGCAAGGAGCCCAACTCAGGGCTCGATCCCAGAACCCTGGGATCATGACCTGAGCCTGAGGCAGATGCTTAATGATTGAGCCACCCAGGTGCCCCAGAAATGTGTATTTTAGATATGCAGAAACAGCTGAGGGCATGTGATCTCAATCAGTGTTCGAGAACCACTAGTTCCCCTGAATTCAGAAATCTCCTTTGTACTAACTTCTGCAGAAATCCTTGGCTAGTGACCCATTCACTTTAAAAACACTGGGCGCCTAGGTGGCTCAGTTGGTTGGGCGACTGCCTTTGACTCAGGTCATGATCTCAGAGTCCGGGGATCGGGTCCCACATTGGGCTCCCAGCTCTGCGGAGAGTCTGCTTCTCCCTCTGGCCTTCTCCCCTCTCATGCTCTCTCTCATTCTCTCTTTCTCAAATAAATAAATAAAATTAAAAACAAAAAACAAAACACCTCACACGGCGGTGCCTGGGTGGCTCAGTGGGTTAGAGCCTCAGCCTTCGGCTCTGGTCATGATCTCAGGGTCCTGGGATCAGCCCCGCAACGGGCTCTCTGCTCAGCGGGGAGCCTGCTTCCCCCCCACCTCCCCACCCGCCTCTCTGCCTACTTGTGATCTCTCTCTCTCTCTGTCAAATAAATAAATAAAATCTTAAAAACAAACAAACAAACAAAAAAACCACCTCACACAGTTCAAAGATCCTTCTGAAACTTGGACCAAATCTGTCTCATTGTTCATAGTTTCCATCTTTCTACATAGGAAGACCGTTTCTGTGTCACTCCTACCCATCGATAACCCGAAAGAAGAATTTACCAGACATTTTGTACATTGTATTTTCCATCTCCCTCTGCCTTATTGAGGGTTAGAAAATATCACTTTTAAGAGAAGACAGTCTGGCTGCGGAGGCTAATTAACCTCTGTTGACTGTTCTCTGCAAGTTCAACCTCCTCTCAAGACACTGTGGAGATGTCATATTGGTTCTCCCTCCGAGCATGACAGACTTTCAATCCGTAATCAACAATCCACCAACAAGTACTTGTTTTTAAGAACTAAGCTTGTGCCAGGGACTCTGCTCGGCCATTTACATGCATCAGCTCAGTCATTTCTCACAAGAGACCTTCCAGGCAGGTATTACAGTAGCTACTCACATTTCACATAAAAGAAAACTAAGCCTCAAGATTTTCAGAAGCTCACGCAAGGGGCAGAGACAAGAGCTTAAAAAGCTCTGTTGCAATCCAAAGCGCTTGTTCTGAGCAAGCACACTGTGTCCCTAGGGCTGCCTACCTTCTTCGTATCCCTAATCGTGCCCTTTTCTTCCTGGATGTTTCAATTCTTACTAGATTCGGGGTCCGTTGCCTGCCCAGAATACTGGGGCTGCTTAGTTCTCAAAGACATGCCTGAGATAGTTTTCCTCCCGTGCTTAAGACTTCTTAATCTCATCCCTTGCCCTCAGACATCCACTTCAAGGCTCAGACCTGCGGTGCCCGTGGCCCCCCCAAGGTGGAGAGAGCTCAGAAGACTAGCGCTTTCTCTGCTTTGCCTGAGGCCCATGACTGTTTTCCTGCGGGAGATCTGCTCTAGCTTCTTTCCCTCCCTCTTAGATGGTTCTCCTCCTGATCCCACACCCAGTATCCATTACCTTCTTCCTAATAAAACCATGGCTCTGACATTCTTTATGGCTGAAGACGTTACCTTAATTTTTAGGCTTTTTTGTTGACTCTATTTGTTCATTTGCCTGAGTATTTATAAGTATGTTCTCAGACCCCATTTCCCTTCTTCCAGTGTCTTTTAATCTGAAAATTTATTGTTGATTTTATTAACATCAATATAACATGATATATTCCAATTTGACAACTAAATTTAAAGCTTCGGGCTATATGTAAAATGTATTTCCTTGCATAATTAATTCCAAACTATGCTATTCTGTGACTTTATTTATTAACAGGAAACATCCACTGTTTAAAGGTATATTCTAAATCATGTCTAGTTATTTAAATATATATTATAAAATCATGGGGGTGGTGAACTTTTTATTTTTATTTTTTTTTTAAAGATTTTATTTATTTTAGGGAGAGAGACAGCACAGGTGTCAGGGGCAGAACGAGATGGAGAGAGAAGAGAATATCAAGCAGACTCCATGCTGAGAGTGGAGCGTGACACGGGGCTCAATCCCAGGACCCTGGGATCATGACCCGAGCTGAAACCAAGAGTCAGACACTTAACCGACTGAGCCACCCAGGCGCCTCAGATGGTGAGCTTTTTAAATAACCACTCCTTACTTCATGGGCAGTCCTTGCTTTAAGGTTTCTCTTTGTGTTGAATTTTCTCCTTTTATCCTCACATCTTATCTTCCCTGTGTATCCCGCCAAATTAATGCAGACCCCTCCCTGAATCATTTCTTTTATGATATTCAGGACACCAAAGATGTTCTTATTGTGATTTTCCACTTATTCATATGCTCCTCTCCACAGTTTTTCCGAGAGACTGGTAGAAAGATGTACAGTGCAGCTGAGACCGAAGCTTTGCCGTGTGTTCCCCACTGCCCCCCCTCCCCCCCCGGCTGGTGTTGTACTCAGTAGTGAGGGCGGTGTGGGAGGCAGAGGCCACAGCCTGGTGGTCCGGGGCCAGATTGGTTTTGTTGAACTTGCACAGAGCTTTCAAAAGTTAGTTGTGAATATTAAAAAATGGGGAGAGTTTTCCTACAAACGTGATTTCTGGTTTCTCTTGAAGAATCAGAAGGTTTGGTAATTGCTGGGCTTTCCTTTCTCCTTGTAGCAGACGTGTGCAGCTGGGTGCCGGCTGTCGCTCCTCTTCCCCCAGTGATAGGAGCTGACCAGGTGCTGGAGGCATTTCAGTTACTGACCCCAGTCTTTGCTACTCGGACTCTCCAAGTCTCAATATTAGAATTTTATTTATCTCTGGGATGCGTTCTAGATTCTTCCTGTTGAAATGTGGCGTCCAGACCAACCTATCTTCCATCACTTTGAAAGCTTGTTGGAAATGCAAACTCAAGCCCCCTACCAACCTGTTGAATCAGATTCTGCATTTTAGCAAGATGCCCAGGTGACTCATTTGTGCGTTACATGTTGTGACTCTGAGAGAATCCCGAGCTCAGCATCCAGTAACCGTCTTCATCATCATCTTACCACTTCACTGAGAGGGAGAATTCCCGTAATGGTGGTTGAACATGCCTGTTTAGAGGTATTACCTTCGAACATATCTACCTAGTATGAAGGGCGTTAGGAGTCCCATAAAAGGAATTGAAAGTGCCCTGTTATCTCCTTTACTGGTTCTTTTATAAATGAAGGAATGCTGGAGGTGGTGGAGAAGAGCACATTTAACAGGAAGAGTGCTAGAAGGCCTGTGTCTGTGCTTGTTTGGTCTAATTAATTAGTTTTCCTTACCGTATATATTTTTTAAAGATTTTATTTGAGAGCGAGAGCGTGCGAGGGGTGGGGGAGGGGCAGAGGGAGAGGGACGAGCAGACTCTGTGCTGCTGAGCAGGGAGCCCAAGTGGGGCTCAGTCTCAGCCCTGAGATCACGACCTGAGTTAAAATCAAGAGTTGGACGCTGAACCAACTGAGCCCACCAGGTGCTCCTCTATGCCGTGTTTATAAAAGGTTCCAGACTCATTTTAGCTCTACCTTAGTGATAACAATAGCAGCAAGTGGGTCACCACCTAGAAGCTCAGTTTTCTCATCTATAAAATGGGAAATAACAGAATTTAACTCATGAGGCTTCCATGAATTAATACAAATGTAATGTTTAGACCAGTTCCTGACATATAGTATATGCTCAATAAATGTTAGCTTGTACTACTTGTTTAAAAGTTCCTCCTTAGGCCTTGCTATAAGCATCCTTAATTACCTTATTTAAGGTCCTCCACCACTGATACTGTAATTCTGCAATCTCTTAGATAATCTCCCCTCTTCCTGATCTATGTTTTTTCAATGACTTACCACTCAAGAGGCAGAGGAAGATAAAAACACCACTGAAGATAACCCTTCTCATTCTTTTATTTCTAGCCAAAAAAAAAGAAAATGGAAAGAAACATCTCACCATTAAATCTTTCCTGGGGAGGAAGTAATAAAGTTATGTGTCTATATTGGCTATTATAAAGAGGGAAATAACTGGCTAAGTTTCTTTTACTTCATTAAGAAAGTATAAGTAAATTTAGCTTGTGAAAGAGAAAAAAAATTATCCGTCTTTATCAAAAATTCACCATAACGTGTCTCTTAGCTCTAGAGTATTTTAAGTTTAGATGTCTTTTTATTACCAAATACCAGTGCCTCCCTTATTTTCTTTCCTCAATTATAATTATTTAAAACAAAAAAATGAAATGAGATAGATGGTGTTTCTAGAATAATAGCCTGTTAAAAATCCTTTTAACCATTAGCGTAAAGGAAGATATTTATTTATGCTTTCTCATAAACTAATGCTTTTGTTGCAAATGATCACATTTAATAAAGTGTTACATGATAGTTAACAGTTAATGTTACATGATTATATAATTATATGTTATATATTAATAGTTATATGATAGTTAACAGTTAAGAGTTAATACTGATTAAAATTAAGGAAAAGAAATAGTCAGATGGGCCAAAATTTAGTTATTTATGACCTACCTGCCTGCCTTCTTGAAGGTTTTGGGGAATTTTCCTAGGTCTGAATTGCTTTAAAGGTTAAGAACTAATAAACTTTCTGATGTGATGAAGTCCGTTGTAACTGAAACTAACCAGGGAAGTTCCTAACTCACTAGATTCCAAACAGTTTAAACAGTAAAAATTGTCCAAGTAACACAGACAGGAACTTATCACTCGTGTGCTCTGACGTATATGGAACTTAAGCTCCTGACTCATGAAATTAATGAGACTAAATCAAACCTTAAGCTCATTAACTGTAAATCTGGCTAAAGATTTCTGTGTTTACTCTACTACATGTGAGTTGGTTGAGGTATACCTAGCCATGGGGGCATGTATCTCTTCACTATACAAATTAGTTGGTTTTGATTTAAAAAACACACCTTAGTATCTCTATAGCAGAACTTGGTGTATTCAGGAAGCAATTTGATTTTTAAAAATAACGTTTATTTCTAAATGAATATATAGTTCCAAATTAAGGCAGTCGCCTTGAAACAAAGTACTGAGAAAATTAAAATCTCCTTTAACTATGTTCCCATCAAAAAAATCCCAAAAATACCCCATGTTCCCACCAAAACCAGGGTCTTCTTCAGATGTAACCACATTACCATCACAATGTTGGATACCCTTTTTTTTTTTTAGTTTCTATTTAAATTCCAGTTAATTAACATACAGTGTTATAATAGTTTCAAGCGTACAATATAGTGATTCAACACTTGCATTCAACACGTGGTGCTTATCACAGGTGCTCTCCTTGTGAAATCACCTATTGCACCCATCCCCCACCCACCTCCCATGTGGTAACCATCTGTTTGTTCTCTGTAGTTAAGAGTCTGTTTTCTTGGTTTGCCTCTCTCTCTTTTTTCCCCTTTGTTGATTTATTTTGTTTTTCAGATTCCACATATACGTGAAATCATGTGGTATCTGTCTTTCTCTGACTGATGTATTTTGCCTAGCATAATATTCTCTCACTTTATCCACATCATCACATCATCACAATGGCAAGACTTCATTCTTTTTTATGGCTGAGTAATATTCCATTTTATAGATAGATAGATAGATAGATACATCTATATATATCTATATATATCACATCTTTTGACAATCCTTTTTATTTTTGGATTGTCAAATTATTTTTATATTATCTTCATAATATACTTGTAATTTGGGAATATGTGTAACATTGCTTTCTGCTTTATTTTTACAAAAACAGTTTTATAGTCTGTATATTATTTTCCCCCTTGTATTTTACTTAAAAATATGTTGAAAATCTGTCTCTGTCAATCTTTAAATTGGCTTCATTAGTTTTCATTGCTGTATAATATTTTTGGTATGTGATAAACCCTAATCTACCCCTTTTTCTGGTTGATGAGGACATAGGCTATTTTTGTTTTTTTTATGACAATATTGCAGTGTGTATATATGTCCTTGGATGTGTATGTAAGTTGTTTCTCTAAGCCAGGTCCTGAAAAGTGGAATTTCTTGTCACAAGGTATCTTCAGGTAACATTTTAATAGATACTTTCAAATTGCCCCTGAAAGTAACTATCAATCTTCCTACCACCAGCAGAGTATTAGTACTTTTACTGTCACAACCTCACTAATTCTGAATCAAAGATTTGCAAAATATTTATTACTATCTAAAAATCTAAATTAAAATAACATTATATCTTGGCATATCCAGTTGGCAAAGATGAAAAAGGTTATTCTGAAATATGCACTTTTAGTTACAGTGTGGGAAAATGTAAATGAGTGTGTCTATCAATACATATATCCTATCAGCACATGTATTCATGCATATACAAACATATAATTTGTATCACACCATAGCTATGGACTTGTAGCCTCTTTAGAAAAGAAAAGTTAGGGGGCGCCTGGGTGGCTCAGTTGTTTGGGCAACTGCCTATGGCTCAGGTCATGATCCCGGAGTCCCAGGATCGAGTCCCATATCGGACTCCCGGCTCTGTGGGAAGTCTGCTTCTCCCTCTGATCTTCTCCCCTCTCATTCTCTCTCTCTCTCTCAAATAAATAAATAAAATCTTAAAAAAAAATACTTTAAAAAAAAAAGAAAAGTTAGGGGCACCTGGGTGGCTCAGTGGGTTGGGGCCTCTGCCTTTGGCTTGGGTCATGGTCTCGGGGGCCTGGGATCGAGCCCCGCATCGAGCTCTCTGCTCGGCGGGGAGCCTGCTTCCCTCTCTTCTCTGCCTGCCTCTCTGCCTGCTTGTGATCTCTCTCTCTGTGTCAAATAAATGAAATATTAAAAAGGAAAAAAAATAAAAAAAGAAAAGAAAAGTTAACTTCGTATTTTGAATATTTTTTTCACTAAATATACTTGAGTATATTTTTAAAGGTTCTGTGTTACTCAACCATGTTTACTCAGTGTAATTTACTTAATAATTCCCACATATTTGGATATTTCTCATTGTATTTTTGTTCACGTTTGAATATATCTTTAGGATAAATTTATAGAAGTGGGGCTACTGGGACAAACATAAATTTTTTAAAGAAGTAATATCAGGGGTACCTGGGTGGCTCAGTCAGTTAACGAGTCTATCTTTGCCTCAGGTCATGACCCTGGGGTCCTGGGATTGAGCCCCACATGGGACTCCCTACTCAGCACAGAGCCTGCTTCTCTCTTTCTCTCTGCTGCTCCCCTGCTTATGTTCTCTCTCCCACTCTCCCTGTCAAATAAAGAAATAAAATTTAAAAAAAAAAAGTAATACCAATTTAGAGAAATAGTGTGGCACATTCATTTTCATATCCCCAGTGCTTAGCTAGCACTTTACCTAGACTATAATAAGCTCTCATTTAATGCTACTTTTTCTTCCAATCCTTCTGGATATTTTCTTTTTGCTCATATATCTTCATGACAAATTTGTCTTTCGCTCTGATGATCCACTATTAAGCAATTAATTTCTTGAATCAAGGTGACATTATCTAATTAGTCAATCCTCAAACATATGTTTATACAGATATAACCTCTTAGTTATAAATCATGAGGATATTTTCCTTGATATACATGATCTGTATCTTCTTTCCTTTAATGAGAATTTGTTTTTGAGATTGTTTCTAATTGATATCTATGAGAAATAGGTTTTGGGGGGCATCTGGGTGACTCAGTGGGTTAAAGCCTCTGCCTTCAGCTCAGGTCGTGGTCTCAGGGTCCTGGGATCGAGCCCTGAATCAGGCACTCTGCTTAGCAGTGAGCCTGCTTCTCTCTCTCTCTGCCTGCCTCTCTGACTACTTGTGATCTCTCTCTCTTTGTCAAATAAATAAATAAAATCTTAAAAAAAAAGTACATTAAAAAAAAAAAAAAAGGAAATAGGTTTTGGTGCAAGCAAAGAAATCAGTATGGAGAGTAGAGCCCTGAGAGTGGCCACTTGGAGCTTGGGGATGGAAATTTCTATCTGAGATGTTCTAGGAAAGGTGACTGGCCAGGGTGCCTCAGTGGCTCAGTTGGTTAAGCATCTGATTCTTGATTTTGGCTGAGGTCATGATCCCAGAGTTGTAAGATCGAGCCCCACATCAGGTTCCATACTTAGGGGAAGTCTGAGATTCTTTCTCTCCATCTCCCTCTACCCCTCCCCACTGCTCTCTCTCTCTCTCTCTAAAATAAATAAGTAAATAATAAAAAAAAAAAGAAAGAAAAGAAAGGTGACTGGATATGAAATAATGATACTCCAGTAAATCACAGTACATACATATGATTGCATTGAATATATAAAGTTCAAGAATAGGCAACATGGGGCGCCTGAGTGGCTCAGTCGTTGAGTGTCTGCCTTCGGCTCAGGTCATGATTCCAGGATCCTCGGATCGAGGCCCGCATCCGGCTCCCTGCTCTTCGGGAAGCCTGCTTCTCCCTCACCCGACCTCCTTGCTTGTGTTCCCTCTCTCAGTGTGTCTCTCTGTCAAATAAATAAATAAAATCTTTAAAAAAAAAACACAAAAAAAACAATGGGCAACATGAATGTATAGTGATTGAAGACAGAATAGTGGTTAACTATGGGAAGGAGGATTGACCTGAGAAGGAGCATGAGAACATATTTCTGGGTGAAATGAAATGTTCTATATTCAGTCTGAGTGGTGGACATGTATTTATGCAAATGTAAAATGTTATCGAACTGTATGTCTTACATTTGTGCATTTTACTGAATCATACCTTCAGGGGTTTATGTGTTTTCTTTCTCCTTCTCAGTAGGGACAAGTCAATGGGAACATTTCCAGGGTACCTTTCTGTAAATTAGGAATTTACTGAATTGTGTTAAGCAGGGGAGTGACATTAATTATTCAATAGATAATCTGTTCATTTCTGCTATATTCCAGGTATGTTGATTTCAATTAAAAAGATCATTTTGGTAGAAGAGTGAAAGTTAGGTTGGCAAAAGTGAGATTGGAAGCAGGGAGAAAGTTAGGAAGGTGTTAGACTAGTTCAGTTAAGAGATGCTAAAGCCTGGAGGGATGGAAAAAAGGAAATAAAGGAAATGGATGAGAGAAATGGTAGGACTGTATGTTCAGTCTCTTAACACTTGTGGTCTCTGTGTGAGGGAGCGGCTTAGTCCCAACCTTTCTACTTTAGCACTTCACTTAACACCCTCTTAAACAATTATCTCTTTATATTCTCTCTCACCATACTGTAACTCCTTGCGTGAAAAAATGGCGTCTTGGTATCTCCAGTTTCTAGCAGGATGCGTGGCACATAATAGGTACTTGATAAATGTTTGCCAAATAATGAATTATCTTTTATTTATATTTTACTTTTCAATTTTTTTATTATTAAAGTATAGTCAACATGCAATATTAGTTTCAGGTGTACAACATAGTAATTTGACAGTTCCATACATTACTCAGTGCTTACCGCAGTCAGTGTGTTTACCATCTGTCCCATGTACAATTATTGCAATATTATTAACTGTATCCCCTATGTTGCACTTTACATCTCTGTGACTTATTTATTTTGTAACTGGGAGTTTGTACTTCTCAATCACCTTCCCCTATTTTACCCATTCTCCACTTACCTCCTCTCTGCCAACTACTAGTTTATTCTCTATATTTAAGAGTCTATTTGGGTTCTTTTGTTGTTTGTTCATTTGTTTTCCTTTTTAAATTCTATATGTAAGTGAAAGCATATGGTATTTGTCTTTGTCTGATTTACATCACTTAGCACAATGCCGTCTAGGTTCATCCATATTCTCCCAAATGGCAAAATCTCATTCTTTTTAAAGGCTGAGTAATAGTCCATTGTAGAGTGTATGTGTGTGTGTGTGTGTGTGTGTGTGTGTGTGTGTGTGTGTATCACATCTTCTTTATCCATTCATCTATCAATGGACACTTGGGTTGCTTTTATATCTTGGCTATTGTAAATAATGTTTTCATAAACGTAAGGGTGCATGTATCTTTTCCAAATTTGTGTTTTCATTTCCTTTGGGTAAATACTCAGCAGTGAAATTACTGGATTATATGGTATTTCCATTTTTAATTTTCTGAGGAACCACCGTACTGTTTTCTGTAGTGGTTGTACTAGTTTATATTCCCACCAGCAGTGCACAGGAATTTTTTCCATATCCTCACCTTTTCTCCATATCCTCACCAACGCTCGTTATTTCTTGTCTTTTTGGTACTAGTCATTCTGACTGGTGTGAGGTGATATCTCATTGGGGTTTTGATTTGCATTTCCTTGATGATTGTGATGTTGAGCATCTTTTCATGTGCCTGCTGGCCATCTGTATGTCTTCTTTGGGAAAATGTCTATTCAGAAACTCTGCCCGTGTTTTAATTGGATTTTTGGTCTTTTGGTGTTGAGTTGTATAAGTTCTTTATATATTTTGGACATTAGCTTTTTATCAGATACATCATTTGCAAATCTCTTCTCCTCTTCACCAGGTTGCCTTTTTGCTTCGTTGATGGTTTCCTTTGCTAGGTAAAAACTTTTCATTTGGAAAATGATATATCTTTGATGAAGGAAAATCAGGGGAAAGACTACTGGAGTAGTATGCAGATAAATGGTTGTGAGAAGGATAAGTAAAGGATAAGTAGCAAGGATGAGCAGTGGGATTGGATGGACTTTCCTTGGGCTGGTATAGGCTGAGTTCCCAGGTGGTGCTTAAGGTCTAAGGATTTGGCCAAACCCTAGTTTTTTTTCTAAGGGTTGTTTTGCTGTCTTTGTAGATAGTTCTCTCTTGACGCTTCAAGGGAAGAGTTAGCTGGTCTCTAAGATGTCACCTTCCAAATGAAATCCTAGAATTTGAGCTAGCTAGGAGTCCAGGGTCTTTAAAGTTGGATAGACTGGAACACGTTGGGAGAGCTCTGTCCAGGCAAATCAGGGCAGAATTGTCCACTTCCCCGGGGGGTCACCTCTGTAGTAATACAAAGACCTCTTGCAATCTTAAGTAATTCCCTTCATCACCCTGTGCCTTGATTTCCTCATCTCTGTTATGAAGACACTCGATCGTAATATTCTGTAATTCTGTCAGCTCACAAACTTGGCAGCTTTATTTTAGTTCCCCAGTTGTTAATGAGCAGAAGGAGGAACTCTAAACCCGCAGCTTAGATGAAACATCCTTAGTAGCAGCAAATGACATTTCGTATTCTACCAGCCTTGATTTCTTAGCCACAGTAAGAGGAACGTGTAAGATATACATGGGCTGGTGCTCGTCCTGTGGAACCAGACAGAGTTCCACTAGTGAGTCACCTTTTGGAAGCTTCCCTCTGTTTTTGAGTAGATCCTGTGATGAGGAAAAATGTGAAGGGGCATAATTTTAACTTGATGCCAAGAGGATAAGAGCAGGGTTCAAAAGTGCTCTAATATTTATGGTAAGAGGAGGGATTTAATTGTGGAAACTCTGTCATCCTGTTCTTTGCTGAGGACTACTGCTGGATTATATTGCTTGGGAGCCGGAAAATCCTGCCAGCCACCTGCTGGCATCTAGAGCTAGAAAATTCTTTTTTTTTTTCTACTTTTGGTTTAAAAGTCTACTATACTTTTTGTGTGCCTTTGACTTCTTTAGCTTAGAAGCCCCTAATTCATCATTTCCCCACCCTTTATCCTATAAGATGGTTTGAATAATGTTTCATGCTTAACGTAAATTTGGAAAAAATGTTTATGGTACTCACAGAAAACTAAAATATATTTTGAACTGTTAAAAGTCATGAGAATTACTGCGTTGTTTTAACCTTATCTGGCCTGAATTTATTTGACTAGCCAGCTACTTTTTCTTTCAGTGTTTGCTTCTTTCTTTCTTTCTTTCTTTTTCTTTTCTTTTCTTTTCTTTTCTTTTCTTTTCCCTTCCCTTCCCTTCCCTTCTTTTCTTTTCTCTTTTCTTTTCTTTTCTTTTCTTTTTTCTTTGTTTTAGAAATTTATTGAATACCCCACAGGGGAGCAGCAGGACAGGGCAAAGGAGTGACTGTCTGCGACAAGGTGGTGGGGGTGGGGTAGAGTTATAGGACGGATTGAGGGTATGGGGACAAATGGAATTTTCTCCTTTTTGGTAATTTTAGGAGCTGTGCCTGGTTGTAATTGGTCATTTAGGGCTGATGGCAGATTTGCAGTGGGTCTCCAAATGAGTCTATTTGCATTCAGGCCATGGGTGCTGGGACTCATTTACCTTACTTAGGTTTCTGGTGCTCAAATTTGTTGACTAAAAGCGGCCTCTGTAGTCTCCTCCTGGGCCCCTGTATGTCTCTCTCCGGAAGAGAGTTTGTCTAGTTTCGGGACCTAAGTTCTTTGCTTTATATTTGATGGGTGCTTATTCCTTCATGCTTAAAACATACATCCAGGGGCACCTGACTGGCGCAGCTGATGAAGCATGTGACTCTTGATCTCGGGGTCTGGGGTGTGAGCCCCACATTGAGCATAGAGTTTACTTTAAAATAAAATGTAAAAAACCCCATACATCCAAATATTACACATGCCCTTATGTCCCGAGCATTCCTCAGACCCCCAATTCACTCTTTCCATTCTATGCCCCACAGTGGAGTCGCATTGCTTCTAGGCTACCTCCCCCCCGTTTTTAAAAGATTTTATTTATTTATCACAGGGAGAGAGAGAGCCCACAAATAGGGTGGGGGAGGGGCAGAGGGAGAGGGAGAAGCAGACTCCTCACTGAGCAGGGAGCCCAGGGGCTCGATCCCAAGACCCTGAGACCATGACTCTTTCAATGTTTCCTAAGATCCTTAAGAGCAAGTTGGGATCTGAATAGTGTCCCCCTAGTAACCATAATCACCATAAAGGTGATGATGGCTTGCAATTCTTTCTCACTCCTCATTCTACAAAGCTTGTTTGGGTCCATAGTTACCTTAAAAAAGTCTTCGGATATTTCTGGGTAGAAAACATTTTTACTCTCATTTGGGGAGATTCAGGGTCAGAGAGGTTACAAGAGTTCTGTAATGTGACACAATAAATAAACAGAGACCTAGGACAAAAAACAACCAAGTATTCTCATTCTTCATGAGGCTGCTTTCTAAGATACCAGTTAAATAGTGACTCTGAACTTCTTTATGGGGGACAGAGATGTTACAGTTACATGAGAATATTGTAGTTCATATGCAGTAAGAACTAGAGTCTATAGCAGTGTAAGATACTAAACCAAAGTTTAGATATTGCCATTTATTCATTTATTCAGTAAGTACTTATTGGTCTCCTATCTGTCGGATACTATACAGTTACAGCAAAAAACAAAGTAAACAACATCTTGTCCCCATGAAGTATATATTCTACTGAAAGATAAAGAAAACCAGAGTAAATATACACACGTATAAAAAAATAAATAAAATAACATAAAATTATGATAAGAAAATGAATAGAGAAATGTGCTGTGGGACATCACATCAAGAATGATGGTGGATAGGAAATATCTATTGGAGTTCCAGCAGGTGTTATGGGTTGGATTGTGCCCCTCCGGAATTCATATAAAGTCCTAACCCCTGTATCTCAGAATGGAAGTAAGGTCATTGCAGATGTAACTCATTAAGATGAGGTCATTAGAGTAATCCTAACCCATTATGACCAGTGTCTTTATAAAAAGGAGAAAGTTGTACACAGAGACACACACACACAGGGAGAACATCATGTGAGGATGAAAGCAGAGATTGCGAGGATGCTCGTACAAGCCAAGGAATGCCAGATTCCCAGCAGACCACCATTACATGGGGGACAGGCATGGAAGAGCTTCTCCCTCACAGCCGTCTCAGAAGGAGCCAACCCTGCTGACGACTCGATCTTGCCTCCAGAACTGTGAGACAAGCTTCTGTTGTTTAAGCCATGCAGTTCGCGGTACTTTATTGTGGCAGCCCTGGAAAACTGATACACCAGGAAACAATGGCATGCTCATGGAAAAAGAATTTAATGAAGGGAAACCAACAATGAGGCTGAAACATTCCAGGCCCCCCTGGAGGGATAAGGGAAAGGAGCCATTAGCGGAACCTCATGGGAGGTTATAGCTATGAAAGTACCCAACTATTAGGAACTTGGGTAGAGGAACATGGCGACCACCAACCAGCAACCTAGCATGGGGGGAACCAGGAAAATACATGCCCAGATCTTTCTTTCCTCCTGCCCTCCTGTTTTCCATCATTGCTTCCCATTGGCAAAACCCAATGGAGGGGCGTCTGCATGGCTCAGTTGGTTAACTGTCTGCCTTCAGCTCAGGTCATGATCCCAGGGTCCTGGGATCGAGTCCCACATCGGACTCCCTGCTTGGCACAGAGCCTGCTTCTCCCTCTCCCTCTGCCTGCTGCTCTCTTCTTGTGCTTTCTCTCTCTCTCTTTCTCTATCAAATAAATAAATAAAATCTTAAATGAAAAAACAAACAATAGAAAGAGAGATCAAGGAATCCTGGTTGACTTATCCCATGAAAGTCAGCTTTCTAGGGAACAGAGTTAGAGTGGAGATGGGTGGATGGCGTATTCAGAGGAACAAATGGGAAATATCTCGCAGTGGTTAGAGGTGGTCTTTTTGAGGAGATGACATTTGAGCTGAGGCCTCAGTGAAACCGAAATCATGAGAAGTGTGTTCCCGCAAAGGGAATAGCAAGAATAAAATCCTTGAGGTGGGGATGAACTAAGTATACTTGAGAAACAGAAAGACAGCCGGAGGGTGCCTGGTGTGGGGGGCTCAGGGAGGATGTTCGTGATCAGCTCAGAGAGGCAGACAATCATTGGAGCATTTAAAGCTTTGTGAAGGGATAGTAAGACTTTTCTTGTAAGCATAATGGGAAGCAAATGGAGAATTTTAAGTTACTGAGCTGTGAGGTGAGGATCACTTTAGCTGATCTGTGGAGCCTCGTCGTGGGAGTGTGAACGTAGAAGCAGGATCCCTGTCCCACAGGAGACGTGATGCTGGCCTGCAGAAAGGTGGTAAAAAAGGAGGTGGAGAGAAGTGGACAGATTGAGGGCCTCTGTTTAAAATAGGGAGACAGGACGAGTTCTTGCCTTGCCTGTGGGAAGAAAGGAAAAATGAGGAATCAAGGTCGATGTCTAGGATTTTTGGCTTGAGCAATTCAGTGGTTACTGTGATATTTACTGAGATAGGAAAATGAGGGGAAGAGCAAATCTGAGGGAAAGACTGTGAGTTTTTTGTTTTTTAAGATTTTATTTATTTATTTGACAGAGAGAAATCACAAGTAGACAGAGAGGCAGGCAGAGAGAGAGGGAGAAGCAGGCTCCCCGTGAAGCAGAGAGCCCGATGTGGGGCTCGATCCCAGGACCCTGAGATTACAACCTGAGCCGAAGGCAGAGACTTTAACCCACTGAGCCACCAAGGCGCCCTGAAGACTGTGAGTTCTGACTGGGATACGTTACATTTTAAATATTCTATAAACTTCCAAGTAACAATGTCAAGTAGCAGCTGGCTATGAGTCTCAATCTCAGGAGAGAATTCAGGGCTGGAAATATAAATTCGATGTGTTATTTGAAGCATGTATATAAGATTGGATAGAATTGCCTACTGCAAGATTATACATAGAGAAGAGATGTCTTTTTCTGGCGATACGAAAAGCTAGGGATTCTGAAACTCATGTCTGCTACGTGACATCTAAAAATACTCAACAACAATAAAAAAAAATCTTTTGAAATAATCGGATGAGCCCTTTAAGAAACTAATGGAAATCCTCTGAGGTTAGGAATAAGGAGGTACAAGAGAACCTGAAGATAAATGTTATGGACTGAATATTTGTGTCTCCCTCCACCCCCCAAATTCCTGTGTTCAAGCCCTAACCCCCAGTGTGGCTGTATTTGGAGATGGGACCATTGAGGAAGTGTGAGGTTATAAGGTTAGTAACTTTGAGGTTAAATGAGGTTAAAATAGGATTAGTGTCTCTATAAGAAGACTCCAGATCTCACCCCCACTGCCCACTTGCTCCAGCACACAGTTGTTGAAGGAAGGTCCACATAAAAACCCAGTGAGGGCTCTCTATTCTGTTCCACTGGTCTATGTGTCTGTTTTGGGGCCAGTACCATGCTGTCTTGGTGATCACAGCTTTGGGGTAAAGCTTGAAATCAGGCGAGCCTGGTGGTGGGTATTGAGGAGGGCACGTATTGCATGGAGCACTGGGTGTGGTGCATGAACAATTAATCTTGTAACACTGAAAAAATAAAATAAACCTATTGGGGGGAAAAAACCCAGTGAGGGGGCGCCTGGGTGGCTCAGTGGGTTAAAGCCTCTCCTTCGGCTCAGGTCATGATCTCAGGGTCCTGGGATCGAGCCCTGCATTGGGCTCTCTGCTCGGCAGTGAGCCTGCTTCCCCCTCTCTCTCTGCTTGCCTCTTTGCCTGCTTGTGATCTCTCTCTCTCTCTCTCTCTGTCAAATAAATAAATAAAATCTTAAAAAACAAAAACAAAACCCAGTGAAAATGAGACCATCTACTCTTGGGGAAGAGGTTTTTTGGTTGGTTGGTTGTTTTGTTTTACCAGAAACCAAATTTTCTAAAATATTGATATTAGACTTCCAGCCTCCACAATTGTAAGAAAATAGATTGTTTAAGCAACCTACTCTGTGATATTTTGTCCTGGCAGCCTGAACAGCCTAAGACAGTAAGTGAACCCTGATCCCCTTGCATATATTAAAGCCAGTAAATGTGGGTAGCTTAGAGCTATGGAGCATAAGGGATATTGGAGACAAAGTCTTGGGATGTAGGATGTACATTAACCACCTTACATCATAATCACCTTATACAAGCCCAGGACATAGGAAGAGCTATGTTCTTGGACAAAGGGTGAACCAGAAAAAGAAAACTCACCAATCAGAAGCAGACTTCAGTGTTGGCTGCGGTATTATTGGAAGGGGTTAAAAGAAAATAAATACCTCCTCTTAAGAATCTTTCATAGATTTGGCTGAATTTATATTATCTTTGTGGTCCTAAGAACTACACGTTAAGAATTGTAGTTTATTTATTTATCATTTTAAAGATTTTACTTTTAAGCAATTGCTGCCCTCAATATGGGGCTCAAACTCACAACCTTGAGATCAAGAGTCGCATGCTCCATGGACCGAGCCAGCCAGGCACGCCTAGGGATTATAGTTTAAAGTAGACTCTGATGTCCTCAGGCACGGAGCAAAAGCAACACAAATCCTCCGTGGAGGAATCTTCCTTCATTTCAGGCCTCAAAAATTCCCACGAAGCTAAAGCAAACTTGAAATACATAAGGAAACCAACTGCTTTGAACGAGGGTTAGCAGAACAATATGCAGAACTAGAATTGCAAGATATTTAAATTTGGAATTATTAAATACAGAATCCAAAAGAGTTTTTTTTTAATACTGCTTAACAAAATTCAACGAAGAAATAAGAGACAACCAAAGTGAGCAAATAGATTGGAAAAAAAAAAAGTAAACTGAATATCCAGGAAGATAATATGTGATAGTTTATCAGCAAATGTTTGTGGGGCACCTGTGATGTAACAGGCATTCCTCTAACGGTTGAGTTTACTGCGGTGAACAAAATAAGCAAACCTGTTTGACCTTGTGGAACCTAGCATCTAGATGGAGAAATACATTTAAAACATAGCGTAAGGGTTAAAGGACATACGATTCAAGCTTAAGTAAGAACTGGTGAAGTAGAAAAGAAATCTAAAGAAGTAACACAGAGGGGCACCTGGGTGGCTCAGTGGGTTAAGGCCTCTGCCTTCGGCTCAGGTCATGATCTCAGGGTCCTGGGATCGAGCCCCACATCGGGTTCTCTGCTCAGCGGGGAACCTGCTTCCCCCCCTCTCTGCCTGCCTCTCTGCCTACTTATGATCTCTCTCTCTCTCTCTCTCTGCCAAATAGATAAATAAAATCTTAAAAAATAAAAATAAAAAAATAAAAAAAAGAAGTAACACAGAAAACAACAAAGATATAAAACAAAAAACAACCACGAAATAAAGAAGCAACAGAATTCTGGATAGAAGTACAAAGATATGAAAAATGTGACAGCTCAAGTGCTGGAAAGTGTGTAAAAGATAGTTACAGAAAGAGATAAGAGAGAGATTGTGGTAAGAGCAACTTTCAAAAGTCGATGATCGATAATTTCATGAAAGTCATGGTTTTTCAGATTATCTGTTACGGAAGTGAGATGTTAAAAGTAGCCCAAGAGAAACGATATTTCATAAACAAAGGATAGCAGTGATTCTGACACTTGACTTCTGAACAGTAGAACCCAGAAGATGTGGAGGAGTGTCTAAAACGTGCTGAGATAAAATAACCAGCAACCTAGAATGTATATGCAGAAAAACTGTATTTCAAGAATGGAGATTAATTAAGGAACTTGCAGTAAAAGAAAAAATGGAGTTTACCACCCCTCCCAAAAAAGAAATTTGCCCATATAAATTTCTAAAAGATAAACTTCAAGAAGAAGGAAAGTAGTCCCTGAAATGGTTTGAGATACAGGACAAAATAGTGAGTAAAGATTATGGTAAACACCATAGGAAAATATAAACAAATATTGATGTTATAAAACATGAATAATGCTTAAGTTATACAGTCAAAATTAAGATAGAGCTAAAATATAGGGTCACAATTGCTTATGAGGAAGCAAGGTAATTGCAATTAAAGCATTTTGAAAGCTTTATATTTATGTGAGATAAGTAAAGACTATTTTGTTAAGCTAAGTGTCCATTTATAGTCTAGTGACTAAGAGAATAGCAATAAGGTGTATATCTTCCAAACCAGTTAAGGGAAAGAATGGAATGATAAAAAAATATCTACGGTCAGTTTAAATGTAAGGAGAAAGGTGGAGGGAGAGAGACAGAAACAGAGAGAGAGACGGAGGCAGAGAGACAGAGAGAGGTGGATGGAGGGAGAGAGGAACAAGGGCAGAAAAAAATGAAAGCTTGAAATAAGATGGAAAAATAAATCCAAATAGGCTAGTAATCAAAATAAATGTAAATAGACTTAATTATACAGTTAAAGATTATAGGTTATCAGGATAGCTTTTAAAAAAGACATTTCTATATTTTTTATAAGATATACACTTAAGACAAAATAAAGTTAGGAGAAAGAATGGAAAAAGATAACCAAGATAGACATAACCAAAAGAAATCCAGTGCATTTATATGTGTGCTTAACTAGAATTCAAAGAAAAAATATAGTACTAGAGGGGCACCTGGGTGGCTCAGTGGGTTAAGCCTCTGCCTTTGGCTCAGGTCATAATCTCAGGGTCCTGGGACTGAGCCCCGCATCGGGCTCTCTGTTCAGCCTGCTTCCCCCTCTCTCTGCCTGCCTCTCTGCCTACTTGTGATCTCTCTCCTCTCTGTCAAATAAATAAATAAAATCTTTAAAATATGTATATATATATATATAGTACTAGAGATCAAAGAGATTATTATATAATGATACAAAGTTCAGTTTTTCAGACACATAGTACTAAATTGGTATATTTCTAATAATATAGCATCCAAATACATAAAGCATATACATAGTAGATAAGTGATAAACTGATCAAACTAAAGCAGCAATAGACAAATACATATGTTTGATAGATCAAAAAGAGAAATCACTCTAGATAAAGAAAATTTGAGGAATATGATGAATACTCTTTTTTTTTTTTTTTTTAGAGAGAGAGAGGATGGGGGGAGGCACAGAGGAAGAATCTTAGGCAGACCTCACCCCAGTACAGACCCCGACTCTGAGGTTGATCTCAAGACCTTGAAATCATGATCCGAGTCGAAATCCAGAGTTGGACACTTAACCAACTGAGCCACCCAGGTGCCCCCACAATAAACAATCTTGATCTGAAGAACAAATATGTAGTACTTTGTACTTAATAATTGGAGAATATATCTCTTTTCAAGAACACCCATATCATTTTTAAATGTATATGTAATCTTGTATTTATTTTTTTTTCAGATTTTTAAACTTAATTTCTAGTTAGTTAACATACAGTGCGATATTGGTTTTAGGAGTAGAATTTAGTGATTCATCACTTACATACAATACCCAGTGCCTAACATAACAAGTACTCTCCTAATACCCATCATCCAACTAGCCCATCCCCTGTACACCTCCCTCCATCAACCCTCAGTTTGTTCTCTGTCATTAAGAGGCTCATGGTTTGTTTCCCTCTCTTCCCCCACCCCATATGTTCATCTGTTTTGTTTCTTAAATTCCATGTATCAGTGAAATCAAATGGTATTTCTCTTCCTCTGACTGACTTATTTCGCTTAGCATAATACACTCTAGCTCCATCCACATATTGCAAATCACCTGAATCATTTTCAAAATGGACTGTTTCTTAGGCCATAAAGTAAATCTTGATACACTTCAGAGAATTAGTATCATACAGAATTTGTTTTTTTAAACCAATGCATCTTAAAGGCAAAAGTCAGAAACAAAGTGCTAACTTAAAAATATGTATTGAAACATTAAAAAATTAGACTTCTAAATATTTCAAGAATCAAAGAAGGTACCAAAATAGAAAGCAGAGATGATCGGTGATTAGAATGGTATATAACTACAGATTTACCTTTAAAGCTTTACTTGAGGAAATATATAGCTTAAGCTGGTTTATTTAGAAAAGAGTAAAGACTGGAAATGTTATAAGCATTCAACTTAAGAAATGGGGAAGAGAAAAACAGTAAATCCAAAGAAAGTAGAAGGAAGAAACTATAAAGATGAGAACAGAAGTTATATGAAGTAGAAAAGAAAGGTACAATGATACCTTCTTTGAAAATACTAATGAAAGTGACAAATTTATAATAAAATTATTCAGGCAAAAACAAAATGCAAAAAATAATGGTTTGAATACAGTGGATTTCTTATTGGAAAACCATAAAAGGCCAGAAGACAGTGGAACAGCATAAAGTACGAAGAGAAAAGAATTGTCAACCCTGAATTCTGCATCCAGAAAAAGGAAATATCCTTCAGGAACACAATCCTGAGGACATTTTCAGGTGAAAGAAAAATAAGAGAATAGTTGACCATCAGAGCTGTTCTAGGAGTGTTGAGGTTCTAAGTTCTTCAGAGAAAATATACCTGGGAGAACCTTGGATCTTCATGAGTAAAGGAAGAGTAACGGAAATGATAAATGTCTGGATAAAAAGGATAGACTGTTTTTCTTTTCTTAAATCCCTTAAAATACATGTGACACTTGAAAGCAAAAATATGACATTACTGGTGGGGTTTTCAGTGTAGTCCAAATGATGACTTTAATATAAAAAAGAAAGAGTGGAGGAACCAATGTGGTCATAAGGCTATTACATTTTATTTGGAATGGCAAAATATTTACTCCAAGATTAAGAAGGTTTGGGTATTATAATCATGACAGCAACTACTGTAACAATTGCACCAAGAGATATATCCTCTTGGTAATAAATAGAACAAGTAGACAGAAAATCAAGGATATAGAAAACCTGAAATTCTTTCAAGTGTACTTGGAATATTCACTAAGACCGCATAATAATTGATAAAATGAATCCTAAAATTTTAAAAGAACACAGTGCATACAAAGCAGGTTCTCTGGGGGTGCCGGGTGGCTCCTTTGGTTGGCTGGCCAGCCCTTGATTTTGGCTCAGGTCATGATCTCAGGGTCCTGGAATGGGTCCCTGTGTCGCTCAGCGGGGAGTCTGCTTGAGGATACTCTCTCTTCCTCTCCCCCTGCCTCTCCTCACTCTCTCTAAAATAAATAAATGAATCTTGAAAAACCAAAAAAACTAAAATAAGCTCTCTGTCCATAATGAAAGTAAGTAGACCCACATGTGTGGTCAATAGATTTCTGGTAAAGTTCAAGAAAGGATTTTTTTTCAATAATTGGCAATGAAACAATTGTATATCCATGCAAAAAAATTTTTGCCTGAACCCAAACCTCACACTTTATACAAAAATTAACTGATAATACCTTATAGAGATAAATGTAAGATATAAAACTATACATCTTCCAGAAGAAAAATTTTTTTAAAGATTTTATTTGTTTATATGACAGAGAGAGAGAAAGAGATCACAAGTAGGCAGAGAGGCAGGTGGGGGGGCGGGGAAGCAGGCTCCCTGCTGAGCAGAGAGCCCGATGTGGGGCTCGATCCCAGGGACCCTGAGATCATGACCTGAGCCGAATGCAGAGGCTCTAACCCACTGAGCCACCCAGGTGCTCCCAAAAGAAAATTTTTATTTTTGTGAATTAAGAGTTCTTAGACACCAAAAGCGTGATTCCTAAAACACTGATAAATTGAACTTCATCAAAACTAAAAACCTTTGGAGTGAAAAAGAGATATATGCTTTATTATTTCTTTTTTTAAATGTTCAGTTAGCCAGCGTATAGTACATCGTTAGTTTTTGATGTAATGTTCGACGATTCATTAGTTGCGTATAACATCCAGTGCTCATCACATGTGCCCTCCTTAATACCCATCACCCAGTTACCCCATCCCCCCAACTCCCCTCCGTTTTGCAACCCTCAGTTTGTTTCCTGGAGTCCAAAGCCTCTCATGGTTTGTCTCCCTCTTTGATTTCTTCCTATTCAAAACTAAAAACCTTTGTTTTCCTAAGGATGGTTATAAGAATAAAGTGAAAAGTCCTAGACTAGGAGAAAATATTTGTAAATCATATGTCCGAAAAAGGACTTTTATTCAGAAAATACAAAGAACTCTCAAAACTCAATGATAAGAAAACAAACAGCCTGATTTAAAAAAAAAAAATAGGCAAAGGATTGGAACAGCTATTTCCCCAAAGGAAATATGCAGATGGCAAATAAGCACATGAAAAGATGTTCACCATCATTAGTCATTAGGAAAATGCAAACTGCTGTCTTAATTAGATATCAGTGTACACTATTAAAATGGCTAAATGGAATGGAAAAGAAGCCTGAGAATACTAAGTACCGGCAAGGATGCAGAATTCCGGAATTCTCATTTATCACTGAGATACAGGACAAAATAGTGAGTAAAGATTATGGTAAACACCATAGGAAAATATAAACAAATATTGATGTTATAAAACATGAATAATGCTTAAGTTATGGAGTCAAAATTAAGATAGAGCTGGTAGGAATGCAAAGTGGCAGTGTCTTGGGAAAACGGTTTGGCAGTTTCTGATCAAAGTGAATATGCACTTACCATATGACACAGCCATCTCACTCCTACGTATTTATCCAAAAGAAATGAAAATGTATGTTTACACAAAAATCTGTACGTGAATGTTTATAGCACCTTTATTCATAATTGCCTCACACTGGAACCCATCCAGATGTCCTTCAGTTGGTGAATGGTAAGCAACTCCGGTACGCCCATACAACGGAATCCTACTGGACAATAAAAAGCAATGTACTATTGATACACAAACGACATAAGTGGATCTTTTTTTTTAAAGATTTTATTTATTTGAGATAGAGCAAGAGGGAGAGAATGTGTGCAGGAGCAGGGGGGAGGGGCAGAGGGAGAGGGACAGACACCCCGCTAGTCAGGGAGCCCAATGCGGGGCTCAATCCCAAGACCTTGGGATCATGACCTGAGCCCACGACAGATGCTTGACCGGCTGAGCCATCCAGGTGCCTCAACATAAATGGATTTCAACTGCATAATGCTGGGTGATAGAAGTCATATCTATAATGCTACACATTCTTCTGTACCATTTAAATGACCTTCTGAAAAAGGTAAAATTATAGTGGTTGACAGGAGTAGAGGGGAAGGGGAGGGACTGACTATGAAAAAATAGCATGGGGAAATTTTTCCTCCCTAAGTGATGGTTACATTGGCACCCATTTTATTCATAAAATGATATATATGTGTGTTTTCTTAAGAATTAATTAATTAATTAGAAGATTTATTCATTTACTTGAGAGGGAGAGAGTGAGTGGGAGGAAGGGCAAAGGAAGAGGAAGAGAGAGAATCTCAAGCAGCCTCCCCACTGTGCACAGAGGTTGACTCAGGGCTGGATCTCAGGCCCCGAGATCATGACCTGAGCCAAAATCAAGACTCAGATACTTAATCCACTGAACCACCCAGGCACCCCATCAATTTATTTAAACTTAAAAAAAGAAACAACTCTTCCCCTCTTTCTCCCACCCCCTCCTCTGGGAACCACCAATCTGTTCTCTGTATCTATGAGCTTGGTAACTTATTAATTTATTTATTTTTAGATTCCACATGTAAGAGTGATCAAATGGAACTTGTTTTTCTCTCTCTGACTTATCTCACTTCGCATAATGCCCTTGAGGTGCATCCATGTTGTTGCAAATGACAGGATTTCATTCTTTTTATTTTATGGCTGAATATGTATTTCTTTAACCATTTATCCATCAATGGACACATAGGTTGTTTCCGTATCTCGGCTATTGTAAATAATGCTGCGATGAACATGGGGGTGCATATATCTTTTCTAGTTGGTATTTTCATTTCCTTTGAATAAATACCCAGCAGCAGAATTACTGGATCATATGATAGTTCTACTTTTAATTTTTTGTGAGAAACTTCCATACTGTTTTCCTTACTGGCTCACCAATTTACATTCCTATGAACAGTGCACAAGGGATCTTTTTTCTCCATATTCTCCCCAAAACTTATTTCTTGTTGTTTTGATTCTAGCCATTCTGACAGGGGCAAAGTGGTATCTCATTATGGTTTCGATTTGCATTTTTGTGATGATCAATGATATACAGCATAATTGCATATACCTGTTGGCTAGGTGTATGTCTTCTTTGGACAAATGTCTATTTGGGTCCTCTGCCCATTTTTTAATCATATTGTTTGGTTTTTTGCAATGGGGTTGTATGAGTTCTTTTTATGTTATAGAAATTTAGCCCTTTAACAGATAAATGATTTACAAATATTTTCTCTATTCAGTAAGTTGCCTTTTTATTTTGTTGGTTGTTTCCTTTGTTGTGTAGAACCTTTTTAGTTTGATTTTGTCCTGCTTGTTTATTTTTGCTGTTGTTGCTTTTGCTTTTGGTGTCAGATTTTAAAAATCCTCAAAAAATAAAAATAAAAAATCATCACTAAGATCTATGTCAAGGAGTTTACCATCTGTGTTATTTTTCTAGGAGTTTTATGGCTTCAGGTCTTATATTCGAGACCTTAGTTCAGTCTGAGGTAATTTTTGTGTATAGTATAAGATAGTGGTCTAGTTTCATTTGTGTGTGGTGTGTGTCTGTCTAATTTTGAAGAGACTATCCAGTCCTCATTGCTTATTCTTGGTTCCTTTTATTGTTGGTCAGATTAATTGACCATATATGTGTGGGTTTATTTCTGGGCTCTCTAGTCTGTTCCACTGATCTGTGTGTTAGCTTTTATTCCAGTACCATACTGTTTTTAAATGACATTTAAATGACATTCTGGTAAAGGCAAAACTACAGTGATTGCTGGAGTTTGGGGGGAAGGGGAAGGACTAAAGAGACAAAAAGATAGCACAAGGAAAATTTTGTGGTAAGTATTACAAGACTATATATTTGTGGATTTCAGTGAATATAAATTTAAAAGTGAGTTAAAAAAATTAGTAGAAAAAAATCCATGAATGCTAGCAGAAGAGATACTGAGAGTTAACAGGAACAATAAAGAAGGGGTAGGGGAAATTCTCATTTATTACTTATATGGAAGGATCAGGGAAGACTCTGAGGAAGTGACTTTAAGCTGAGCTATGAGGGATGGGGGGAGTTGGCTGGGAGAGAGGTAGGGGAAAGAGGATTTCAGGTAGAGGAAATAATTTATAGAAGTACTTGACAGATTGGGGCTCAGTCGGTTAAGACTCTGCCTTTGGCTCAGGTCATGATCCCAGGGTCCTGGGACAGAGCCCCACTTCAGTCTCGCTGTTCAGCGGGGAGTCTGCTTCTCCCTCTCCCTTTACTCCTCCCCCCTGCTCCTGTTCTCTCTCTCTCAAATAAATGAATAAAAAAATCTTAAAATAGAAAAAGAAAAGGGGCGCCTGGGTGGCTCAGTGGGTTGGAGCCTCTGCCTTCGGCTCAGGTCATGATCTCAGGGTCCTGGGATCAAGTCCCATATAGGGCTCTCTGCTCAGCAGGGACCCTGTTTCCCCCTCTCCCTCTACCTGCCTCTCTGCCTACTTGTGATCTCTCTCTCTGTCAAATAAATAAATAAAATCTTAAAAAAAAAAAAAGAAAAGAAAAAAGAAATACTTGACAGACAAAGGAGCACTAGGATTCTCAAAAGCTAAGAGAAAGCCAGTGTGGTTGCAACCCAGAGTACTAGGGCAAGAGTGATCAGAGAAAAGGCATACAGAAGGGGCCCAAACCCCTACCCAAACCCATAAGGGGGCCTTATGGGCCATTTAAGGATTTTAGCTTCTTCCCAAAACACTGAGGTTTTTACTTGCACTTAGGAAGAGCATGATTAGATTTAGAATTTTGCCTTAAAATTAGGGCTACGGGTTAAGGCAAAATTGGAGTTGAGGGAGAGTAGGAGTGGGAAGATTTGCTTGGTGAAGTGACGAGGTCATCATAAGAGAAAAATGATCTGGGTTCCTTTTAGGCTGTAATTCACACCCTCCTTCTTGGAAAAGCTAGCATTTCTAGTAAATTCTTATGTCAATTTCTAATAAATTTTGATGGAATGAAGACTTGTTCTGGGTAACTAACAACTCACGCAGCTATCAGCTGACTGCCAGTGACCTTCAAATAGACTGTTCTTTCTTTCTGTTCTTTCTAATTTCTTTCTAATCTAATCTAATTTTCTAATCTAATCTATTCTTTTTTTCCTAGAAAATTTCCCTACCAGGAATAAATATTTTAATTGACCTACAAAAAGCAATTTTGTCTTGCTTGCGTACAAGATTACAATGAAATGTTGACACATGTTTATTAAAAAGAAAGATTTTAATGAAGTTTTTGGAAATAAAATCAACATCCAAAAATTAATTGCCTTCCTGAATATCATTAGTAAACCACAAGCAAACATAAATTCTAAGAGATGCCATTTACAATAGTGATAAAAATAAGAAATTTGGGAAAAATATAATAAGCAAGATCGTTGTGAAGAAATTATAACCTTATTAAAAGTACATTAGTTTCCCATGACTGCCATAACAAATACCCACAAAGTTGGTGGCTTAGAACAAGAGAAATTTATTCTCTCACAGTTCTGTAGGGCAGAAATGCAAAACCGAGATGTTGGCAGGGCCCCACTCCCTCTGCAGTTTCTAAGGGGCGATCCTTGCTTATCTCTTCAAGCTTCTGGTAGCTTTAGGTGCTCCTTGGCTTGTGGCTAAATAACACTAATTTCTGCCCCCACCTTCACATGACCTTCTCTTCTGTGTCTTATGACACTTGCCATTAGATTGAAGGCCAGGGTGAAAGCAAAAACCCTTTTTCTAAACAAGGTCACATTCATAGGTTCTAGGGGTTATGAACATATCCTTTTGAGGCCAGCATTCATCCCCCTACAGTAAAGAACCAGATAAATGGAGGGATGTACCATGTTCATATTAATGAAGACAAACGTAATGTCAAATTGATCTTGCCAAATTGATTCAGTGTATACTAATTATATCCCCCAGGAATTTTTCAGTGGAACCTAATGAATTGGTCCTAAAAAGGACAAATAGCTGGGATACTCTTTAAAAAGAAGTAGGTAAGGAGATGAGATTATGACCAGCTAGATACCAAGATTTATTTGAAAACTATCCTAAGTAAGACTATCTGGCATTGACACAAAGATTTAAAAACTGACCAATGAAACATAAATTAACCTCTAACATGTATCAAAACCTGATATGTGGAAAATGTGGCATTGCAGATTGGTGGGGAAAGAATGTTTTTTTAGGAAATGCTCCTGGAACAATAAGTTACCCATGT
The DNA here is from genome assembly GCA_028533885.1 of Nasua narica. Classification (NCBI taxonomy): domain Eukaryota; kingdom Metazoa; phylum Chordata; class Mammalia; order Carnivora; family Procyonidae; genus Nasua; species Nasua narica. The sequence goes on from CM052813.1 coordinate 11,941,946, forward strand.
TGAAAAGACTGAAATCAGATCCGTACTTCACATGATATCCAAAACATCAATTCTGGGCCTACATGGGAAAGCCAAAGTTGTAGCACTATTTGAAGAAAATATAGAAAATTATGACAGGCAAGAAATGCTTTTTTTAAAGATTATTTCTTTATTTGGGAAGGAGAGAGAGGGTATGAGAGAGAGAGAACACAAGCAGGGGGAGGGGCTAAGGGAGAAGGAGAAGCAAGCTCCCCCTAAGTAGGGAGCTCTATGTGGGACTCAATCCCAGGACCCTGAGATCATGACCTGAGCCGAAGATAGACCCTTAACCAACTGAGCCACCCAGGCGCCCCCAGGAAATGATTTCTTAAGCAAGCAAGAAAATATACTAATAATAAAAGATAAGAATGATACATTTGACTGCATTAAAATTAAGAATTTTTGCAAATGAAAAGCTATCATATGGAGAGTAAAAAGATAGGTGAAGACATTGGTACACTTAAAAGATTGATGGCTGGAGTATATATAGAATTTCTGAAGAAATTAAAGGACCGACAAAACATACATATATACATACATATAAAAACATTATATTACTACATATTATTATATCTATTAGATTCTATTCTAAGGTAGAATTGGGCAAGATATGCGGGCAGGCATTCTGAAAGAGGAACTATGAATCTTCAATGAGTATATGAAAACATGCTCAATCTCATTGTTGCTCATGGAAATACAAGTTAAAACACCAATGGGGTACCACTTACACCATCTCGATTAGCAAAAGATTAAAAAGTTGTAAAAAGTTGTTCTAGCCTCTTGGGTTTGAGGAATAACAAAAACTCTTATTGGTGGAAGTGGATGTTGGTGCAAGCATTTTGGATCATAATATGGCATTATCATAATATGGCATAACTTACATACCCCCTGTTGATGTGGGAACGAAGGCAGAAGAAAAATTATTACATTTCCTTAATACTGACAGCCCGTTACAAGTCCTTGAAACAGACTGACATTCCTCTGGGGATTCAACCGGCTGGATGTTGACATCTGCTAAGGGCAAAAGGCAGTCAGCCTGACCCCTAGGACCCTCTAGGTTTATACTTCAACATATAAAAATTCCTTTGGAAACTTCCTTTGTCTCTAACCCTCAAGACACATGTTGGCAGTCATGTCCCAACTATATGACCCACTAATATACATCAAACTGTGGATAGCAGACATGTACAGGAATGGCCACAGAAGCGAGTTTTATAATGACAAACAACTAGAAACAACCCACACATCTGTTAATTGGAACATGACAAATAAAGATGTAGCCACAGGATCGAATGCTGGAAAACCATAAATATTGACTGATTTACAGCTGCTCTCATAAGGATTGAGGACTCTCTGAGACTTGATATTAAGTGAAGAAAAAAGCACGCCTTCAATTAATGAATTCAAGTTTTATGAAGTGTATATTTTAGTATTATAAATTTTACAAGCAAGCAAAACTGAAGGACATTTTCCATTTCATAAGTTGGGCAATGGGCAGGACCATGAAAGGCACAAATCTAAGGGGTACCCCAAAATTCAGTAATCAAGATAAATAATATTTTAGTGCTATAATAAAAAAATCAAATTGGCAAACCACAACCCTGAGGCTAGCCATCTGGTTTGTTTGTTTGTTTGTTTCTTTTTAATAAGAGTATAGGGGCACCTGGGTGGCTCAGTGGGTTAAAGCCTCTGCCTTCGGCTCAGGTCATGATCTCGGGGTCCTGGGATCGAGCCCTGCATCGGGCTCTCTGCTCAGCGGGGAGCCTGCTTCCTCCTCTCTCTGCCTGCCTCTCTGCCTACTTGTGATCTCTCTCTCTCTCTGTCAAATAAATAAATAAAATCTTTAAAAATAAAATAAAATAAATAAAATAAGAGTATATTGGCACCAAGGCTGGGATGACAGCAGTGTACAGGGTCAGATCCTATCTTTATCTAAAATTGTCATATTTAGATTGCCACAGATTTTTTTCACATTAATCTTGATTTTTTAAATATAGCATCAAAATATTATGTTTCCTGAGTATTAGGGGGTTTTTTGGTGCCCCTTACATTTTGCACCCAAATGAATGTCTCACCTGCCCCACCGTAGTCCTGGTTCTTGTTGGTTTTACTGTTATTGTTCATAACTTGCAAAAATGTTGTATGTGGTTTTTAAAAAAATTTCTCCAGTATTTCAAAATTTTGAAATTAAATTAAAAATCAACCATAAAGAAGAAAAGAGAGCTAGGGAAAGAATTCTCGAGTTTCTTCAAATTTCAGTAATCTAGAAGAGGAGATGTTGCAAGTTAAAGGAACCAAGGAGAAGCCAGCAGAGTAGGAGGAAAAACAAATTGTGGTCTTTTCCAGGAGAGGAAATATTTGTTGGTCTATTGGTCAAGTTAGCTGCTACTATAAATAACTAGAGAATCACCTGTTAAAAATGTACCTTTTCAATCACCTAGACCTTGATTTCAGAAATCTTGCTTAATTATTGCCAACTGTCAGAAGAAAACATATTGTGCATTCATGCACATGGAACATAAATTATAATGTAAAATTATTCAAAGGTAGATTTTGGACAATTAAAGGTTTTTAGCATTCTGAGTCCTTGACCTAGCACTCTGAGTTCACGTGAGAGTGCCGTGCCTTCTCCTGTGTTACATTGTTGGCTGGCCTCTTCTTTTTATGCTTCAAGCCTCAGCTCAAGTGTAGTCTATTCTTGGTCAACTTCCTTGAGGTCAGTTTTTCTTGTTTTTTCCATAAATTCAGAAATTCTTCTGTTTTTCCTAATTGGCCTCTAGAACAGTGTAGGCGAAAAAAATTTTGAGGCATGCTTTGGACAGGAGAAAGGGCCAAATCTGAAGTAAGGAGAGTAGATACAGGATCTCAGATGACTTAAAACAATGGGGCAAGATCCCCCGGAGAAACAACTTGTGTTATGTCTGAACTGGTTAGAGCAGAAGTGTTTGAGAATATGAACCAGTATTTGGAATTTTAATTAATTAATTAACCAATTAATTAACTAATTGATTGATTTTTACATTCCCCCCATTTTTAATTGGCTTGGTTATTGTTTTAACATCTTAATTTTATTTTATTTTTTTCAATATTCCAAGATTCAATGTTTATGCACCACACCCAGTGCTCCGTGCAGTACGTGCCCTCCTTAATATCAAAAAAGATGAATACCCAACTTTTGTAATAGTATTTGGAATTTTAAAAAAAAGGAGAGGGAAGATGGTTATGTATGGTTCTGAGGACTGTATTCAGATGCTGAACAAGTCAAGTCTTCCTTCCTTCCTTCCTTCCTTAGTCTTCTTTCCTTCCTCCTTCCCTTCCTTCCTTTCTCTCTTTCTCCCTCCCTCCCCTTTTCTTCAATACTTATTGAGTACCTACTATATGCCAAGTGCTGATTTAGACACAGAGGCTGCTGAGACGAAAACATGTCCAGACATGACAGCTTAGGGGTAGGCTTATATTTTGTTGATTCTAATTTGTGCGTTATTTTTTTCACATTCTATCATCTGGGAAATTGGACTATCTCGTACAAGCATATTATGGTTCAATAGCATCTTACTTTCCTAGGACTTTCAGTTTGAAGGTGACTTAGATTTGATAAAATACTGTAGAAGCTCTTTGTCAATTTTACCTGACAGCCAGATAGATGTTGGTATATATTCTCCTGCACAGCATCTTCTTGGAATCCCAAGTAGGGTGATAGGAAACAAGCTCCTTGCTCATCATGATCACCTCTGTTCATATCACTCGTCCCTTTACATGGACAGAGTTTGGAGATGTGGAACTCCTGACCACATCTTTCTCTTCTCTCTTTCTTCTGTATCTTCCAACCTAAACCCAGAAAGAAAAAAAATATGTGGACTTTTTCTTCCCTTATATCATATTATCCATAACCTGATTTAAGACCCATTGTTAAACCATAATGGTATCATTAGTATCTTCTGTAATCTATGAGAGGGACTCTATACTCTTATTCATGGGAATTAATTCTTGACAATGTTTAGTGGGAACCCCAGGAATTTAGCAAAACTCATTTAACAGCTATCTTCTGCCCTGAATTTATGTCTCACGAGGGTGAAAGACTCTAAGAAACAAGCTAAGGTAGGAGGTGGGGAGGAATAAAATGTGCAAGTTTAATAGTTGTGAAAATATGATCCCTTTTGAACTCAATTCTTTTTTCTCTTTTTTTTGTCTTACTGTTTATTGAGAACAATAGTAAATACTCCATTCTTCAGTGGAACTACATATAGGTTTTGCTTAACTATGGTCCTGCCTGCTTTTTTGAGAAAAAAAGGTCTTAATTGTATTAAGAAAATTAGGCTTAAGGTGTTTGGGGTTTTTTTTAAGATTTTATTTATTTATTTGAGAGAGATCACAAGTAGCTAGGGAGGCAGGCAGAGAGAGGAGGAAGCAGGCTCCCCACTGATCAGAGAGCCCGATGCGGGGTTCGATCCCAGGACCCCGAGATCATGACCTGAGCCGAAGGCAGAGGCTTTAACCCACTGAGCCACCCAGGTGCTCAAGCTTAGGGTTTTTATCAGAAAATGATGTTGATTTTTATCAAATACCATTGATTACTATATCAAATCTATCAAAACTATCATGGGATTTTCTTTGATATATTAATACAATACTATATATTTTCTAAGAGTGAATAATCCTTGCATTACTGAAATAGACATTGTTATTTTATTTTAGTATGCATTCGATTCTCTGGTATTTTATTTTTGCTTTTCCATCTATTTAAAGGAAATAATCTACATGGTATGTGTGTGTGTGTTTGCTATTTCAGTCAGGTTTGCTAGCAACATTATGGGAGCTCTTAATATAAATTGGGAAGCTTTACATGTTTTTTTAAGATGCTGTGAAATTTCAAATTCATGCTCTGCCTCTTAAAAAGATGTATAACTTTGGGCAAGTTGCCTTACTTGTTTTTAGGTTTCTTTTTTTTTAATATTTATTTATTAGACAGAGAGAGAGAGGGAGAGGGAGAGAGAGAGATCACAAGTAGGCAGAGAGGCAGGCAGAGAGAGAGGAGGAAGCAGGCTCCCTGCTGAGTAGAGAGCCCGATGCGGGACTCGATCCCAGGACCCTGAGATCATGACCCGAGCTGAAGGCAGAGGCTTTTAACCTCTGAGCCACCCAGGCGCCCCTTAGGTTTCTTTTTTAAAGATTAAATAGTCAGGTTTTTTCCATGTTTGAAGTAAATTTTTATAATTTATATTTATTTATTTTATATGTATATTTATAATTATATTTTCCTCTGTGAATTTCAGATATATCACCAGATATTTACAAAGGGTTTTAAAATCATAACACATATCAAATCTGTGGTAAATTTTGCATATAAATTTTGCAAATCTGATAATTTGGTATATTTTACTTTTAAAAAATATTTTCTTTTTTAGTCTTTGTAGTAATTTGTCTTTTTTTAACCTAGCCCCAGGTTAACTTATCAAATATTTTCAGATTTTCCAGTATATTAATGTTACATTTTTATCTCTAAAACTGAGTATGTCAGTTTTATTATATACATATTAGATCTCCTGGATTTATTGTCCACAGCTCTTATCTTTTCTTTTACCCTTTTTATTTCTTTATCATTTTTTCCAAATTCTGGAAAGATTGCTTGGAGTCTGGGTCCTAATTCACTGATTTGCTTGAAACGTGACAATCAGGTTTTCTGTTTTTTCAGTCTGTTTGTTTTTTTTTTTAAGATTTTATTTATTTATTTATTAGGAAAGAGAGAGAGTGAGAGAGAGCAGGTCAGAGTGAGAAGCGGACTCCCCATGGAGCTGGGAGCCCGATGTGGGACTCGATCCTGGGACTCCAGGATCATGACCTGAGCAGAAGGCAGTCGCTCAACCAACTGCGCCACCCAGGGGCCCTGTTTTTTCAGTCTTTTTAATGTCAGCTTTTTTCTGTTCAGTTACTGCTTATTCTGTTATACAATATGCAAAATCCTCTTCAACTGATCAGAGAATTTCCAAAGTTTCATTTAGGAAAATTTAATCTCATTACTTAGATCATCACTCATATTGGTGTCTTTTTTGACTTGTACTCTGTTCCTATTTTCCCTTATTCACTAAATGAGAGAAGGAGGTCTGAGTTGGTCCAGTGTTGGTGGTTTATGTTTGGTTTTTTTTTAAGATTTTATTTATTTATTTGACAGAGACAGCGAGAGAGGGGATACAAGCAGGAGGAGTGGGAGAGGGAGAAGCAGGCTTCCTGCCAAGCAGAGAGCCCGATGCGGGGCTCTATCCCAGGACCCTGGGATCATGACCTCAGCTGAAGGCAGACGCTTAACGACTGAGCCACCCAGGTGCCCTGGTGGTTTATGTTCTTTTAGAGATTGTAGGGATTTGAAGTTTTCAGATCAAGTAAGCCTGAGCTTAGCTGGGACAGCAGCCCATTCTTTTGCTGGCAGAGTTGCCTTTATAGAGAGAGAGAGCAATGGCAGCCTCTTCGTGCTTTTTTTTTGGCATGGTAGTCCATGTTCAGTATCAGATATTTGAAAGGACCCCAAGATTCTTGCTCTTTGTGGCTCTGGCATGCAGTGCATTCCCTTGAGGTGGAGAGCTGACTTATATGTGCCCCTTACAAGGCCACCAATGGCTTACCGTTACCTCTAGCCCTTGCTACTGCAATGAAGGTTATGGTCAGATTTTGCTGAGGTCTCTTTTCATTTAATTTCCAGACTTCAAAGAAACCTGGAGTGATAGACCTTTTCTTCATGGTCTCATCTTTATGATACTTAACAAAGATGCCATCATTTCTAGTTATTGGCTTTGCTATGTTTCTTGTTTATAATATCTATAGGCTATTTCAAAAGAAAACTTAGATGGAATAAAGGGTAGTTAAATGTATCCTCGAGTCACCATTTTTATCTGGACACCATCTCTGTTGTTCTGAAATCTGGGACAGCAACCAAATTAACACCCACGTGTACTAGTAATGGCTGGCAGAGTAGGGAATTGGGGGCAGAAGATTTATGCTATATATTTATTCCATTTCTAAGTCATCACCTACAAGCAGATGTCTTCCACAAGAACATCAATTCAGTGGCCAAGAGTATCTTGAAAAGTGGAAGCCAAGATATTGTTCATAGCGGTTGGCCTTACAAAATTTTTAATATCTCGAAGTCACCAGATCACTTGAATGTGCAGTTGCATTCTGCACTCCCATCTGTTGCTGCTGTCAAAGCCCTCCAGGAACACAGGTGGCTACCTCTATAATGTCTCAGTTTCCTCCCCTGCAAGCCATTTCTTGTTCATAAGATTTACCTTCAGGTGAGTAGAAATTCAGATCATTCCTCCTATATGTCAGTTTTCTTTTTCTAAATTTAGATTGTCAGCATCCCCGGGCACATGTGCATCATACTAGACTAAGGGATTTTGACAGATGTGCCCGAGTTTAATAGTGACATCAAAGTTTCCTTTTTAAATCCTAGAAACACATACATAGCTTATCATTTTACATTTAGGTTCTATTGTCCATTTAGGTTCTATTGTCCATTTTTTTCTTCAAGTTCTGGCTGGATTTCCTCTTACCTGCCCCTAATCGCTGTATACTAGGCGAGTGCTCTAATTCAGTGAGTTAGGAGCAAAACTTCCAGAAGCTTAGCATTTGGCCAAAGCCTCAAAATTTCAGCAAAAGGAAGAATGCCAAGATTTTGGTTATTTCTGGGAGGTACATGCAAGATAGGACACTTGAGCAGAAAAGGCTGTTCGTGACTGTGATGTGGTAAAAGCACTACTATGGGGTACTCCGTGCAGGAGTACCTAGATCATGTGACCTGTCATGTGAAGGGAGCCCAGTCTTGCAGGAAGATTGCCAGGGGCTGTTATGTGGCTAACACTTCTGAATAAAGTCAGCAGCCTTCTAAACTTGCAGGTGACTAAACAGCTTTGATCAGAATAACAGACCGTGGGTGCTGATGCCAGAGGTGATTATTACCATTCAATAAACATGAGCAGCTACCATGTGCCAGTCATTGTGTTCAGACCAAGATGCATGAGACCTGCTCTCCAAAAAGCAAATCCTTTAGGAAAGAGAGTATAGGAAAAAGAGGAGCTTATAGAATTCTGTCACTCTACTAGTTGGGTTTCATCTAGCTCCTTAATAAATATCGATGTTTTAAAATTTTGTTATTTTAGGAAATTTCAACCATATATAAAAGTAGAGAAAATAGTATAATGAGCCTGAGGTATTCGCTACATAGCTTCAAAAATTATTAATACACGATCAAGCTCTTTATGTCCATATGCCTTCAACTCTCCCCTCGTTGAGATTATTTTAAAGTTCCTGAACATCATATAATTTCCTCTGTAAAAAGTTCAGTTTGTATCTACAGAAAATAAGGAATTTTCTCTTTTTTAACATACCCATGATACATTATCATTACATGTACCAAACTTACAATAATTCATCAATATCATCACATCAAACTGATTACTCTATTTAAAAAAAACTTTTTTAATAGTTTCTTTTTGAATTGCAGCCCAAGTAAGGGCCGTAGCTTGCCATTGGTTGATAGGTTTTCAAGGTTTCTTTTAAACTATAGGTTCCTCCTACTTGTGTCTCTCTTTTTTTTTTCCTTGAATTTTTTATTGTTGCTTATTTTATAAGTTTGGATTTTGTGGATTGTATCCCTATATTAATTTAAAAATATTCCTTTATTGGCTGTATATCCTATAAATTGGTAGATTTAAAAGCTTATTTCAAGTTAAAAATTTTTTCTACACTACTTCACAGGTGGTCTGTATTTCCATCATGAGGCAAATAATGCCTTAGTGTCTGTCTCTCATTTTGTGATATTGATGGGGGTTACAAAATGGTGATACTCTTAATTCTACCATTACTTTTTCATTTACTTCTATAAAGAGAAATTTACCCTCATCAACTATTTATTTGGTTATCCTGTAATACAGCCTGATAGGAAGGGTAGGAGAGGCTTGATTCTTTCCCTTTATTTATCAGATTTCAAAATAAGGACATGTTTTCCTGGCATTTCCAAAGGTGACCAATTAGTTTAGTTTTAGGATAATTATCAACTCATAATAGTTGATAATTAAAGTTGATAAAAAAGTTTTAAGCATATTAAAGTATTTCTGGCCATTGAATCATTATGCTCATTGATGCTCAGCTCTATTTCAGACCAGCAGGATTTATTTAGATTGATGCTGGAGTACTTTTTTTTTTTTTTTTTTTACTTATTCATTTGAGAGAGAGAGAGCACACGAAAGTACGAGTATAGGATGGGTCAGAGGGAGAGGGAGGAGGAGTCTCCCCACTAAACGAGGAGCCTGATGCAGGGCTCGATCCCAGGGCCCTGGAATTATGACCTGAGCCAAAGGCAGATGCTCAACTGACTGAGCCACCCAGGCGCCCCAATTGCCTGGGTACTTTTGACACAACCCTGGTGGTGTTCAACAGCTTCCTTCCTATTTTGAAGAATGGTGTTCTAGTATTTTTTTACATTTCTTGCTCTAGACCCAGGATTAATCATTTTTCCAAAGAGTTCTGTTGCTTTAAGAGAAAAAAGGTATTTAGAGATCACAATCTGGACACCAGGGTGCTCATTGCTACCAGGTTAGTCATTAGATCTTTGCCTTTTCAGTGGTTAGAGTTAGGGAATATGTTTGTTTTGTTGTTGTTGTTGCTGTTGTTAAGATAAAATACATCATGAGTTTATACTTATACTATCAATTCTGAGTTAAAACTTGGTTTTTATTTAACTTCATCAGATGTATCTCTGTATCTTCTGGTAATGGCACATACACAGATTTCTGTGACACCAGCCTAATTAGACATTTTATTTTTACCATACAATGCACACAGTCATATCAGAAAGCAATTCTAACACTTACCACCTCCAATAAGATTACTGAAAATGGTTGAAGATTTTCTTTCCTCCCCCTGCCCCAGTTCTTCTTGTCCTTAGAATGTATCTCTAATGTACTTCCTTAAGAATATGCAGTTATTGGGGTGTTCGAGTATCTTAGTCAGTTGAGCATCCAACTCTTGATTTTGGCTCAGGTCATGATCCTAGGATTGAACCCGGTGTTGGGCTCTGTGCTCAGTGGGTAGTCTGCTTGAGGATTCGCTCTCACCTTCTCCCTCTGCCCCTCCCCCTGCTCTTTCTCTAGAATAAATAAATAAATATAAAAAAAGAATATACAATTTTTGTGTTTTAAAATTCTATGTTGTAATTTCTCTCTCTATTCTATCAACTATAATGCCTACAATGTAGTTAGGTTCATTTGTTTACTATAGCTTTTAAATTCAGAAGTTGCTTTTATTACTTACTTTTGTTTTAATTTTGATGTTAAATATTTAGGTAGTTCTAAAGCCAAACACACAAAACAAGATATATCTGTAGAAGTCTTCTATTGCTGTCCTCTCTACCATGTTCCCTCCCTCTTCCTATAACTAGCCACTGAAAAAGTGTTTTATCTTGTCTTTTAAAAAGCATATACTTGGGGCACCTGGGTGGCTCAGTGGGTTAAAGCCTCTGCCTTCGGCTCAGGTCATGATTTCAGGGTCCTGGGATCGAGCCCCGCATTGGGCTCTCTGCTCAGCAGGGACCCTGCTTCCCCCTCTCTCTCTGCCTGCCTCTCTGCCTACTTGTGATCTCTCTCTGTCATATAAATAAATAAAATCTTAAAAAATACATATATATAATAAATTATATGATAATACATACATTAAATAATAATTTATTGACCTTTGACCCAGCTCAACTACAGATGAATACAGTTGAGTCAGAAACCCACATGGAACTGTTGAAAGCAAGATAATAGGCCCCAAATCAAGTTGCTTATGCTAAGCTTTATGTTACCAAATTAAGTCTTAGCTTTTGGTTCTTTCAGAAATGGAATCTTACGTTAACTAACTAGAATTTAAATAAAAACCTGAAATAGCAACAACAAAAAAGAAAGAAATGGGATCTTAAAACCATTCAGGAATCTCTGATCAGCACTAGTCAGGTAATCTGCCTGTAGACCCATGCCGTCCCCTAAAGGAAAATAGCCTTGCAGTAACCAATCTGCTTTATTGCCTACTGTGACTTCCATGTTCCTACTCTCTTCTGCCTATAAAAGCCTTTATTTTGTATAGCCCCTTGGAACTCCCTTCTATCCACTAGATTGGATGGTGCACACTTTGAATCAGTTTTTGCTCAAACTCTTTAAAATTTTTTTTTAATTTTTTTATTAACATATAATGTATTATTTACCCCAGGGTACATGTCTGTGAAT
>CM052813.1:11953318-12265543 GCA_028533885.1 Nasua narica
TGGCTGCATAGTATTCCATTGAATATATATACCACATCTTCTTTATCCATTCATCTGTTGATGGACATCTAGGTTCTTTCCATAGTTTGGCTATTGTGGACATTGCTGCTATAAACATTCGGGTGCACATGCCCCTTCGGATCCCTACGTTTGTATCTTGAGGGTAAATACCCAGGAGTGTGATTGCTGGGTTGTAGGGTAGCTCTATTTTCAACATTTTGAGGAACCTCCATACAGTTTTCCAGAGTGGCTGTACCAGCTTGCATTCCCACCAGCAGTGTAGGAGGGTTCCCCTTTCTCCGCATCCTCGCCAACATCTGTCGTTCCCTGACTTGCTAATTTTAGCCATTCTGACTGGTGTGAGGTGGTAGGTATCTCACTGTGGTTTTGATTTGTATTTCTCTGATGCCGAGTGATGTTGAGCATTTTTTCATGTGTCTGTTGGCCATTTGGATGTCCTCTTTACTGAAATGTCTGTTCATATCTTCTGCCCATTTCTTGATTGGATTATTTGTTCTTTGAGTGTTGTCAAACTCTTTAAAATTTTAACATGCCTCAGTTTATCTTTTAACAGAACTACCCAGCAGAGCCCTGCCCAAATCCCTATCCCACATAATCATGAGAAATGATAATTATTGTTTTAAGTAACTATGTTTTGGAATGTTTTGTTGTTGTCGTAGATTATACAACATGTATCTTGGAGTTAATAATAGTGTATAGAGATATGAATATTTATTTTTTTAATGTGTATCAGAAAATGGGTTTTTCACCAGATGCAAAGGGTTCACTTCTTGGGGTAAATCAGTCAATAAATCAGCCCAAGTCCCTTTAGTTTGAGCAAATAGTTTTTATTACTTGCCCCAAGTAGGAGATGGGGAGCTGGCTCTCAAAGCACTGTCTCTTTATGGGGTTAGTACAGGAAGCTTTTCTTCAGTGTATTATGGGGTGGAGGCAGGGGACTTACATATACATTAAGGGGCTTATGCCTATTCTATTACTTAGGCGTCTTGGTTCAGCTGTGCATGCCTAGCATGGCAACATGCTAATGCATACACTGTACGTTCAAAAAAATGGTGGAAAACCCCACCTGTAGGAGGAGATCTTAGTATCACAATGAGCTAAAGGTAACTTCAGCGCAACTCAGGGGGCTTTTGCACAGGTTCTCAGCTTCAGTCTGGTTCAAACTGGCTCATGTAAGGATCTATTAGATGAAACACCTAACTGGGCATCTACTTCAGTAGAACTGTAAAAAAACAACTGCATTTCTTCACTTCTTTTGTCCTGTCCCTCTCTTCCCTTCTGCTGTTTAGCTTTTCAGCCCTCTGATTTAAGTAACTTCCTGTTGCATCCTGGTTAACAGATTTCTAAAATTTTTCCTTTGAGAGTAACAGCTAAGCTAAAAAATCATCATCGTTAGGCTGATGCGGGAAGGATTAGCCCCACAATCAACTTCATCACAAAGATACTCTCTGCCGAGGGGCACCTGGGTGGCTCAGTCGGTTAAGCCTCCAACTTTTAATTTTGGCTCAGGTCATGTCTTAGGGTTGTGAGATCAAGCCCCGCCTCAGGCTCCATGCCGGTTGTGGAGTCTACTTAAGATTCTCCCTTTAAAAAAAATATGCTCTCTGTGAATAAGTGATATGAAAATATACCATTTCCTGCTGTAGGGGAGGAAAAGAAATTTCCCTGTATGCTTCTGAGTCGTTGGCTGAGGGCCCTTTAAGAAAAGACAGGTTAGGGCCCCTGGGTGGCGCAGTTGGTTGAGCGACTGCATTCGGCTCAGGTCATGATCCCGGAGTCCTGGGATCGAGTCCCACATCGGGCTCCCAGCTCCATGGGGAGTCTGCTTCTCACTCTGACCTGCTCTCTCTCACTCTCTCTCTTTCCTAATAAATAAATAAATAAATAAAAATCTTTAAAAAAATATAAAAAAAAAAAAAAAGAAAAGACAGGTTAATAAGAGAAAACAAACACGCAGATATATTAGCTTGTATATCTCATGTATACATTGGAGATATCCAGGGAAACTGAGTAACTCCTCAAGATGGCCCAAACTACCACCTTAAATACATTCTTCAGCTAATGACAAAAGAAAGATGGGTGTATGGAGTAGGGAGGCCAGGAATAGGAGGTTAATAGGAAAAGCAGAGTAAACAAGGGTAAGGTTTGTTTTGCAGATTTAAGTACCTTCTACGTTGATGAGTTTCTTATGCTTTAGTCATTCTTTTTTTCCTGCTACAAGGAAGGAGACACCCATGGAGACACAAATGGAGATTTCCTTTATAAATGTAAATTCCCTTACAAAAGGGTGACTTCTACTCTGTTTTCAGAGCTTATATGCCTACAATTTCTCAAAATAAGCAGCTCGAAATAGTCCCTATGCCAAAGAGGCATATTTGGGGGTGGCACATTCTGCTACTTTTTACTGGATTTGTTTTATGGCCTAATAGAAATGCTGCTAGAGGCTTTGGTTTACAGGTGAATTGGTATGTGTGACCTCAGGAACATGATTAGACATCCCCCAAGGTATCATAACACAGTAGTGTTCTTATCATTCATTTAGTACAGATTATTTATTGCTGGCTTTTGAAAGTTCATATTTAACATGTGTACTCATTTTCTAGGCCTGCTGTAACAAATTACTACAAACTGGGTGGTATAAAACCACACAAATTTATTCCTTTCCCATTCTGGAGGTTTGAAGTCTGAAATCAAGGTGTTGGCAGGGCCGTCCTCTCTCTGAAGGCTCTAGAGGAGCCTTGTTTCTGGTTGTTGTCAGCAATCCATGGCAAATTTTTTGGCTTGCAACTACATCACCTCAAACTCTGCTGCCATCTACACATGACCTTTAACAGGGAGGAAAAATAATTTTCCCTTTACCCTTGTAGGGTCTTGGCCGAAACACCTCTTAATAAAAGACAGTTAAGAGAAGAACAAACAGAAGTTTAATAACATGTATACATAGAAGAGACTCAGGAAAACTGAGTAAATCCCAGAAATAGTCCAAGCCACCTCCTTAAATACTATACCTAACTAAAGACAAAAAATGTTTGGGGTAGGAGTGAAGCTAGTTATGGGAGGTTACCAGGAAAAGCACAGTAAATAAGGGTATGGTTTTGATGCCGGCAGAAGGGTCTGAGGACCCAGAAGGGGCTCCTGCAGGATCAGCCAAGAGGGTCCTTGGCTTCACTCAGAATGAAAAGCAAACGTGAGCAAGCAGGAGGTGAAAGCAGAGTTTATTGAAGATAGAGAGTGAACAGATACAGAGGGAGCATCTGGGAGACTCAGAAAGGAAAGGAGTATGAGTCTTGTCTTTGTTCGGAGCCTGGGGATTTTTACTGGGGACAGTGGTGTGTTGTACATGTCCCCTCAGCCATTCAGGAACTGTTAGAAGAAAGAGGAGAGCCTGGGTATTACTCCTTGGAGTCAGGGGGCCTTGGCATCGAGATGTCTAGTGCTGTTAGTCAGGAGTACACATAATGATAGCTTCGCCAGGTCATTCTCGCCCGGTCCTTCCTTAGATGTATTCTGTTCTAGAGAAATCATTAACTCCTTGTCCCTTACAAGGAGGACATATGCTATTTCCCTTACAAGGCATGCGTAAAGTGGGGGGGGGGGGGAATGCAGGTCCTGGCAAGAGTAGAAGCAGGAAGAGGAGCAAAAAGCAGATTTGTAATGAGAGTCCTTCAGTTTCCTTGTCTCAGTGTTTGTGCAGATTTCAGTTCTTGCCTTCTCCACTGATGAATTTCTAGAGATTTGGTCATCCTCCTCTTCCTGGTACAGAGAGGAAGACACCCGTACACATATACAAATGGAGATTTCCTTCATAAATGTAAATTTCCCCTGGAAAAGAGTAGCTTCCACTTGAGTTTCAGAGCTTTTCCTATGTCACTGTTTCTTAAAAAAAACCTGCTCAAGATAATCCCTGTGCTAATGAGGCTAATGTTGGGCAACATATTCTGCTCTTCTTCACCTTCTCCCTGGTGTCTGTGTTCAATTTTTCTTCTTCTAAGGACACCAGTAATTGGTTAGGGCCCACCCTAATCCAGTATGATCTCATCTTAACTTGGTAACATGTGCAAGGACCCTATTTCCAAATAAGATCACATTCACAGATACTGGGGTTTATAACTTGAACATATCTTTTTGGAGAACATAAATTCAATTCAACCCACATCGTACATGTATTATTTGTATAATATAGTACTTGAAGATTGGGATTAACAGGGTACCTGGTGAGTAGAAGTACTTAAAACTTTTGCATCTCTTGTGTCTAGGGCAGAATCTTCAAGCCATCTGAGGAATCACAAGGTGATCTTTCAATTATGCAAATACAGGTGCTTCGTTAAAAATGTATGTGAACAAATATTGCTTCCAAGTGATTTCACGGGTCTTATGTGGGCCCCAGAAATTTGCCTATCAAGTTCCCAGATGATTCTTATGCAGGTGACCCAGGACCACATTTTGAGAACCATTATTTTTATAAAATTTAGATTCCAAGAAAGAATTTTTAAGGGAGAAGTATTTTATCGCCAACTTTGTTTAAAATCACTAGCTGGTGGTAATAATAAAAGAGAAATTGCCTTCTAATCATTTGTATTATTGTTTTACATTTTTTATAGATCATGCCCCCTCACTGGCTACCCCAATTGGACTCCTTACAAGGCTCTGCCCATGATGTGAAATAAAATGAACCATAACTCTAGGCTTCAATGGAGGATAGAGGATGGTGGGCCCTCCAGAGCAGGTTTATCCTTCATCTAGGTCAGCAAGAGTATCCCTGGAGCAGTGGACAGCCGTTATGTCTTGAACTTCATTGGACTGATATAAAACAATGACCCCATGCCAGAAACCATGACACTATTGAATTGATGAGAAGTCCTTTTTTTTTTTCTTTTTTTTTTAGTTTGAATAAGCCTTCTTAGACAATACAGGTAGAGGAAGTTTCAAGGGGCATACTGGACGGATGACAAATGTAGTAATTAATTAGAAAAAAAAAAAGCAAAACAAGAAAGTGATGTGAGCACAGTGTTGTTGAGTTAGTGGAAAAGGCGAAAGTAGTGATACATAGAGTACATTAGCCAGCAGCCAGGAGACCAGTAGCGTTCCTCCGTGTCTGACGAGACAATTCGCATGAGGGCTATTTAAAAATATTGAATGGCTCTATGGCAGGTCTTTGTAAATGTAGAACCAGGATTCAGCTGCTGTGATGACCAGAGCAACTTTTTAAAAATACTGAAATTTAGGCTAAAACAAAACAGATCTACTGAACCAGAATTTTGGACATACGGAGTCTGCGAATCTGTATTTTATTTTAAAAATTATTTTATTTGAGACAGAGAGAGAGAGAGAGAGCTAAAATACTGCAAGGGGAAGGGCAGGGGAAGAGGGAAAAGCAGACTCCACAACAAAGGACCCAATCCCAGGTCCCCCGAGACGATGACCTGAGCCAAAGGCAGATGCTTAACCAACTGAATCACCCAGGTGCCCGGAGAATCTGTATTTTTAAAAAGTGCCTCGGGATCATTCTAACACGCAGCCAGGGTTGGACATCAATGGTATATAATGAGAAATATGAAGGGAATTCATTCTCATCCACAGGAAAAGTAAGGGCATCGTGTTCCCCAATGATGTAGTTTTGGAATGTTGGTGGGGTCCGGAGCCGATGGCCAAGAAAGAACTCTTGAGATGTCTGTGGTGCAAAATGGTAGTCGTTAAAGCCCGGGGACAGGATCCACTGGCAGAGAGCGCTGCCGCCCCAGATTGTGAAGAGCAACTCATGACATACCTTGGGGTTGGGGGAAGGAAAGATAAGAGAAGTTCCGAAGGGATTTTCATCTGCTAAAGAAGACTAACAGGATACTAGGGGCCTTGCTATTGTCCAACCAAGGTTGTTTTTCCCTCTAGCAAGGCACCAACGCTAAGACAGTTGCGAGCTTCCCAGAGGACCGTTGTACTCTGCCTGCCTCAAGTATTCATCAACGGGCTGCAGGTTATAAGGACCTCTTAATTTTATCTACATTTTCTTCTGCCTTTACTTCCCACATCACTCAGCATCCTGGTTGGTGTTTCCAAATTTACCTTCTTTCCTTTGACTCTCCTGAAACGAGATCCATAAATCAAAATTGAAAGCAAAGATAGGATTGACATCATTGCTGTGTATCATTCTGTCTGCTCGAGAATGTCTCTGGGTTCTTGTTGGTGTTTGGTAGTCTTGCCAGCGCATCCTAAATTAAATAAAATAGCTTCTAGCCCGGCATTGGAATGACTCCAGCTAAGAATTGATCTAGTAACAAACAACCTAATTTATGAGGGTATAAAAAGCCCCAGCCTCAGGATATCTGTAATGAGGAAGAATCCGACTGAGATGGACGTGTGCGAAAAGGAATATTCTCCTCCTTTCTTTGCATACTGCACACACATGCACACCCACCTCTTGTTCTCATCGATTCTCACAGCCAGAATACTCAGTAAGAAATTGTTTGGTCTATCATGTGGGCTTCTAGGCTCTTTGAATAAATAAAATCTCCCGAAACTGTGATACTCTTAAGGAATGAAGATGCCCCCACAGCCATTCAAAGCGTAGAGGAGGTCGAGAGAAGACAAAATAGAATCCTTTACGAAGACTTTTAATTGTCCCGTCCATACTCTGGTATGTTTCTAGCCTGTAAAATGGACTCAGGAGTGGGAGTCAACCCTCCATTCCTGCTCCTGAATCACCTGGCCCCCCCCACCTCCTGAATCAGTTAGGGTTAGCTTCCTCTATGAAGGACACAAAAATCTCACAGACCAGTGGTTTGAACACTGTAGAAAATTTATTTCTCTCCCACAGAAATGCAAGTCCAGAGGCAGGCAGTTCAAGGCTGGTAGGATGATGCCACCGTTTTCATGGACCCTGATTCCTTTCTCTTGCTGTGCTATTGTCAAAAATGGGGCTTTTCGCTCATGTCCAAGTAGGTGGCTTCAGTTCCAGGAAGCAGGTCCGTAGTCTGTCTGGCAAGAAGGGAGAAGAGTACAACCCCTTTGATGGCCACAGTGTTGGCTGTAATTGAGCCACGCCTGTTTGCAAAGAAAGCTAGGACACCTCTTCCTTATTCTAGTCGGCCACGAAGTTTGCTGAAGTCTGGCGTTCTGTTACTAAGGAATAGAGACCATCTCGTTATAGGCAGCCATTATTATTAGATTCTTTTTTTTTAAGATTTTATTTATTTATTTGACAGAGAGAGAGAGAGAGATCACAAGTAGGCAGAGAGGCAGGCAGAGAGAGAGGGGGAAGCAGGCTCTGTGCCAAGCAGGGAGTCCAATGTGGGCTTCGATCCCAAGACCCTGGGATCATGACCTGAGCTGAAGGCAGAGACTTTAACCCACTGAGCCACCCAGGCACCCCAATTGTTACTAGATTCTTATGTACCCTTAAGAGACATTGTATTTAATATATAAGCCCACATGCATACATATATACACACTCCTGCTTTTTTTTTTTTAACTAGAAGCCCATAAACTATATTTCATTGTTTCTGGTTTGTTTGTTTTATGATTTTTTTGTTTCCGTGTAAAATAGTTTTAGGAGATCATTCCATATCTGTCATTATAGGTTTGCTTTATCCCTTTTATTTTTTTATTTTTTAAAGGTTTTATTTATTTATTTGACAGAGAGAGAGACAGTGAGAGAGGGAACACAAGCAGGGGGAGTGGGAGAGGGAGAAGCAGGCTTCCCTCGAAGCAGGGAGCCTGATGCGGGGCTCGATCCCAGGATACTGGGATCATGACCCAAGCTGAAGGCAGACACTTAACGACTGAGCCACCCCTGTTTTATCCCTTTTAACTGACTGGCGAGCTTCCCACAAAAATGATACACTAAGTAAAATCCTTCTAGTTGCATTTGTTATGTCTTGGTCTGTTTCTACTATAAATATGCTGCAATGGCTATCATTTTAAGTTTGTGTAAACAAACCAGTTGGCTATATTCCTAAGACTGCTGGATCTAAATTTGGATGGTTATTATCAAATTGCCTCACACTTCCTCAAAAAATGTGTGATAATGTTGCAGAATTTCTCTGCCTTTAGTGCCCACGTTCTTGGTCACGGCGCCTTGAAGAATGAAGAGGTAGATCAGACCAAAGTGGTGGGCAGCAAGACAAAGTTTATTGAGCAGTAGTATAAAGCTCCTGGAGAGGGAGGGGGGCCCCCCAAGTGGGTTGCTCTTGGAGTTTCTAAGTTGAGGAGTTTTTATGGACTCTTGCACAACTTTCTTTCTTTTCTTTCTTTTTTTTTTTTTTAAGATTCCATCCATTTATTTGACAGAGAGATCACAAGTAGGCAGAGAGGCAGGCAGAGAGAGGGGGGGAGGCAGGCTCCCCGCTGAGCAGAGAGCCCAATGCGGGGCTTGATCCCAGGACCCTGAGATCATGACCTGAGCCAAAGGCAGAGGCTTTAACCCACTGAGCCACCCAGGCGCCCCTCTTGCACAACTTTCTTAGGCAATCAGGGCTGTGGTCACATATCTGTCTACTTATTAGGTTAATGTTAACATGCTGATGGCCTTTTTTTGCTGACATCTGGGAATTTATGTCTTAACTGCCCCCTGCCCATGATATTGACAGATGTTTTGTGATTAACTGCCTTATTTTAAGACGTTTTGTAGAAGTTACTTCTGCAAAGGCTGTAATGCAGAATGTTAGAGCGATCTTATCTAAGCTGCAAAACAGGATATTAATGCTGCTTTATTCTAGCGGTCCTGGTTCCATGTTTTCTTGTTGGGGACCCTGGTTCTGACCATCTAACTTTGTCCAACTCATTCCCAACACTTCTACACATAAGTTCTCTCCTTTTTTTTTTTTTTCAAAATTTTATTTAAATTCCAGTTAGTTGACATACAGTGTAGTATTAGTTTCAGGTGTAGAATTTAGCAATTCCTCACTTACATGCAACACCCAAGGCCCATCACACTTACATGCAACACCCAAGGCCCCTCACAGGATCCCTGAGGACTCTGCCCTAACTCATCTCAAGATTTTAGTTATCAGTGTTCACCCCTCCATACTTCACCAAGCCCACAGTTTTTCTCTTGTCCATCTTGACTCCTGGATTGTGCCCTCCTGCATTTACTTCCTTTCCCATTTAGTAAGACTCCATGGGATTTTGTGTTACAACCATTATATTTTGTTATCCTTTCTTATTCCCTTGCTTCTATATTCCATTCATCCTCCAATTTCTAAACTGGATTAGTCAGAAAATATGCCTCTAGGATGCTGAGGACTACTGGAGAAAATGAATCCATTTTCTTAATGATGTAGGAATGGAGCTGCCACTGGTTACGGCATCCAGTCTCGGCAGAACTTCGCCACTATTTTACGATGCTATACTGCACTGAGCTATGCTGATTTCCCACTCCCCATCGCTCTCCCCAACGCTCACACCCACACTTCCACCGGGTGTCTTGGTTCCAAGTTTCACAAAGAAGATGGGAATTATTACATGTTAAATCTGTTTTTTTTTTTTAATTTAAAATAATCTATATCCGAACGTGTCTTTAGAGAGCTAAAATGTGTAACATGTTTGCCCACTGCCAGGTACTGCTCTAAACAATATGGTAGCTGACATTTACTGAGCATTTACTCTGATGATGTGTCACAGTAACTGGCATCTACTAAGCCTCAGTAAATGCCGACTATGGAATGGTGGGCCCAAAAAGTCGATGTTTATAGATACGGTGTCAGAAAGTAAAGTGATCAGTCCAACTCCAGAGCGTATACACTTAATCTCTACTTCTTCCCTTATAATAAACATTCCTCCCTTTTAATAAACATTTGGCCTATAATCCTCACAATATCACCAACTCTATAAACTTTTTTTTTTTCGCACTATACAAGCAGATTCCAGATTTGGGGGAGGGAGGAAGGTAAAATAGCTAGGAAAATTCTGAGGAAGATAAATGATAAAGGCATATTAATGCTTAGACAGCATATGAAATGACAGTATAAATCTACAAGTACTTGAAACAGTTTGGTAACAGTGCCCGAATAGACAGATCAATGGAGCAGAAGGAAGATCCCAGAAATAGGCTGAGATGCATATGGAAATTTAGAATACGATAAAGGTGGCATTTAAATTCAGTGCAGAAAAGATGGGTTATTCAATAAATAACAATAGTACAATACAACTGGTTAACCATCTGGCAAAAGTAAAATTGAATTCCTTCCTTATTTCTTATAAGGAAACAAATCCCAGAGAGAAAAGAATTAAACCTTAGAAAATGAAATTATAAATGTACTAGAAGAAAATATGGGCGAACGTTTTTATAAGAGCAGAGTAGGCACAGCCTTACTAAGCAGGAAACAAAAGCTCGAAGATATTAAAAAGCCTACTGATATACTTAAACATATAAGTTAACACATGAAAAAAATACCATAAAGGAAGTTGAAAGTAACAAACTAGGGAAAATTCCTCAATATCTAAAGAAATCAAACCAGTGAAAAATTCACATTCTGATGAAAAAAGGATCAGAACAACATGAAGACAGTTCACAGAACAAAAAAATACAAATGGCTTTCAAAAACTAATGAAAAGATGAAAATAGTACCTAAAATGACATGTCAGTATGTTTCACTTAAGGGTGTGGAGGGGACATAATTACAGTACACCGTACAGGAAAATGCTAGGAAGTAGGCATTATTGCTAGGAGTGTGTTGAACAGTTAGGTGGTCAGGGTCAGGATCCCCAACAAGAAAATATGGAAGCAGGATCGCTTTATACTACTGCTCCAGAAACTTTCCTTTGCTGCCTACCACTTTCGTCTGGTCTACTTCTTCATTCTTCAAGGTGCCGTGACCAAGAACGCAGGCACTAAAGGCAGAGAATTCTACGACAGAAGCAGGAAAAAAATTTTTAAGAGGTTTTAAAAAAATCAATCTTTAAAGCTCTAGCACTTGCTCTATAAGCACAAAGCCATAAGAATGATCAGTCTGGTTTGCTTTGTTTGGGAAGAGTCATTTAGAACAATTTAGAAGAAGAGAACAATTCTGTACTCTAAATTCTTATTTATGATATGAAACACTCAAAAAGACAAAAGTAACACAGGCACAGAAGCTTAAAAAGTGAATGTCTCCCCATCTCCACTCCTAATTCCCAGGGGTAACCATTCTTAGAGAAGGTATTGCCCTAGTTTGCGTTCCCCCAAAAGTGTAGCCTAAGACAAGGACTTTGGTGCAGGTATTCTGTTCCCACATTCATCAGTAACAAAACAACCTTTGCCGAGACCTCCAGGATTTTAATAAGATACCTTTAAGTCCAATTTCAAAATCTGTTTTTAGTTCCCTTCCCTTGCTGTCATTTTCTTTGATGTGTTTTCTTTGATGTTTGTATTATGATGGGTATATTCTGTGCTTCAAGTCATACTGATTTCAGACGTGATTTCAAAAGAATTAGCAAATGTGGTGATAGATTCAAAATCAAATCGTGATAGAAGAGAGAACAGGGTTTGTTTTTCTTGCCCTTTTATTTTTTTTTTTTTTTCTTAACAAAAATGTTTTTCTGAGCTGTTTGCTCCTGATTTCTCTGGAAGCAAGAAAAAAAACTCAAAAATGTTTGACTTGATGTTTGAAGAAGATATCTGCTAATTATAGTTTGCAGGCATGTACAGGAAAATAACATACATGTGGATTACAGCGTTTTGTATTCCTTGCTGACACTGAGTGAAATAGGCTATTATTAGTTGAGAATTATGTGGGCAGGGTATAGATTGGAGGGTTTTAACAATTAAGTGAAAAGACATTTTTTTTTCTTTTTTTCAATGCCAGTACATTTTATTGTCTTTCAAAAGCCAGTCTTATTCAATTGAAATTATCTCAGGAGATTTAGGAGTGCTTATGTCGAGCTTTTATGAACTCGTTTAATTTGGGGTTGACAGCTGGGAGTAAGATCACAAAGTATACCGTTCATATTAGTTGGAATGCAAAAGGCATAGAGGTGAAAGGCACGGGCTAGCCATCCTGGGTGTCTTGGTCAGCTCAGGCTGCTGTAACAAAATACCACACACTGGGTGGCTTTAAACAACAAACATTTATTTCTCATAGTTCTGGAGGCTGGGAAGTCCAAAATCAGGGTGCCAGCATGGTTAGGTTTTGGTGACAGCTCTCTTTCTGGCTTGCAAGCAGCCACCTTCTTGCTACATGCTTGCTCAGCAGAGGGAAAAAGCTCTGGTGCGTCTTCTTCCTCTTATAAGGGCACTAACCCCATCGGAGGGGCTCTACCCTCATGACTTCATTCAAACCTAACTACCCTCCAAAGGCCCACCTCCTAATAACCATCACATTGGGAATTAGGACTTCAATATATGAATTTGGGGAGGAACATAAATGCGTAGGTCATAAAACTGGGATAGTTATGTGTTTTGCCACTTGTTACCTGGGTGACCTTGGTCATGACACTTAACCTGAGTTTTCTTAACTGTAAAATGGAAGTAATCATTCATAATCTCATTCCCCTGTGAGGATGGAAAGGCATAATGTTTCTCAAGTATTCGATGAAGTGCCCTTTAATTTAGGTAGTTATTAAGACTCTTTTAAGAGTACAAAGTGTCAGTCTTTATAACCCTTCAGTACAGTGGTAATCAGTTGTGTTGGAAGGGGAGGCTCCCAACAGGACACAGTGGACCGTGAAATTCTTACCTCTGTCAGGAAGAACATCTGCTTGGAAAGATGATTCGTCAGCATTGAATCATCTACATTTGATGGATTTTGACAAGGTTCAGGGATACACTGAGGATTCCCATAATGCTAACTGGCTTAGCAGGTAGAACAAATTCATGGACTTTGTTTCAGTGGCATTACACTCTAACCCCCAGAGGGAACCACAGAAGTTGTAGAAGGTGAGACCTGAAGCAAGCTTTTATCTTAGTATCTCTTGGCATCCAAGATCAGAGGGAATGGACAGGCTTCAGATGTACCCATGCTGATGGGCCTTATCTGCAGAGAAGCCTAGAGTGTCCTCAAATTCTCAAAGGGATCTTTTTTTTTTTTAAGATTTAATTTATTTATTTAACAAAGAGAGAGAGAGAAAGAAAGAGAGAGTGAGCGAGAGAGGTCACAAGTAGGCAGAGAGGCAGGCAGAGAAGAGAGGGGGAAGCAGCCTCCCTGCTGAGCAGAGACCCTGACTCGGGGACTCGATCCCAGGACCCTGAGATCATGACCTGAGCCGAAGGCAGAAGCTTTAACCCACTGAGCCACCCAGGCTCCCTCAAAGGGATCTCTCTGCAATTCTACAAATTATAAAGGTCTTGGACCATAAAGAAACAGTATGTTTCATAGCATCCTCCTTAAGTAAATTTGCTTTGTCCCTTATTTTCAAATGAAAACTTTCTATTTCCCTTCCCTAAGAAAAGATTAAATTCTTCTGAGTTCTCAAGACCTAAAATTTGATAAATTAATATATGTTTTTTGGGGGTGAGGAAAGGGAGTTTTAAAATAGAGAACAGAAAAAGCTATTGGTAAATTTAAAATAATGAAGCAACGAGAAGCTACAGTCTTTTTTTTTAAATAATTTAGAGAGAGATTTTATTTTTTTTTTAAAGATTTTATTTATTTGACAGAGAGAGAGATCACAAGTAGGCAGAGAGGCAGGCAGAGAGAGAGGGGGAAGCAGGCTCCCTGCGGAACAGAAGAGCCCGATGTGGGGCTTGATCCCAGAACCCCGAGATCATGACCTGAGCTGAAGGCAGAAGCTTTAACCCACTGAGCCACTTAGTGGCGCTACCCCTTTTTTTTTTTTAGTATCACAATGTAACCTGAATATTCCCAGCTCACCAACCAGTGGGCATGGATGAAAACCGTTAGTAAGGCCTGAATTGAGCTTCCTCACCGCCCTCTCTCCCGTATGTCAGGACCTCAGCTCATTTCCAGTTTTTTGGCAATGTCATGAGATTCTCATTTGTACTCAGGAATAAGTCCACACGTGTCCTGATTTTGTATCATTACTCAAGTCCATTGCTACTAGCCGCCATATTACAATTCTTTAGCTAGCCACTGGGGCAGGGCACAAGCACAAGATATCTGTAGCTGCTGTAGGCATGATGTTGTCACATAGCAATGACAAAAAGTAAGAATAAAGTATTTTGGAAGATGAAAGACTTGATCCACATGTACTTTTCCTAGCAGGAGGAAAATACCCAAGAAGACCTGAGCAAACTTCATGTTTCACTGCCTAGAAATAGATTACCAGCACACTCCTGGACCAGTCACTGTCAGAGAGATATGGGATTGTCATAATTGACTTAAGCCAGTCTTGATTCATCTGAGCACTTTACAACTGAAGCAAAATTGGTGGCCAGAAAGGAGAGAATGTCTGTTGGGTTGTTCACCACCGGTGTCTGCCACACTCTTTCCAACATTCCTAAACCCTGTTTTTACATTTGTTCCATTTCCTCACTTGTAGCACATGTTTGTCACTGGAATAAAGTCATCAATCATGTCCTCATTTTTAGGAGTCTTCCAGTTGATAGGAATGGGAAGACTATCTGGTCTCTGTATTATTTAAATGAAGAAAAAGCCCAGCAGTCCAGATCCTTATTATCCTTATAATTAAAATTTGGCAAATGTCTCCAGGCTGGCCTCCACGCCTCCCGCCTCTTCCTGCACTAATCCATCTGCTTCACAGCCAACTGAGTAGTAATTCAGATTCCAGAAATGAGAGCTTAACTTTTCTGCCTAAGAATTTTTGCTAGTTCCCATCACGCCTCATGGGTAAACTCCTGAGTATCACAAACAACGCTCTTCACAGTTTGGACTCACCCTGTCTCTCCAGCATCACCTTTAGGTGCTGTTTCTTACGCACCCCAGCTTAACTTGGCGTGACAAGCATTCTCACGCATTCGTGCATTCCCTCTTTCTGGAGCATCTTCCCCCACTTTGTGTGCCTGGTTGTCTCCATTTTATAAGCTTTCCCTGATGGCTCCAGGAGT
This sequence comes from Nasua narica, assembly GCA_028533885.1. Classification (NCBI taxonomy): domain Eukaryota; kingdom Metazoa; phylum Chordata; class Mammalia; order Carnivora; family Procyonidae; genus Nasua; species Nasua narica. The sequence goes on from CM052813.1 coordinate 11,968,275, forward strand.
CACAGGGGCAAGTATCTGTGGTTGTCAAGTAAATGAATGAGGTAGGGCAGGTATGAAGGAAAAAAGGGATACTGATGATTGACCTCAATATCTTGGAGAGAACAGGAAGTTGTAGAGACTGGCAGACTGGAAAACATGTACTAAAGAAGGGCATTTAGTTCTCAGCTTCAGCGAATTGTTGCCGTGATGGAAGATGGGTCCCTCATTGCCAAATATTCTGACTATTCCAGAGAAGCCGGGAATCAGCATTTTATGGGAAATCTCCCAATTTTATGTATTTAAGAGTTTGGATATTTCAAAATATTGTAGGCCCAAACCACAAACAAGCAATAGAGTGGACTACCGGTTTTCCATCTCCACCTTAGTCGTGCCCTTCTGGCAACAACCATAGTATTAGATTGAACCACAGGAAATTGCTTAATGGCAATTTCATAGGTTTCAATTTGATACTTTGATCTTCCTATCAGTACAGCTTGTAAAACATTGGAGAATGATTATTCAAGAATGGCTTGAGTTGTTTCATAAACCTTGGGTGCAGGATATCAGACTACTTAAATTTTTGAAATAAAATTAATTTTGGCTTTGCCTTCCCAGAGTCTGCCTCAACCAGCATTGGTATGTATGACATACAGTATCATTTAGTTTTTCATCTTTCATCCCCTTTGGAGGAAAACACCCCAAACTCACCTGATCTATAGTGTGGGACAAGGCCATGGTGGTAGTTCCTATGATGCTCTGGTTCATTCAGAAGCAGGCGGCTCTTTTGCTCTAAGCACACTTTTTCTCTTTGTCCTATTCAGTACCTGGGACATGGCTGTGGCTTTCAAGGATGTGATACTCAGTAAGGAGATACTCACTTTTGCGTAAGAGTAGGAAGAAGGTCCTCACCCCTGGTAGAACCATACTCTCTCTCCTTATAGTCTTGGGGAGTCCAGCTCTCCCCAAAGTTGGGTCGCTCCCCTCTCCTTCAAACTTGTGAACTCTTTCCTTCTTAGACAATCTAGATTTTTGTATCATTGGGCCAGGATTTTGAAAAGCAAAGAAGGAAGAGGAAGCTTAGTCTTTAAGGGTAGAAATTCACATCCAAGTTTTGAGCCTGCAGTCAAGAAGACATCACACAGCTAGAAGTTGCATGTTAAGTTCTAATACAGCACTAGGATATCAATAAATCATGATGCTACATTTATTTACACAATAACCTCCCTGACTTACATTGTATAGCACACACATTTAGCAGAGTGTCTGGCACATGGTAGGTACCCCAAAACGGATCAATGAATTAGCCTAAGTATACCAGTTTTATACTGAGAAAGAAAGGGGTGGAGAAGAGGAAGGAGAGAGAAACGGAGTAGAGAAAGGAGGAGGAGGAGGCAGAGCAGGAGGGAGAGAAATGAATAATTATTGAGTACTGACATGTTTTGGCTCTTTCTTGTTATTGCAATTAACCATCCCCCTCAAATGAGTACATAGGCATTTTCATCTGCATTTTATGGGAGAGGACACTGAAGCTAAGTGAGAGGTTAAGTAAGTTACCCAATATCATGGAGCTTCTTAGTTGCTGAGCTGGGATTAGACCAGTACATCTCTTACTCCAGCGTCCTGCCAATTACACACCTTTACCAAATATTCCCGACTAACCTGGTGATTCTTTTTTTTTTTTTTAAGATTTTATTTATTTATTTGACAGAGTGAGATCACAAGATTTTATTTATTTATTTGACAGAGAGAGGCAGGCAGAGAGAGAGGGGGAAGCAGGCTCCCCGCTGAGCAGAGAGCCCGATGCGGGGCTCGATCCCAGGACCCTGAGACCATGACCCGAGCGGAAGGCAGAGGCTTTAACCCACCGAGCCACCCAGGCTCCCCTATCCTGGTGATTCTTAAGACTCCAGTGGAAGCTGCCTGCATTTGATGAATTCAAAACAATATAAAATAGCCTTCTGTTTCTGGCCTGGGGTCACCATGGAGTGAAATGCAGGGAGGTGGAAGCCACCCGTGAGGGCTGGTTTCCACAGTGGCCAAATGTGATGTGGCAAAGCATGACTTACACTTTATCGTCTCTGTGAGAAGGTCAATGCCCACAGTTAACAAGTTCTGTGCAGTCTTTTGTTTGTTTTAATCTAAAATCAATTTAATCAATATACAGTATATTATTAGTTTCATAGGCAGAATTTAGTGATTCATCAGGTGCATATAACACCCAGTGCTCATTACATCAAGTGCCCTCCTTAATGTCCATCACCCAGTTACCTCATTCCCTACCCACCTCCCATCCAGAAACCCTCAATTTGTTTCCTATAGTTAAGAGTCTCTTATGATTTGTCTTCCAGTTCTGTGCATTCTAATGGCTCTGAACACCCTTTTCTAAAGGAAAGTGCTCCCCTGCTACTCCTTAATAACCTTTTTCTGATATGAGGCCTTTTACTAATGCCAGTGGTTTTTCATTGTGAGCTCCTAAGAGGACTAGGCATCAGGACACTCATGCTGTCTGTGAAAAATTATATGTGATTATTCCTCTAGCTGAGAAAGAGTGCCTTGTGTCCCTAGAATGTAAAGCTGAATGTTCCAGATGGACAAGAGCTTGTGGGGTTCCACACCACTCAGGGGACAGTTTGTTCCTTTCCTTTGCATTTTCTTTATTTTCAGTGCCTCCTGATGTCTCTGCGTCTACAGAAACTCCTTTAAAGGATTGCCTATTCCAGCTAAGATAGTTGTCTGTGTCTAAAGGTCTCTGATTAGTAGGATAATTAGTAGGATAAATCTTACCAATAATGGTAGGATTTATTTTCCACACAACCCAGATTAAGAGAGATTGACACATTACTGGTGTATTAATAGAATATCAATTCAATGTTGAAAAAGAAAACCAAAACTAGTGACATCACAATTCTGAACTTTAAGCTTTATTACAAAGCTGTAATCATCAAGAAAGTATGGTGCTGGCACAAAAACAGACACATAGATCAATGGAACAGAATAGAGAGCCCAGAAATGGACCCTCAACTCTACGGTCAACTAATCTTCGACAAAGCAGGAAAGAATATTCAATGGAAAAAAGACAGTCTCTTCATCAAATGGTGTTGGGAAATTTGAACAGCTATATACAGAAGAATGAAACTGGACCATTTCCTTACACCATACACAAAAATAGGCCTAAAATGAATGAAAGACCTAAATGTGAGACAGGAATCCATCAAAATCCTAGGAGAGAACACAGGCAGCAATCTCTGTGATGTTGGCTGCAGAAACTTCTTGCTAGACTTGTCCCCAAAGGCAGGGGAAACAAAGGCAAAAATGAACAATTGGGACTTCATCAAGATAAAAAACTTTTGCACAGCAAAGGAAATAGTCAACAAAACCAAAAGATAACTGACAGAATGGGAGAAGATATTTGCAAATGACATATCAGATAAATGGCTAGCATCCAAAATCTATAAAGAGCTTATTAAACTCAACACCAAAGAACAAATAATCTGATCAAGGAATGGGCAGAAGACATAAGCAGACATTTCTCAGAAGATGTCTAAATGGCCAATGGACACATGAAAAATTGCTCAACATTGCTTGGCATCAGGGAAATACATATCAAAACCACAGTGAGATACCACCTCACACCAGTCAGAATGGCTAAAATTAACAAGTCAGGAAACAACAGATGTTGGCAAAGATGCAGAAAAAGGGGAACCCTCCTACACTGTTGCTGGGAATGCAAGCTGGTGCAGCCACTCTGGAAAAAAACAGTATGAAGGTTCTTCAAAAAGTTGAAAATAGAACTACCCCATGACCCAGCAATTGCACTACTGGGTATTTACCCCAAAGATACAAATGTGTTCTGAAGGGGCACCTGCACCCCAATGTTTATAGCAGCAATGTCCACAATAGCCAAACTAGGAAAGAGCCCAGATGTCCATCAACAGATGAATGGATAAAGAAGATGTGGTATATACCTACACAGTGGAATATTATGCAGCCATCAAAAATTGAAATCTTCCCATTTGCAATGACATGGATGGAACTGAAGGGTATTACGCTAAGCGAAATAAGTCAATAAGAGAAAGACATTGTCATATAATCTCGCTGATATGTGGAATTTAAGAAACAAAACAGGATCATAAGGGGAAGAGAGGAAAAATAAAAACAAGACCAAACTGGAGGAGACAAATCATAAGAGATCCCCCCCCCCTTTTTTAAAGATTTTATTCATTTATTTGTCAGAGAGAGAGAGAGAGCACGAGCACAAGCAGGGGGAGCAGCAAGCAGAGAGAAGCCGACTTCGCACTAAGCAAGCAAGGAGCCCAGTGAGGGACATGGTCCCAGGGTGATCTGATGCCAGCATGATGACCTGAGCCTAAGGCATATGCCGAACTGACTGAGCCACCCAGGCATCCCCCATAAGAGACTCTTAATCATAGGAAATAAACTACGGGTGGAGGGATGGGGTAGCTGGGTGATGGGCTTTAAGAGGGCATGTGATGTGATGAGCACTGGGTATTACATAAGACTGATGAATCATGGACCTGTACCTCTGAAACCAATACATTATATGTTAATTAATTTAACTTAAATTTTAAAAAATTAAAAAAAATATCAATTCAACAGAACTTACTCAAGCATCCTACAAAACACAGGACGTTTTGAATGCAGGCTTCTCAATCTGTATGATTTACAAGCTTAGGTCATGACCTCCTTATGAAGGAGGTCAACCAGAATTAATAAAAACTCAGAATTATAGTTTAATGTGTTAGAAGGAACATTTTTTTAAAAGTGCATCTAAGAAATAGAAATAATTCAGTCTAAAGTATTTCTAAGTCAAGATTCACCTAAATCTGCTTTTATATGTAGAAGCGGTGGGTGCGAAGTAAGATCACTAATTTATACTTAAAAAGATAATACTACAACTTTTAAAAACATAGCCAGTTCTCCTAAGTTGTTGATCTTGAATGTGATATAAATTTGACAAAACCAAAACTTCATACAAATGTAAATCACAACTCCACGAGGCTGAACTGCTTGAAAATATTCAATAGATGACAGTAATAGCTGCTATTTATTATGTGCCCATACTTTACCAGCAGCATAATCTTAAGAGGCAATAATTACTATCCTGACTTTTCAGTTAAGTTACAGTGTTTGAGGAGGTTAAACAACTGGCCCAACGCCTCATAGGTACTTAAGGAACAGAACCTGGGCTCAACCTGAGAAGGGCTTAGTTGCAAACCCTTTTTTTCCCTAATGCCCAGTTAATACTGCTAATAGAGAATTATGGGTTGATCTATTCCAATTCTCAAACTTGAGTGATGAAGCTATCTCTTTTACAAAAAAACAACTCGCAGGGTTTCACAATGTTGGCAAAAACTATTTGTATTATAAGAATCTTAAGTAGGTACAAAATGTTCCTTTTATGCCCATATTTGTTATATAAGCATAAAGGCAAAGTACATTATAAATTAATTACTAAGCAAATTAAAAAGCCAATAAAATTTTAATTAGTCACATGAACATCATAGAAGATGCTTGTTTTGCTGAAACTAAATTGCCCAGATTAGTTTTAAAAATACCAGAAGATATCTATTAATAAGTACTGTAGGTAATCAGTTTGCAGTAATGTGTTCATATAAATACAATGTTCAGAATGTTATTAATAATTTCAAGGCAGTGAGAAATGTTCAAATGCCAATTTTAATGGAGTCATTTAAAACTCTATAAATTATCTTATTTAGTTGAAGATAGGGTTAGCATTCTGCGTTTTTGGAAATCTACATTAAAGAGTACCTAATTGAATTATCACTGGAATGTGAAACTAAAATTTTTTCATTATGTAAATTGCTATACAAACCTATACCCCAGAAAGCAGATTTCACTGGTGTTCAGCAAGTCTAAACTATCGCTATGATATATGATGGTTCAGTTCTCCATTCTACTTTTCTCTTTCAAATTTTTGGGTACTAGTGAAAGATAGTGTTAACTCTTATAACATGAAGAACCTGAACTCAAAGTGGTGAATTAACAACCCTAAGTTTACCTTGTAAATTCAAAATAAAGTATATTAGGATATTATGCACAACAAGTAACAGGAAACTCAAATGAAACGTCTTAAACAATAAAGACACACACGAAGAAGTCTTAAAGAAAGGCTCCTCTGTAGGGTTGGATTTATTTATTGGCTCAACGATGTCATAGAAGATCCAGATTCTTTCTGTATTTCCTGCTTAGCCATTCTCATTTGAGTAGCTTTGGTTACAAGGTGGCACTCATGAGACATGACTTGACTTATGACACGAGACATAGCAGACATGACAGTGTTTGACAATATGGGAAGAGTTGGTCTTTCTGAGTTTATCTTTTGTAAAGGTGAGGCAGCCTTTCTAGGAGGCTATCAACAGATTTCTCTTTCAACTCATTGGCTAAAAACGTATCACAGGCTGAGACCCAAACCAATCACTGCACCAAATGGAATGGAGGACTCATGATCGGTTAGGATGTACCACTGAGCTGGGTTAAGGGGTACCATCCCCCAGGAGTAGAAAACAGAACAAAATTGGGTTCGGTAAACATGAGAGAAAGGGGAGGGGAGAGCGGTTGTCAACAATCATTATGGTCCACTATTGCAGGCTGCTTTTAGGGGTCTTCCTACTGAACAAAATACTGGCTGAATAAATAGAAGTAAAAATATACATGTCGGAGAAAGATATTAAGGATATAAATTCAGACATTGAAAGGGAAATTGATTCCTCATTCCTTTCTTTAGAACCATCAAATACTTTTATAATTTATGATAATGTGCACTTGTATGTGCAATATAAAAATTCCTCCTTCATTCTTCCTTATGGTGTTTTAAAGATAAATGAGCTCTCTAAAGTCAAACCCCATAAATATAAGCTTTTATCACAATATCGATTATTTCAACTCTATTTCTAAAGAGCTGTAGAAATTTTATAAAATGAAAAATAAGACTTTAGGAGCTGCATAGAAAAGCCAAACAATTCCACAGATTTTTAAAGCAGCATTTTCCCCCAAATATGTCAGAGCAGTATAAATCTGTTTAAAAATGTTCAGGTTCACTAGTAATCAAAGAAATGCAAATTAGCATGAAAAACATCATCACTCATCAAAGTGACATTTTTTTTTTCCTTTAGGCTTAGTATTAAAAGTTGGTGTGTATGTAAGGAAATAGGGCTTCTCATATACTGATGGTGGGTTTGTAACTTGCTGCATTTTTTCTGGTTGCTATTTTAACAATATGTGACAAAGGATCGTTTACTTCCTGCCTTCGCCAAACTTTAGGGTCATTGAGTACAGAAACTATATTTGCTCTACTGAGTATTCCTGGTGTTTAGACTACTACCTAATAATTCAGTAAATATGTATCTAATATTTATTGACGGTCAGTAAGCATCTTTTGCATTAAGAAACAGATGTTTTTAAAAAGTAAGCATAGCGGGGTGCCTGGGTGGCTCAATGGGTTAAAGCCTCTGCCTTCGGCTCAGGTCATGATCTCAGGGTTCTGGGATCGAGCCCCGCATCGGGCTCTCTGCTCAGCAGGGAGCCTGTTTCCCTTTCTCTCTCTCTGCCTGCTTCTCTGCCTACTTGTGATCTCTCTCTCTGTCAAATAAATAAATAAAATCTTAAAAAAAAAAAAAGTAAGCATAGCTTTTAACCTGGCATTGAAGTCACTGGGAGTATATATGAAAGAAATAACAGTTACATATCAAGAATTACCTATAAGCATGTTTATTTTATTGTAGCTGTTAGCATTAACAAGAAAAAAAAATGTCAGTGGAGCAATGATGTTTTAGCACTAAGGGATTTAGATTCTAAATGTTAGCACATTCAGATGACAACAGCTAATAAAAAAATTGCTGGGGGCACCTAGGTGGCTCAGTTGGTTAAGCGTCTGCCTTCTGCTTAGGTCATGATCCCAGGGTCCTGGGATCAGCTCCATGGCGAACTCCTTGCTCCGTCTGCTTCTCTCTCTGTCACTCTGCCCCTCCCCCTTCTCATACTCTCTCTTGCTTTCTCTCTGTCAAATAAATAGATAAGATCTTTATAAAAATTGCTGAAGATTATTTAAGAATATTGAATACATACATAAATGTATATTATCAAACCAAGCAAAATTTCAAAATAGCATAAATTAAAATGCAGATAACACGCAAATGTTTAGAAAAAAATGCTTGAAATACATACAAGAAAATACAAACAGTGATTGTTTCGTTATGATAGAAATACAGCTGATTCTTTTTAATGTTTTTTAGAGTTAACATGTATTGCTTTTGTAATAAGGAAGAGAAGAACAAAGATTCTTTTGTTCAAGTGAGTAACTTGAAAAAACGATCTCCATTTGATTATTCCCAATCAAATGTCATTATTTTATTTTAGTAATGGTGGTGTGATAAATATATACACTTTATCAACCAAACTAAGCATAAAGAACCACTTACTGGTATTTTTGTGACAGACTGTGGGATGTTTTCCTACTGTGATTCCTCCAGCAAAGATACATGTTTTTAAATGATATTTTAGTTCAGTTTAGTTTAGTTTCAAGATTTTATTTATTTGACAGAGAGAGAGAGAGATCACAAGTGGGCAGAGAGGCAGGCAGAGAGAGAGGGGGAAGCAGGCTTCCTCCTGAGCAGAGAGCCCGATTCGGGGCTCGATCCCAGGACCCTGAGATCATGACCTAAGCCAAAGGCAGAGACTTTAACCCACTGAGCCACTCAGGCATCCCTTTAAATGATACTTTAAAGATCACCAAAAAGAGTCACACATTTCTATAAATTGTGGACTCACATCCTTTATTTCTGACCCTCAGAATTTAATGTCTTATATTTGAAGTTAAGCTTCAACCTCGTATATTTCATATGCAAGAACAGCAACTTAATCCTTTAAAAAAGTTGCTCGCAAAAAAAAAAAAAAAAAAGCTGCTCGCCTGCTTCTGTCTCTTTGCCAGTACCATTTAAAGAGCAGTACAAGCATACTTATCAATAGGATGGATGAGTCATGTCAATAATGATGAGCAACAGCAATACTTTTCTCAAAGATGGGCAGCGTATTTTCTTTTAAAATGCTAAGCAAAATGGCATCTTTATGCAACTGAATGTCATTAGTGGCTGTTGAAGCAATGGACTCTTTTCTTGGTTTCCATCAGTCCATATCATTGTTAGTGAGAAATCAGGTGATTCAGAGAACATAAAATGTGGCATTTTTAACATGACACATTTGAGGTCCATAGTATTGAGTGTAAACTCATTGTCCCTAAGACATGATTCAAATTCCCTAGTGGGTTTTATACCGTCCACCATGTTTATCAGCAACCTCCCGGTTCGCCATGGTGGATATTTAAATTGTTTCCATTTTTATCAAGCCTATGCTTCTACCACCTGCCCCTTCACATGTGACCTTAACACTTGCATCGTTCAGAAAAATAGAAAGCACAGGACAGAAAATGACTCTACTTGGCACCACTTAACCTACAAACTTGCCTACTCCTAGCACTTGCCAATCCACTCTCCTTTTCATGGTTAAGTCCTCTACCTGTGCTTTGGATCTCATCTTCCCCGGCCTTCCCGGGCGTCGCACTCTATCTGTTAGACCCCTTTCCTATGTCTTCAGCTTCTGACTTCAACCATGGGCATTCCAGCATTTCCTCTTGAATGGTGTATGAAGAGCGTTAATAAAATGGCACTTCCCATCTGCTGAGCATTTAGTCTGTACTGGGCATGGAGCCTAGAGGCTGTTACATCTATTAACTTCTTTCAACTCTTTTTTAAGTCAGAGTTGTTTTCCATGTCATGCAGATGAGGAACTGAAGCTCAGGGAGGTGAGGCACCAGCTAAGATTCTAGAGCAAGTGTGTGGCAGAGCCTAGGGTTTCAAACCAAATTCTGTGTGATTGCAAGATGATATCTTAACCATGTTATTACTCTGTGCTGGTCCATATTTTCTATCTCATCATAGACAAACTTCCTGGAAGACTTGTATTCGCTGTCTTCACCTCCCACTCGTCAACCCGCACGCAGCTTGGCACGTGCCTGACGTCACTGATGCCACTCCAAGCAACGTTAGCAATTACCTTCTTGTTTCTAAAGCCAAAGAACCTTCTGAGTCCCCTGCAGAACCTAACTTGTAGTAGTTTTTGATTCTGTTGCCAGCTCTCTCCTTGTAACATTCTTCCTCCGTGGACTTCCATAAAACCCCCACTTGGCTTGTTTTTCCTCCCATTTAGTCAGTCTTTGGGGTTGTGAGTTCTTTTCTCCTCTGTCCCTTCTGTGTTGAAATTCCTCAGATCTGTCTTCTTTCTCTTACAAATGTAAATACTTTCGTTACAAATACCATCCTGGGGATTTCATCCAGTCCTATGGCTTTACCTCTAAGTGCTGATAAGTCCTGCATTTCTATCTGGAGCCTAGGGCTCTATCCTGACCTTCAGACCAAATATCTCCAGTCTGTTTGCATCTGACTTGACGCACATCCCACAGGCCCAGAAGTGGAGTGGTGACGTGTTGAGAGCTTCCTATCTAGATTCAGACCCCCGGCCTTGAATCCCGGCACCACCACCTAGAACCACATACTTCCAGGCTTTCATCTCTCCGGGCCTCCGTGTCCTTACCTGTTCTTAACTGACCACACACACAAATGCACACATACATAATTTTTTCTCTTTTTAGGAGAAATTATACAAATATAAAAAATGAGTAGAAATAAAGACACTGTTCTCCTGTTGTAGGTTTTCATAATTATTATGCAGGCCACCTGCTACTTCATCAAATGAGAAAATGAGGTTATGGCCTTTATTATAATATTCCAGGATCCTATTTGTTATGGAGCAAAAACGAGAAAGGGGGGAGAGAGAGAGAGAGAGAGAGAGAGAGAGAAAAGAGGAAGTGGGGAGGAAGAATGATTGAAATTTAAAAAAAAAGCAAAGAAGTTGTGAATTTTCACAAAATCTTACACACGTTACCATTCATTAATGGTATCCCTCAAAGTAATTATAAATTATTCGCTAACAGGGACTGGTTGCATTCAGACAGATCAGTAGTCAGGAAACAATACTCGAGTAGTGTTTCTCATATCTGGTGATCATCAGAATCACTGCAGAAAATTTAAAATATACGTATGTGGGTTTCTCCCCAGACTTACTGGATCAGAATCTCGGGGGATGGAAGCCAGGAATGTGTGTGTGTGTGTGTGTGTGTGTGTGTGTGTGTGTGTGTGTGTGTAATTTTTTTTATTATGTTAGTCACCACACAGTCCATCATTAGTGTTTGATGCAGTGCTCCAAGATTTATTGTCTGCGTACAATACCCAGTGCTCCATGCAGTCTGTGCCCTCCTTAATACCCATCACTGGGCTAACTCATCCCCCCACCCTCCTCCCCTCGGAAACGCTCAGTTTGTTTCTCAGAGTCCATAGTCTCTCAGGGTTCGTCTCCCCCTCTGATCTTTTCTGAGAGTATTTTTCTCTCTTTGGGCCGACCGCCAGTCTGCAACACTCCAATCAGTTCAAGGAGCGCATAAAAAGTCAATCCGAGGAAATTTCCCAGGAAAAAAAATTCTCTGTGACCTTAAGGATTCAGACTGGCCCTCTGCATGGTTCAAAATCATTTGGAAATCTGTTGCCTTCTAAATTTCCATTTCTTTATGTTTGACTTTGCCTGATCTTTTTGGAACAGCATGACCCTTGTTATATGTAATGAGCTACTTAACTTGGAGTGGAAGAAAATTATATCTTTTAAAAAAATAAGCATTTGAACCAGGCTGAATCAAAACCAGTTGTTAAATTTAAGTTAATTGATGGGAAAAGAAATCTCTTCTAAAATGAAAAACAGAGAAAAGTAAATCTTTCCCGGGAGAATCTACAATAGTCTGTGGATCTAGGTGTTCTTTCCTTTCAGGCAAGGGCTTGGAAATTTGGACATTCTCTCAGGTAATTTGCCTACATTGTCCTTGTGGGGATTGAAAGAAATGGTGGATGAGACTGCCTTGTATGCTCTACTGTTCCACGCCAAAATAAATTATTAGCACTCTCAACCCTTCATGACCTATGAAGTCATTTCCTCCAAAAGAGGTTAGATGGTTTTCCCCGTTCAGTTTTTTTGTGGGTTTTTTTTTCAAGATTTTATTTATTTATTTGACAGAGAGAGAGACAAAGCAAGAGAGGGAACACAAGCAGGGGGAGTGGGAGAGGGAGAAGCCGGCTCCCCGACGAGCGGGAGCCCCATGTGGGGCTCAATTCCAGGGCCCTGGGATCATGACTTGAGCCAAAGGCAAATGCTTAACGACTGAGCCACTCAGGCGCCCCCCCCCCCCCCGCATTCAGTTTTTATGTATCTGTTTATCTTCTGCTTCTGGCTTGTCTGTTCTTTTTCTTATCTCTTTGGGACTATAAACCATATATTAGAGAGGACTTTGAATCCTAGCTCAATTCCGTGAACTATTTTACTTGGTGGTTTCAACTGACTTCCAGATTTTCCCATTTAGTGGTTTACTGGGTTTTGTCCTTAGTTATCCACATCCCCACAGAAGAGGGACTTATGATAAATGGAAAATAATTTCATTATCAGGAGATGAATGTAATTGGCATAAAAATGAATAGGTACAATAAATGAAGTTTATGGCTACTTCTGTCCCTGCCTATTAGTGCCATATTATTTTTGATGTATTTACAAGGCTATCTCCGGAACTAAGTGAATGGCAAATGGCCAATGTGCTCATTCACCATTTTATGTTCTCTTAAATATGGGCTTCAGATACTGAAGTGGTGAAATGGGGTAGGGTGGGAGTGGGTTAGATGTCTTTCTTACCATTCTCCTGAAAAATAGGCTTTACATCGGCAATCTCTTTTCTAATTGTAGTAGTAATAATGATAATAATTTAAAAACAATTACTGTCATTTTTGAGTTCTTGCCATGAGCTAGGTATTTTATATCCATTATCTTCACAACAATGGAAGATAGAAATACATATATTATACACACACTCATACACACAATGTTGCTATGATTAGAGTGGATTGGTTATTTGCATTAGGATTTTGACAACTCTCTGTAGGAGTTTGTTACCGGTTTTCAAGCCAGCTCTAAACCCTCATAGGATTCCTGTGAGACAGGCTGGCAGCCAGCATCTTAATTTAAGCAGGGTTTGAGCCTGATTCAGTTTTTTGCCTAGCACCTAACTTATTTTTAGAATGCAACACGTGGTAATAAAAACAAAACCGTGAACAATAATACAATGAGAGCAATATAAATTCACTCCTCAGATTGGGTGAGGTCTCACTGGAGTTTCTAAATTTTAGGGTGTCTGAAGTACATCCTTGACTGGCAATCAGAGATGAAATAAAATGACACCATTTTTAGCTTTCTTTTGATTAAAAAATTATTCAAGCTTTTAAAAGAATGGGCCAGCAGCCTCTCTCCATGAGTAAGCCCAAGAATAAGCCGGGCAAGTCTAGAGTCTCCACTGATTGTTTCATTCCTGGTATTTTGGCATTTTTGGCAATAGCATAATGAGCTTGTTTTCCTCACTTTCCCTCCAGAACCTTGGGTATTCTCGAGCTGTGTTCACAGTCCTCAGGCAGCGTTAATCACCACCTCGTTGCTTCTAGACCAAGTTAGGACTCATTGGCACATAGGGTGAAGTTAGGGAATCAAGGAAGAAAAATTCCCGATTGGGACGCACTCAGGGCTCATGCATCTGCTGTAGTCTATTTTTTCACATCCCATATTCTGGCCTTCAGCCTTACAGCTCCAAATATTGCTCGAGTCCCAGAACTTTCCAGATATAGGGAGACAGATTAATGCTCACTTAGCTCAACAGACTCCATGGAAAACCGAGAAGGCTAGAGTTAAATAGTGGCAATGAGAAATGTAACTGCCAAAAAGAATCTCTGCTAGTGAAGTCTGTATGAGCAGCTCAGTGTGCATCTGAGCGCTACTTGGTAAGCCTGAGAGCAGGGCAGGAGAACTCGCGGAACAAGCTGACTGTTCTAGTTATATCAACCTGGGACCAGGACATCTGCTACCAAGATGAGAAAAGGCAAATTCCTGAGCCAGGGTGTTCACCCCTCCACCCCCCACCCCCAAGCAATTCCTTACCTTGAAGATGACATTGGATGACACTAGAAATATTTCCCCTGGTCTCTGACGCTAGAAACATTTCCCCTCCCTACAGCTCCCCCAGTCCACTTCACTGAGCAAGCACTAAGAGAAAGATAGTTGAACACCAGCCCCTATTGCACATAGATGCAGAATTGCCCTAATTTTAATCCTACATTCATATTAGGAACTGATCATTTTTCGGAAATAAGATACCAAGTAATTTTCTTTTATTCATCTAGTAAGAGACTAGAGGTGGTATGTTAAAGTAAGCCAAATAAATAAATAAATAACACAGAGTGGGTGGGGTGTATGTGGGGAGTGCAGATCCCACACAGATATCTTTCAGTGCCATTTCATGCCTTACTTATATAGGTAAGAGCTTTTTTAAAAAGAAGATACTCCCAGGAGGTTTAAATCTCCCTAATATTCATAGCTTAGTGCACTTAAATGAGTAATTTTTTGGTGAGGTCTAATGCTTGATTTACAGAAAATGATTCAGGACTTTACGTAAGAAGAAGCTATGACCTACAGAGCTGAAGACACACAATTGGTTAGAGGCCAAGGCAAAATCTACACTTGCTTTCTTAACCCTTGGCCAGAGTTTTTTACACAACTAAGTACAGCTTATTTTTCTCCTATTACCCAGTTGATGTGCACCAAATAAGGGAAGGGAATTCTGGTTTGGGAGAGAGGGAGGTGAAAACGGGTGCTTTTTGAGAACGAGACATTGATAGGGGCGAATGGACCTAAAAGGAATCCCAGTGGTAGGTCAAAAGGTGCAGGGAGGATGATGACGAACATCTCCACTTCCGTAATCTTTCTAGAACGGTTGGCAGCTCTCCCACCAGGCTTTTGGTAGTTTGTTCTGCTACTTCAACGACATCAGCTTTGTAAAGCACAAAATCCTCATCATCAAGTACAGGAAGCGAAGGCAGAGCCATGGGAAGATAATGATGCTAAGACCTGGAGATTCTGGTTAATGGATAACTTTTGAGAATGGGGTAATTTCATTTTGTTTTGTTCTGCATTTATCAAGTGGGCCTAACCCAGAGGGCACAGATGAATAGCACATGGTCCCTGCCCTTAAGAAGCCATAGTCCAACTGAAGAGACCTTCTCTGAAGCAATTACAGTACCACATATTATACCCATTGACCCAAGGGTGTACCAGGCACTGTGATAACGTAGAAATAGGATATAATTCTATTGGGAGTGGTCACAGAGGGCTTAAAATTGTCTCCTCACATGAAGTCTAAACTCTTTATTGTGGCATTCTTGAGCTTCCGTTTATTCCCTAATCCATCATCATTATTGAGCATCTACTACATGCTAGTTGTTAGAAATAAAAGACAAATTAGAGGAGATACTTGCCCTGGAAGGACTCACAGTGTAGTGCAGTTATTCTCAATCCCGACTGCAGTTTAGAATCATGGGAGAGCTTTTAAAATATCTAAGTACCCAAGCTCTACTTCCAAATACACAGCTGAACTTGAAAACCACTGGTATAGTGAGACCGACATATATGTGAGCAGATGATTAGGTATGATTTTATGTGACGAAAGGTCCTAAAGAGTTATAGGAATAACAAAACAGGCATTCAGTCCAGCCTCAGGCTGAGGAGAGGGTCCTTGAAGGCTTTCCTGTGAAAATGGTTCTTGCTTAAATTGAGTTGTGTGAAGGGTCCGTACAGTTTACTTAGGCAAAGGACTAATGTAATGTTATGTAATGTAGAGTTTACTTAGGCAAAGGACTAAATGTTGCAGGCAGACGAAAGTGCC
Organism: Nasua narica; assembly: GCA_028533885.1. Taxonomy (NCBI): domain Eukaryota; kingdom Metazoa; phylum Chordata; class Mammalia; order Carnivora; family Procyonidae; genus Nasua; species Nasua narica. Next base: position 11,984,143 of record CM052813.1, read on the forward strand.
CGGGTGTTGAAAGAAACCATAGGCCCCAAATGTGGTCACTTAGGTTAAGCCCTACCAAGACTTAATACCTAAATGCAGTCTTGGCCTCTTCCATGAGTGGAATTTTAAGCCAGTGAGCCTGGAATTTTCCTGATCAGTACTAGAGAAGTAATCTGCATGATAAGATCCTCTAGGAAGTGACCTTGCCTGAAACGGTCTTTTCCTTTGCTAGTAACTTCCTTGTCCCATCCAGTTTCTGCCTTTAAAAGCCTTCCGTTTTGTACAATTCCTTTGGAGCACCCTTTTGTTTGTTAGGTGGGGTGCTACCCAATTCATGAATTGTTAAATAAAGTCAATAAAGTCTTTTTAAATTTGCTCAGTTGTATTTTTGTACTTTAATATGGGTAAACACCTGGAGGTTTCCAATTTTTTCATTCACCATCCTCACCTCTCGTTCCCACTCGTAACCATGGCTCTAGTTGCACCCTCGAAACCCGGGATCAGAACACTATGGTCTGTGAGCCCAATCCAGCCCACCACCTATTTTTGTAAATAAAGTTTTATTGGCACACAGGCATGTTCATTTGTTCAAGTATCGTCTGTGGCTGCTTTTGTGTTACAACATCAGAACCAAGTAATTGTTTGAAATTTAGAATGCTCTCCAAAACTTTGTGTTCAGTTGAGATAATAGCTATTTAACCTTCCTGTGCTTCAATTTCCTTATGAGTAACAGGACAATAATTATGAAGGCTGCAGCATGTTTTTACAGTGATTTAATAATCAGGTGCTCTGTATTTGGTGGATGCTGTGATTCCTCTTCAGAAGGAGGGTTTCTTCTCTCAGGGCTATCTCAAAAGTGATACCTCAGAAGATAGCACTTGGCTGGCAGCCTTCTGCCATCTTGGAAGAAGAATCACCTCAGGTCATGACTCTTTTGGGACAGCCTTCAGCTAATGAGTTATTATTCTGGGAGGAATAAAGAAGTGGACCCTTAACCTCCAGCTCAGACCCGAGGGGCCATCTCAGCACCAAAGCTTCCCATAGGTGATGGAAATGCAGCCTTTTCCTGTGCCTAAGCCTGTTTTCTTCCACAGGTGTGGATGCCAAGAGCACTCATGAAGCTCCTTCTCAGGACCCGCATCTAGTGACCCCAACCAGAGACGGTAGGTACCACAGTGGGTCCACAAGCACTACACTGAGATGGGACTTTGGAGCTGACCACCGTCTCCTGGCTGCCAGCGAGGATACTGGCCCTGGTAGGTGGAAATAAGAGGGAAACAGTAATCATAAGGACAATGAATTATCTGGCTCTAATGATGCCCTGAAAAAGGTAGCAAAAAGCTGAAATAAATCAGCAGTTAAACGCTGAGTGAGAAGGCCAGAGGGCCTCCCTGGAAGCACACAAAGAGGCTCTCATCTCTTAAATTGGGAGGGGAAGGGTTCAAAAAGGGGACCAAGGACAGGCTTTTATTGTAAGAACAGTTGAGGCCGGTCTGCAATGCCAAGGTCGGGCAAATGGGCCCCTGACGCAAGGTATGGTTCCATCTGTGTTGATGTCCCTTCAAGAATTTTATTTATTTATTTATTTATTTATTTATTTATTTATTTATTTATTTAAGATTTCATTTATTCATTTGAGAAAAAGAAGGAGAGGGTGTGCATGGCCAGGAGAGGGGCAGAGGGGGAGGAAGAAGGACCAGTAGACTCCATGCTGCCTATGGAGTCTGGCCACGACCCCGAGATCATGACCTGAACCCGAATCAAGGTTCAGCTACTGAATCACCCAGGAGCCACTCTCCCTCCAAGAATTTTAAAGCTCCAGGTTACCCTGAGTCCTCTGAGCCTGCACAGATGGACAAATGGGCCACTCATCCTCTCTGTCAGGGGCTACACACACACACACACACACACACACCCACACCCATGCTTGACTTTAGTACAGAGGCCTCTCCTTTGCAAGACATTATATACTTTATTCAGATCTCCCCCATAGCTCCTCCTGATCACCAGGTTAATTACTGGGGTTAAGTCATGGAATAACTCTGCCAAGGACCTGCTGGGATTTCTAAGGGAGGAAAAGAGCTATTACTCCTTGAGTCCAGTTTCAATACCAGCCAACTTGGACAATATGCCTGGGACTGGGCTCTGAGGGTACCGGACAAAGGTGGGCGGAAGATGAATTTGGATACAAGAGAATGTACCAATACGGGAGCATTCTCCCACGATACAGTTGTGATAATACCCTTGCAAGGACCTGCGAGAAGGTGTAAGGGTGTTGCCGGGTGACTCCTAAAGCGTGGAAAAAGCAATGACCCATACCACGTGTGGGAGAAATGATGGCATCGCCCAGACAGTGTTACACACTGAAGAAAGGGAAGAAGGTACTCGGCACCTGTTCTCCCTTGCCCGGTTTGATGGTAAATGACATGAGCGGCAATCCCACTCTATTTTTATTAGTGCTGTGTCATTCCGGAGATGCCCAAATCAAACAAGGGGATGCAAATTGACGTCAGGAATAGTACTCCAAGAATGTCTCATGGGGACCCAGCAGTCCAGACACACCCAGAGACTGCTGGGCCATGGATGGTTCTGCTGAACCCGAGTGATTATAGCCCCTGGAGTTCCCTCACCTCCCATCACCCCAGCCCCAACCTGAACAGCATCCCTGTACCTGACCTCTTGGTCCAGATTTGTGGCTCTGACTTCTGAGACCCCATTAGGCAGGGCAGCCCTGGATATTTGCACTGAGGAGATGGGGGCCTAGCATTTCCAAGGACAAAGTGTAACAAGAGGAAAGCAAGTCTGATAATCAATTTCGGGAGAACTATTCTCTGATAATAGGAAGTAATTTTTGCTTGGGAAGCAATCTCTGAGCTTCCATTTTTCTGGCCTCAAATCTATATTACCCGTCGGTTTGCAGGTTTCAGCACATCGGCTATTCACACACATTCTGTTCTATTTTAAAAATCTGCAGCGGTGTATACTTTGAATACTAGTTGGACATCCCTTATTTATATGAGCATTGTATTTGGGAATTTGGAACTGAGAGTGCTTCCTTTTAGACTAGCCAAGTGACCTTAGCCCACAAGGAAATTAGTCCCTGGTCATGTGCAAATACGGGAGCATTCTCCCACGATACAGTTGTGATAATACCCTCGCAAGGACCTGCGAGAGGGTGTAAGGGTGTTGCCGGGTGACTCCTAAAGTGTGGAAAAAGCAACGACCCATATCACGTGAGGGAGAAACGATGGCATCGCCCAGACAGCGTTACACACTGAAGAAAGGGAAGAAGGTACTCGGCACCTGTTCTCCCTTGCCCGGTTTGACGGTAAATGACATGGGCGGCAATCCCATTCTTTTTTTTTTTTTTTTTAAGTTCTTAATTTTAATCCCGGTCGAGTTAACATATAGTGTTATATTAATTTCAGGTGTTTAATATAGCAATTCAAAAATCCTATACATTACTTAGTGCTCATGATGATAAGTGTAATCTCTTAATCTCCTCTTTCTGTTTCATCCAACCACTTCCCCTCTGGTAACCATCAGTTTGTTCTCTATAGTTAGGTTTGTTTCTTGGTTTGTCTCTCTCCCCCACCCTCTCTCTCTTTTTTTTCCCCCCCTTTGGTCATTTGATTTGTTTCTTAAATTACACATATGAGTGAAATCATATGATTTTTGTTTTTTTTTCTCAGCCTTACTTATTTTGCTTAGCATTACATCATTTTTAAGCAATAAATGTGATAACAGAATATGTGTAAGTAAGGTATCAGGAAATGTCTCATAAAATCTTTGAAGGAGAGTTGTAGAAATATCATGTAAATGACAGTATGATATGGAGAATACAGAATTGATTGAGCTCCTGTATCATTATTATTATTTTTTGAGCACCCATGTTAAAATGCATTGACTAATGGTCAAGGTCCAGCTGGCATGAGGTTCGAGAGGTGAGCCGTTGGGCTCTGTCCTACCCCTGACCTATTCATGTCTCTTAACAGTCCCTTAGATCATTGATTTATTTGGCACATAACAAATCTGTGAATGGCATAAGATGCTAAGAAGTCACTGACGCATTGAATTAAAACCAACAAGGCGATCATCATTAAAGATGATGTAAGGCCTTGGATTTAGGTTCAGGAGGTCAACTATTATTAATACTAATAACAGCCCAGAAAAGATTTAAATGAACAATGTGCCTAAATCAAATGATATGGTTGCTAATGGTGCAGATGTAAACTTAGACTGCACTAATAGAAGTATTCTGTTCCAATCAAGGAAGATAAGTTTCAGTGTTTTCAGCATCAATTGTACTTTTCAAAAATATTGCAACAGTTCCAGGTGTCTTCTTTTAAGTGAGATCTTGACCAGGCAGTAAGAGGCAGCAGAGACAACATTTACTGAGGACCTAGTATGCACCAGATAGCATGCTAGGTATCGTCGAAACTCACGATATCCCTGTGGAGCCCTGTCAAGAAAACCACACTGACTGAAGCTCAGAGGGGTTAAAAAATTGTTTGCAGTGAAGCTGAGACTTGATATCAGATTGATAGAACTCCAAAGCTGATATCCACTCTACTACATCAGGCTCTTAGAGGACACTAGCCACTGAAGGGAACAACATGTGGGTGGGAATGAACTGATGTCGGTAAGAGTAGAGAAGCAAATTAACACTTATTAGGCAGTTACTATTTGCTAGACATTTAACATGCATTCCCTTGATTAATACAATAACTCAATGAAATAGGTATTATCTCATTCCCATTTTAATATGAGGAAACTGAGGTTCCAAGGGCTAAATAACTCACATAAGAGCATCTGATGCATAAGTGGTGGAATCAGGATCAGACTACTCATTTGTTTGATTCGATGACCGTAGTTGGCCATTATTTCCTCAACTTCAGATGCTCTACATGGTGCCCATATTGATTTTGCCCAATTTGTGACTCTGTATTGTAATTTACTTAATTTTTTAAAAAAACTCTCACTTTTTAAAACTTTAACTAGAGAGCTGTATACAAAACTGTAAATGAGAAACTAGCCAACTCTGTAAAAGAGAAACCAGCACCCCTTGCCATAAACAAGAAGAAAGCATAAACATAAAAACATTATAAACAAAATAACATTGGCTTCTAGCTAGCTACTGTTGCCTGCAGAAGGTTCTAACTGTCCTCTCTCTTTGTTAAAAAAGAAAATTTTTGAGGTTACTATCCCTTTTGTACCACACTGAGAAGGTCTCCTTGACTTAAGGATTGAAAAATTCAAATAGAAGTAATTTTCTCACTGTAATTAAATATAATTCAAGGCTGTTTAATGCACTGTCTGTGAGATAGCTAAAATCATCTCACGAACCATCATATAAAGACATCTTATGTACCCCCAGTGGCTCATATCCAATATTTTTTCATATACTCTTTACTATTCTTCTTACTTGCCTTGAGGAATAGTGGAATGATGAATGTGGTAGGGAGAAAGGGCTTAGGACAGACACCGCCATTTTCAAATCCTGGAGGGCTGACATGTGGGAAATAGAACTGATTTCTTCTCTTTTGCTCAAGAAAGTCACAGTAGGACAAATTGTGTGACGTTTTGAAATGCAACTTTCAGCTCCATATGATAGACACCATAAATATTAAAACTAGCTGCAGAAATGGCTACCGCTCAAAGAATTGAGTTCTCTGCCCATGAGAATTGATAGCTGACCATCTTCCAAGATTAATATGAAAGAAATGATTTTATTGGGGGGATTGGAGTCAACTCTAAGATCCTTTAGAACTTCAAGATCGGCCCTACATTTCTATTCCATCAATCCATCTTATTTTTGGTTTTGTTTTCCTGGAATTTGGGAAGCACGTTGCTTGGTTTTTCCCTCACCTAAATTTGAGAGAATATGAAGTCTAGAGTTGTTGCCACCATCTTGTAGCCATGAGGAGAGAGATGCCAGAGAATGGAGGGAGGGAGGAGGAGACAGAGGGTGACAGAGAGAGAGAGAACCAGAGTGAGGAGGGCAGTGTAACTGGATGCTACAGACATGGATTAATTTGCAACTAAGCTGTGCCACGAAGTAGTGTGACCATGGTGACCATGGATTTTTTTTTTTTTTCGGTTATGTGGGACACTATACTTTGGCTTAAACTGTTTAAGCTAGTCTTCTACCACTTTCAACTCATAGTTGTATACATGCCCCAAACTCAAATTACAGTTTCTCCATTTCATGGAATACTACAGTATTAGGTACACTACAGCAGTTTTAATGTTCGGGCGGGGGGGAATAAATGAATCTAATTTGGGCTTTTTGTGTATGTGATTAACATTAATTCATCTAATATTTACTGAGCCCTTATTATGTGCCATTGCCCAAAGGATTCTGAAAACACAAACCAAACTTATAAAAGCAACAACAAAAATGTTTTTTCCCCCTCCCATTAGGGCTAGTTTTTTTGTTGTCACAAATACGATTATTGGTGGCTTTTGCATGTCATTTGGAAGAGTATTCCGTAAAGGATAAATTCTTTCATTTATACATAATATTAAAAATCATCCCTTTAGAAATAAGCAGAGAGGAAGGAATTTGTGACATTTACAGTTTCTGAAATAGGTTTAATTTTATATATCCAAAGAATACTATATGAATTCCACAGAACTCCTTTTTTTTTTTCATGAAAAACATCATTTTTTTGTCATTTAAGTTGAGTTTCAGTTAGTCTTTAATTTCCATATGAGACGGGGGGTACTTAATTGTGTAGCTCCTCCAAGGATGGTAGCTACCCTAGCTTTTTGCTAGGGTAGGCCTCAAATCTGGCATGGCTTCCAGGAGCCCGGGCTCTCCATGCATTCAGTAGTTCTTAGTACATCCCATATCATGCTATTAGCTGCAGCCAGTGTCTTCCCAACTCTCTAACCACTGCCTGCTCGAGCCACCTGAGCTGTGCCTTGATATCCTTGAGGAAAGCCAACCCTTCTTTGTGGTCTCCAGAATTAGTACCTAATTTCATTTCATCCTCTGGGTCTTACACGTTGATGTGGCACGTTAGATATGTGTAAACTCTTCTAGTTTAAGGCAGAAACATTGATGAGCTTCCAAAAATACATGTGAAGTTATGTCAGTGAGTCTCTACCCTACGTTGGTTTTTATCAACCGACAGTCCCAGGATACTCAGGAGGATAATTCAACAAATTTAAAACTGTATTCCTTAAGCTATTTTTAAAAAAGATTTTATTTATTATAGAGAGAGAGAGAGAGAGAGAAAGCATGGGGTGGAGCAGAGGGAGAGGGACAAGCAGACTCTGCGCTGAGCACAGGGCCGTCACAGGCCTCCATCGCAGGACCCTGAGATCATGACCTGACGTGAAACTGAGAGTCGGAGACATCCAGGTGCCTCTTAAGCTATTTTTAGTAATTCATAAAGCCTAATAGAATTTATCCAACTTGAGATGGATTGCATGGGCTAAATAAAATGTTACATCTTGGGGCACGTGGGTGGCTCAGTTAAGCATCTACCTTCAACTCAGGTCATAATCTCAGGGCCCTGGCATCGAGCCCTGGTGACTGGCTCCCCACTCAGAGGGTAGTCTGCTTGTCCCTTTCCCTCTGTTCCTCCCCTGGCTGATGCTTGCTCTCTCTCTCTCTCTCTCTCTCTCTCAAATAAATAAATCAAGTCTTAAAAAAATATAATAAAATGTTACATCTGTTTTGGGTTTCAATTATGTTAACATGATAATATTGGACAGTTCATACTGATTAGAAGTTCTGATTGTTAGTCTTTAATTCATGAAAATGGGGAAATGATTCGTTCATGTACTTATATTGTCTATCTCGTCTTGATAGATGAAATGTTTTAAAACTTAAGGTTTAAGTAGAAGTAGAAAAAAATGAGCCCTTGAGGCTAAAGGAATATGGAACCAGTGATAGTATGGGACCTCCTACGTTATAGAAGAAGAAGAAACTAAGACCAGAAGAGGTAGAATGACTTTCCCAAGGCATCATTGGCTAGTGGCTGTGCTGGATTGGAACCTAGAGATAGTGATTCTATCTAGTGCTTATCCCTTGATATTAAATGTTAGATAATAGAGTCCATTTTCAGGCAGAGTGTAGACAAAGTAACCCTAGGTCAGTTGTATTTGCTTTGAGCTTGCTTTCCTGGTGGGAGCGTGCATAAACTAATCTCAGCTATATGATTTTGAGGATCAGCAGTATGAGTACATAATGGAGATAACTACTTACATGGTACTGAAAGCTTTCTATCCGGGAAAAAAAATCTTCCTGCACCAGTTCATGAAAGAATTGTGTAAGTTGCATACGGGCAGGACAATATCTATTTCATACAGTGTCATATCAGTGGTGCTTAGCATAGTGCTTATCCTAATTTAGATTTCTAATAAAGGTGGAATGAACAAACAATATATAGGAACTAGTGCAATATTCTCATAAGAATCGGCTAAATGAGGACTGAGCTATCTCTGTTGCCAGGAAATGCAGAAGTGAGATACTCACAGACATAACTATTGCTGCACAGATAAAGTAGTTTTTTGGGGGGAGAGTGCCAAAGTGCTCCTTTGATGGGAATGCAAACCTGTGTTCCCACTTAAGAACTGGAAAATCGAGATCATTATGATTTGCTATCCATCAAGGCTTCCTACTCAGAATAATATAGTTTTAAAAGGAATGCATTTATCCCATCTCGAATTTTTGGTGTGCTTTTTTTTTTTTTCTTCTCTGAAGCATAACAAGCTTGTCAGAGTTTCCATGGTGAACATGGGGCACCATGGAAACTGATAGATTTAGCTACACAAGAAGAATAAATAAAATAGGCAGGCATTTATTTCACTGTGCAATGACAACTTCTCTCCTGGCTGGAAGAGGAAAGTGGCTTCTCATTTAACCTGCCTGTCCTGCACTCTCTGTGCCTCATGAAAACATGAGCTACTCACTGCATCATGTTGCTGACCTATGCCCTGCATCATGTTATTGACGGGCGCTGATTGGATTGTTCTCCTTGAGGTCCGTTGGTCTTACTTCGGTTTCACTTTGGGGAAGATCTGTGTGTCACTGGCAACTGTTGAAAAACCATGTACAATGTGAAAGGTGTAAATGACGACCCACGATGCACCGACATAGTCACAGCAAAATCGAATGGAAAATTCTTCACAGTCTCCTGTGATGAGACCGTGTGTGAGAACAACTGGAGTCAAGACCTAGGTCCATCCTGTACTAGCTAGATAGACAAGCCAACTCCCCTGAGCCTCAGTTTCTCCATCTCTGAAATGGTTAAAATATATCCTCTACCTTATAAGATTGTTGCGAGGCTCCGAATGAGATAGTGGAAGAGAAAACCAGTAGTTGTAGAGATTTGAGACCACCTGGCTTCATCTAAAGTAGGGAGAAACTGTGATCTTGGGAAATGAAGCTGTTCAACTTTTCTGTGTATTTGAAAATTTTCATAAGAAAATGTTGGAAAACTAAATAAGCGAAAGGAAACTCTTCCTTAGCTTTTAGTCCTAATGAACTGATCACCATCGGCACACACCTCTAGAGACTTCTTTTATCACTAAAACACAGGCAAGAGAGCCATCAACTGAAATCCAACATCTATTTAAGTCTGTTGAGTGCCTCCTGTGGCCAGGCCCTATGTTAACGGGATACAGAGAAAGAAAGGAAGGAAACATGGTCCTTAAGTAGAATACAATCTTCTGGTGGAGACAGATAATAAAGGAACAGTTACAGCACGCCACAAGCTCAGAGAAGGAGCATTTAGTACCTGAGAGAGCGAGGAGGTGTAGAGATGTTCTGGAAAGGGTTGGAAGCGGGCAATTAAGCTGAAGGATTCAGCCAGGGGAGAGTGGGTAGTAGAATAAGGCAGGCACAGTGTAAGGTGGCAGAAGGGCACTGCAGGCAGAGATCGTGAGCAAAGCAGGTGCACAGTATGTGGGATACTGGAGGGAGAAGAGCCCGAAGAAGCAGTGAGGCCTCAGGAAGCCTCCATACCAAGGAGCGCCTCTTTTCTTTGGAAAGGAGTAATACATGGGGTAAGGCACCGAAAGTGCATACCATTGTTGGATTTCCTTTTGAGAAATTGAGTTGGTGAGGGTTGAAAGGAGCCATTGCTGATGGAATAGAGATACTAGGAAATAGCAGGGAAACACACATTGAACACTATCTTCTTAGGTCCTTTCAGTTCTAATGTTGCATGGATATAAATGTGGGCCATGGAAAGAGCTGAAGAATAGAAACCGCTATTTCCTGAAGACTTTGGAAGCACAGTAAATACCACTGGTACAAGCTTTGCTGGGTCAGAATAACCCTATTAACCAGAAGCTGTCTGGTGATGTGCTTGGGCCATGTTTCAAAGGTGAATAGAAAATCTCCACACTCTTTCCTTCCTCCAAACTTCAGTGGCCTTGAGAACATTTCCCTGGGGATACCAAGACAGGAGTCGAAACTGCAGGGCTACCAGCGAAGTAAAGGACAAGGACGGAGAACACATGAGAATAGTTGGGAAGCCACAATTTCCTGATACCTGGCTGGCTGCGGCTACCGGATCCTAAGCGAGGTGCCTACAACTTGGCTGGGAATTGAAGTGGGAGAGAGTACTGCTTAGAAGAGCTAACTCCCGAGGAGTGCTAATGCTATGTTCCCTGGAAGCTCAGGACCATTCCTTCTGTTTAAGATGGACGTTATGTAAAGCTACACAATAATTACTCATTGCATAAGCCACACATAACAATGTTAACAAACGTCCAAACAAAATTCCCTAGCAATTCCATTTCCCCAACAAAATGATAGCCACTGTTTGGATCCACTTTGAAATTCTAGGCTCTATGCCTATAGGTTCTTCATGATTTTAACCATAACATAAATGACATTTTTTAAAACTTACCATTTTATTATATGCAATCCCCATGTGGCTACATAGTTCCCCCATTTTTAACAACTGCATAATACTCTACTGAGCAACTAGATTCTAATGGACTAAACTAGTCTCTGTTGTTGGTCACTCAGGTTGCTTTCATTAAAAAAAAAAACTTTAGCTGCATCTGTTTTAGAGAACCCAGTATCTCTTTTGGAAACATTTAATTGACTCCTTTTTAAAACTAAGACAGATATTTTCTTCACTTTTCTTTTTGAGGTTTGTGGATAGACAAGCCTGGGTCAAGAGGATGTTTTCACAGTTCTGGCCGTGGGGACTACAAGGAGGGAGCGAAGTCTGCAGAATCAGGAGAAGATGACAGGGAGAAAGGCTATTGAGGCAAATGCAATGCTCTCGGCTTCAGGGGCTCCTAATTCTGAGTCCTTGGTAGGGTGACCAGCCACCTCACTGTGCCTAGGACTGCAGAGTTTCCTTGAGGGGAAGGACCTGGGAAGGTAATGAATCATTTATGTAAACTAGCCCTGTGTCGTAATGGTGACAATTCAGAGAAAGTCGGGTTATGCACTGAAATGAGAAACCCTTATCCTGTAGGTAGGAGCCAGAAACATATTTATATCTCAGGTTATTGCTCTTCTCCCCCCAAAAACCATTCATATATTTATTCAGTAAATATGTATGAAACACCAAGCACAGTTCTAGGCATATGAGCCTGGTCTGTGGCGCTTCCGTTACTGTCTGTGTGTGTATTGGGAGGAGAGGAAAGAAATAAATGAAAACACATGAAGTAAATGGGGATGGATATGATAAATCCAGTGGCAGAAATAAGATGGGTTGATGGAATAGAAATGTAGGGCGTTGGGGGCTGCTACTAGTTTGGTGGTGGGGGAAGGTTACCCCAAGAGGCTACACTGGAGGCAAACCAGTGACGAGAGAGCCAGGCCTGTGAAGATCCACACCAGGCATTTGGGGCAAAAGGAGCCGAATGTGTGAGGCGTGAGCGGAAACCAGGTGGTCTCCCAGGGGGAACTTAGTAAAGGACTTTGAATGCAGTACGAGGAAGGAATGTCGATCTGGCATTCCTTAGCTACCACCCCATCTAAGTTCCCTTTCCACACGTGAAGATAAAGACTCTGAGGCCCACTGCCTTGCCCACAGTCTCTGGATTCCTAACCCAGTGCTCCTTCCAGCACTCCGTGCCACACTGCCGTTCCTAGCCGCTCAGCTGGAGAACTTAATTTTCTCCCCTGGTGCAAGTGTAATCGAATCAAAGGGATTCATTTATTTTAGGTGTGAGAACCACGGGAAATGGAATTGTTTGTGGATGGACACAAGGTCCAAAACACTGGCCTCAAGCCGGAAGAGAGGGACTGGTACAGAGCAGCCTCTTCCGGTGGGGCCCTCAGTAATTCCGTTAAGAGATGCTTTCAGAACACCAGATTAGGACAGATTCTGCAACCTGCAGAAACTGAAAATGAAACTAGTCGGTAAAGCAGGCAGCTCCAACTCACCTTTCAACCTTTTCCTGAACTTGTTCAGACCTTGAGGGTGTTACCTTGAGAAAATACAAGGTTTGGTCACAAAATAGACCAAAAGTTTACAGGGCAAGAGAAAGCAGGCAGACGCAACTCTAGGTATGCCAATCAAGAAAAGTGCAGGAGGCTGAGGGACAGGGAGCAGTAGGAAATTTAGTGACCAGCTAAGGTGTAGGGCTGGAACCATCGGCTCCTCCTTCCCTCCCTTCTCTCCCCTGGGTCAGTAACTCAGCCTCTCGAGGTTCAAAGTACTGCGTTGTGAGGGGTGATTTTGGAAACTCAAAGAGTTAATCTATCAAAAACTAACACAGGGGAGGAGAGAAAGACCACACCCCAAGGGAGCGCCGAGCCAAGTCACAAGAGAAAAATCCTATTGGCATCGAGGAAGCAGGAAGCCCGCCCCTGGGCGCGGCCTGCAGGGGGCAGGCTGTCGCTCGGGAAAGCGGGGGGCAGTACGAGGCCTGAGCAGGTGCGCCCGGCAGCCGCCCGCAAGTCGCTGGGACACCTCGTCTCACCTCCGCCCGGAGCGCACTCCCCGGTTCGCGAACCCCGCGCCGCGCCTCGCCGCCGTTATGTGTGCCGCCCCGATGCCGTCCCTGGCGCACATCTTCCGAGGGACATTCATCCACTCCACCTGGACTAGCCCCATGGAGGTGCTGCGGGATCACCTCCTCGGCGTGAGCGACAGCGGCAAAGTAAGCGGGCGCGGGCACCCGGCGCGCGGACAGGTGGAAGGAATCGCTCGCGGTGCGCTGCGGGGCGGGATTCGCTCTGCGCGGAGCGAGAGCAGCTGCTCCGGAGTTGAACTTGGTCGTTTGACTCTTGGAGAACGCCGGGAGAGCCCTGGCGCTAGGTTCGTGGGCTGGTCTGGGAGTAACACGTTCCCAGAAGCTGGTAGAGTACGCACTCCCACGATTGGTTAGACAGCCGTCCAGGCTGCAGTGGAAGGGGGAGCAAGGCTATGCCCTCGCAAATCTTAAGGAATCATTAAGAAACCTGAACTTTGCTTCCCTCATCTTTGTATCTCCAGCGCCTGGCACAGGCTAGGCGCTCCGTAAATTTGATTGAATTTATTGTGGAAGAAATAACAGGAGAGGGACACTTGGTTAATGTTGAGTAACCCTTTCAGGGCACAGAATAAGCGAAGAACTGATTTCATTCACTTGCTCGCTCAACAGACAATATACCAACTATTCCAGATAGATAAGTTATATACTAGAAAGGCTAGTCTGATAGAAATTATTCATGTCCCCCGACTCCCCATAGCCATTTGCACATTTGCATCAAAGCAAGCAGTTCCATTTTAAGGCTCAAAATGTCTTCTATGAGTGTATCTTCTATACTTCTATACTTCTTTTTCCAAAATCGGGATTCCCACAAACGACCTAGGTGACTTGATGTCTGATATTTTCTGTTCATACACACGGTGCTGGAGGTGGTAACTGCATCAGCAGTGGCTTGGCTGGTTTGACAAGTGGAAGCCATTCCATTTTTAGCAGAAAAAAAATAAAGATGAGGTTGGGATATTTTTGAGCTTTTTCCCAACTACCAGTCTGGTTAGCAAAGTACACCTATTTGTGACTTGTCAGCGTGAAGATACTATTCCTGACTAAAGATGCTTCCCAGTCAGTGACAGTTTTGAATCGTGACTCTTACATTTGGGGATAAGTGAACCCTGTTTTCTTATGGTGCTTAAAAAATATTCTCTGTGTGCATATTTAGGGAGCCTGCTGCTGTGTTTCCAAGGCAATGGAATTCTCAGAGCTCCCCCAAATGGGGAGACTCCAGTAAACCCCGAGACTGTTTAATTATTGCCTTGTGTACTTGACCGTCGAGTTTGGGGGAATCTTGGGCTTGGGATAAGTCCCCAGAAGCGAAGGAACAGAGACCTCTAAACTGTGGAGCAATGAGAGAAGATGGCCTAATCACCGGGAGCTGTTCAACTTTTGGGTTTCTTTTTTGAAAATTAATTTCCCATATCCAGAACTTTAATTGGTAAGCTAGCAGGCAAGAGGGTGGGTTTGAAGACTGTCTTCAACCAGTAGAGAGGAGTCATAAAAGGAAATAATTTATCTAAAAAAAATTACCTCTTGGGGTTGTACAGAAGAAGGAAAGCGTTGTCAGGGAGTCTGTTCCCCACTAAGGAACATACTGAAGTTCTAAATTTAGAAAAATGCCATTCCCTCACAAGATAAAATTAGCTAGAAATTGAATACAAAGGTGAGTTAATCAAGTGCCTTGTAAAACATCCTAATCAGTGAATTGGTAACTGTTGATTTCTCTTCTATCTGCAAGGCAGTTGATTGCGGACTTTGTGTAAGGGGAGAATGTGCCATATGTATTTCAAGATTTGATTTCCCCCATTTTGAAAGCGGGAATGCTTTGCCTTTATAGTTGTTGAGATAATATTTATCAAAAAAATTTAAGGTTCTTTTATCAGATTATCTCCCCATAAAATAAATGTGTGGAGTCATTGTGACGTTTACATTTTTACTGAGCTTCTAAAGCTGTTTGCAAACCTTGGGGTGATCAGAAACATCTAGGGGATGTTTGTTAAAGTGCTGTTTCGTGGGGGGTCATCCTCGGAGAATGTGAATCTATAGGCCTGGGGTGGGCTTCGGGAAATGGCATTCCAGCAAAGGTCCGAGGAGATTTGAAGGCAGGTAGTGGGTGGGTTATGTTTTGGGCCGTCACAGTGTATATGCTGTGTGTTGCAACTAGTTATATGGGGTCTTGGGACCTAGTTCTTCATTTCGAGCTCATGTCTAGGGTTGCATGTGAGAGAGAGGTGACATGACTTCCTCTGTCCTCCCTCTCTCATTTAGACCTCATCTCTCATATCATGTAACTTCATCTAGATCCAGAACATGATAAGGACTAACTGCTTTGAATTCATTAATTAAATTTCATTCAAAATTAGGTTAATTTAAAAAAAATGCTCTAGTCAACCTTTTAGTATAGGTCTTTTTGAATTCAGAGTTAGTTTTTCCTACCTGAGTGGCATATACCTTTTAAAAAGAAAGACTCCAGGGGCGCCTGGGTGGCTCAGTCGTTGGGCATCTGCCTTTGGTTCAGGTCATGATCCCGGAGTCCTGGGATCGAGCCCCGCATCGGGCTCTTGGCTCATCGGGGAACCTGCTTCTCCCTCTCCCACTCCCCCTGCTTGTTCCCTCTCTCGCTGTGTCTCTGTCAAATAAATAAAATATTAAAAAAAAAAAGACTCCAGCATGTATAATTTATTTGCAGATATTTAATTAAATCTTGAGACGCTTTGTGCTCCAATATTACCAAATACTTGATTCTTCCCAATGGAACCAGGGTCAAGTTGACTTTAAACGTAACTAAAAGATGCCTTGGGTCTTCTAACGCACACTTAACTGGAAGCAAGCATGAGGAAGAGACTCATTTTGGGGGTAGTGTCCTGGGGTGGCAGGAGCAAGTCCTATGGAGAAACCAGAGACTTGGGTCCAAGTTCAGTCTTCACCACTTACATTTTCCAAGACTGTGAGCGAGACACTTAACCTCTCTGAACCTCCATTTCCTCATTTGTAGACTCAGATTTTCTTTTGCTAAGTATTAAATGAGATAATTTATGAAAATGCCTGGCACTTAGTGGATACTTAACACATACCGTATTCATTCTGTCCTCTTCTTTCCCTCTGCTCCTAGTGATGTAGTTTTTGAATGTTGGTGTGTTGGTGTTGGTGTTGGTGAGGTGAGACCCACACTAACAGCCAAGAAGGAATTCTTGAGACGTCTTTGGTGCAAAATGGTGATTTTATTAAAGCACAGGGACAGGACCCGTGGCCGGAAAGAGCTTTTGCCTGCTGTTTCCTACTGCTCCAGGGTTGTGAGGAATCTATATAATCACAACAGTGATTATATACCTTGGGGTTGGGAGAAGTAAAGATAAGGGAAGTGCCAAAAGGACTTTCATGTGCTAAAGAAGACTCAGGATCCTGGAGGAATATTACAACCTGCCTATCTCAAGTATTTGTCAATGGGCTGCAGGTTATAAGGACATTTAATTTTATCTGCCTTTATTTCTGCCTTTAATCTCCCACATTACTAGCAAACCCTTAACCTCTTGCTCACTGTAGCATTTTTTTGGTGCATATTTCCACATGGTGGCATCATTGGAGACGAACAAGTGGAGAAGAAAGCCATGGTCTGCGAGGCACTATGTAGGAAGAGGGGGCCACCAGATCTCAGCTCTGAAGCCTCACAGCTCATGTCACAGGCCCACCAGGACACAAAGATGCATCTGGGAAGAAAGAGCTAATGACCATTTGTTGATAGATTCCCTGGTACATCATATTTAGTATTCCACTGGGTCATTATTTCCACTGATGAATGGGGAAGTTGAGACTTGTCTTCAGTTCAGGTCATGATCCCAGGGTCCTGGGATTGAGCCCCACTAAGCAAGGAGTCCACTTCCCCTCTCTCTCTCCTTCTGCCCCTCCCCCTATTTATGTTCCCTCTCACCTGCTATCTCTCACTCTCAAATAAAATTCTCTAAATAAAAAAAAGGCAGTGTAGTATGTCAATTAAGATACAAATTTCTTTTTGTACTTTTTTTTTTTCCTTGAGTATGTTTGACACACAATGTTCCATTAGTTTTAGGTAAGATGTGAACTCTTAAGAATGCTTCTGTCACTACTTATGTGAATTTGACGAAGTGACTTAACATTTCTATTTCCCAGTTTCTTCATGTATAAAATACTTAATGTCATCTACCTCATAGGGTTGTTGGAAGGCCTAAGTGAGTCAATAATTGTGAAGTGCATAGGATAATGCCTAGTACAGCACATATCCAGGAAACGTCAACGGTTATCAGCAGTGGAGATGGAGAGAGGCAGACGGGATTGATAGTGACTTAGGTCAAGGCAACGGGATTTGGTGATAGAGGTGGAGAGATATATGTGACTGTATTGAATCATGTGGTGGGACACTTCTTTTCCCAGCTTCCTGGTGGTGAAGGGTGACCAGGGATGACATTCTGACTTGCGGGAGGTTGGCTCAGAGGCTTCTTGGAAATATTTTTCTCCTTAAGAAATGTGGGAAGCGAAGGTGTTCCTTTCTTAGATGCTTTCATGTCAGGAGTGGAGCTGCTGCTGCCATCGTTTGAGCGGCTGAGGAAAAAATTACGAGAATCTCAGAGCCACTTACCTAGTCCGTCTTTGAACATCGTCAAAGACATCCACGGATAACCTCACTGGATAGTTAACTGGCCCTACAATGTCCTGTTGCTTATTGCCTTCAGACTTCTGCGTGATAATGAAATGTCTTTTTTGTCTACACCTCCGTTAATTGCAGCCCGGGGCACCTCTAACGATTGTACCGCTTTTTTCAAAGAATCATATTATTTTTCAAAGTACTACTCACTGCCTTCCACTTTTCCCATTTCTGTCTTCTCCTTATTGGCCCAAAATGTCAGTGTCTTTCCAGCAATTCCTATCAGTAGTCAAGCCTGGCCAGTTTACCTCTGGGGTATCTTTGTATATACAATCCTCTCCATTGTCATTGACCTTGTCTAGCCTTTCATTGTCTCTGGTTAAATGAGCAGAGGAGCCCCCTAGCTGTTTGCTGCCCCCCATTCTGATATTGCCTCCTCACGCCTGACAGGTGTGTTCTTGGAGCATGGGTAGAATCACGTATCTCCTCTTTCATACCTACCGGGGGCTCTCTGTTGTCTCTAAGATCCAAATGCCCCCGATTGCCACTCTAGGCATGACGTGATTTGGCCCCAGCCTGCTTTTCTTTTCTTTTCTTTTCTTTTTTTTTTTAAAGATTTAGTTTATTTATTTGAGAGAGATAGCGCATGAGAGGGGAGAAGGTCAGAGAGAGAAGCAGACTCCCCAGGGAGCTGGGAGCCTGATGTGGGACTCGATCCCGGAACTCCGGGATCATGACCTGAGCCAAAGACAGTTGCTTAACCAACTGAGCCACCCAGGCGCCCCCCAGCCTGCTTTTCTACTACTTTCTCCTGCTCCATCCTTCTCTCTAGCAAATAGGAGGAGGAGGATTTCCATGACTGGTTTACACCACAAGGTATCCATGAGCTGAGGGATGTCTATCCCTGCCAATTTCTCACTGTTCCCCAGCACATGGTGTTCTTTTTTGCCTCCTTTGCGGGTACCAATCTCACAGCCTGGAATACTCCTCCTTTTTATATCCCCCCTTTCCACTCCACCTCTGTCAAAATAAACTCTTGCTCTTCCTTCAGGACTCTGATGTCCTCTGATGTCATCCTTTTCTCCAAAGTTTCCCTCACTATCATCCTTCAGGTGGAATAGGTTACCTTTCATTCTCCCAGAAATGTTGACCTGGATAGTGAAACCAGTGTCTTTCTGGTGATCAAGAGCATGGCTTCTGGAGTCAGGCTATGTGGATTCGAATCCCAACTTGGCCTCTTACTTGGATGAATTTTCTAACATAGCTGAGCCTTGGCACCCTCATTTACAAAATGTGGACAACAGTGGCACCCTGAAGGATGGTAGCACTGACAAGAGAGTGCGTGCGAAGCATCTGGTACATAGTAATTGCACAATAAATATTGGCCACCGTTCTTACTTTTTCTTTCACTGAAGTAATTATTGCATTTTTACCTTTCCTCGTGCTTAGCTTTATAGAACGTTCTCTCTCACTGAGCTGATATGAAGTTCTTTGACAAATGGGAGGTGAGCTGGAGAGAAGGTAACATTTATTAAGTCATCCTATGTGTCAGACTCTGACAGATTCTTTGTACATCAACAGTCCTGAGATGAAACAGCATCATCATCATCTTTCTCTTCTTCATCATCCCTGATTTACAAATGAAGAATGGAGGCTCAGAGAGTTGTCTGCCTTGGCTGCAGTCCCAGCAAGGAAATGGCACAGCCAAGATCCACACCCATGCCTCTCTGATTTCCAAGGTTTGTGCTCTTTCCAGGAGTTCCTGCTGCCTCCTATCATGAGGAGGACTGAACCTCTGTTGCCCTCAGGGCCCCTCAGCATTGTCCTATTGTTTCAGCACAAACTAGGTGATCAGTAAAGTGCGTTGAATGTGACATGTAATACAAAGGCATTTATGGTGTCGTGTGTAAAAAAAAAAAAAAAAAGACATTTCCAATTCCAGAGATTTTTTTTTAAAATTAAAGTGTACTCGACACACGATGTTACATCCGTTTCAGATGTACAACAGTGATTCCACAAGTCTATACGCTGTGTCACCATAAGTGTAGCTACCATCTGCCACTGTCCAAGACGACTACAATACCATTGACTCTGTTCCCTACGCTGTGCCTTTCATCCCCGTGCATTATTCTTTCCATAACTGGAAGCCTGTATTTCTCACTCCCCTTCACTTGTTTTGCCCATCCCCCTTCCTTCCGTCCTCTGGTGACCATTAGTTTGTTCTCTATATTTGTGTGTCTGTTTCTGCTTTTTGTTTGTTTATTCATTTGTTTCGGGGTTTTTTTTTTTTAGGTTCCACGTACAGGTGAAATCCTATGGTATTTGCCTTTCTCTGTCTGACTCATTTCACTTAACATAATAAATACCCTCTAGATACATCCATGTTGGCACAAGTGGCAAGATCTCATTCTTTTTTTTAAGGCCGAGTAAGAGTACGTCATATCTTCATACCACATCTTTATCCATTCATCTGTTGATGGACACTTGGATGGCTTCCATATCTTGGCTATTGTGAATAATGCTGCAGTAAACATTGGGCTGCATATATCTTTTTCAAATTAGTGTTTTCATTTTCTTTGGGTAAATACCCAGTAGTAGAATTACTGGATCATATAGTAGTTCTATTTTTAAGTTTTTGAGGAACCGCTATACTGTTTTCCAGAGCAACTGCACCATTTACACTCCCACCAACAGTGCACAAGGGTTCCTTTTTCTCCATGTCCTTGCCAACACCTGTTATTTCTTATCTTTTTAACTCTAGTCACCCTGACAGGTGTAAGATGATATCCCAAAGAGATTTTTTTTTTAATTTTTTAAAAAGATTTTATTTATTTATTTGAGAGAGAATGAGATAGGGCAAGAGAGAGAGCATTAGAGGGGGGAGGGTCATAGGGAGAAGCAGACTTCTTGCTGAACGGGGACCCCAATGCGGGGCTCGATCCTGGACACCAGGATCATGACGTGAGCCGAAGGCAGTTGCTTAACCCACTGAGCCACCCAGGCGCCCCCCCCCCCCCCCAGAGAGATTTTTAAAAAGCACGGTTAGACTTATTCTCTGAGGCTTTAGAGCAACACTCCTGGGTGTAACCAGAGTTTGCTTCTCTTCTGCATCTGTAACATTTCCTGTTCCTGGAATTTCTCAGCAATCATTTTCTAAGATTGAGCAATAAATGTTGATCATCTCTCAAAAGATCTTATCTCACGCATAATTTTGACATTGTTTCCTACATTCTAAAAAGCCATATCCTTTTCCTTTGTGAAGACATTTTTCAGTTAACCATATTAAATTGATCTATTAATGCTAAAGGATAAATCATACTAAATTTAACTTTTAATTGAGATCTGTATTCAGTGCTTCTGCTTGTGAAATGCTGATTTTTGCCCCAGGAATTATTTATTCAGGCACTATTACCTGAAATCATTTCAGAGCAAATAGCCTTCAAGTCTTGTCTTCCCCTCTTGGCCCAGCTCAGGTTGGTACCCTCATGACTCCTGTTTCTATAGTCACAGTGCTCTTTCTCTTCTCAGCTGTTACTGGGTTTTTAAAAATCATTTTGACAGAACGAACCTTTCTGTTAAAACCGCACCTGAAAACCCAATTGTGTCTATCTCAATTTATTGACAAGCTGTTGATTCATGAGTTAAAAAACATCTTGGAAGGGGTGCCTGGGTGGCTCAGTTGGTTAAGCCTCTGCCTTCGGCTCAGGTCATGATCTCGGAGTCCTGGGATCGAGCCCCGCATCGGGCTCTCTGCTCAGCAGGGAGCCTGCTTCCTCCTCCTCTCTCTCCTCTCTCTCTCTGCCTGCCTCTCTGCCTACTTCATCTGTATGCAGATGTATACTCTCTGTATCAAATAAATAAATAAAAAATCTTTAAAAAAAACAAAAACATCTTGGAAGGCTAAAGCAATGGTACAGTAACTCTAATTAAAAGTAAGCCGCCTTCTACGTTTATATTACTCTAGAAATGTTAAAGGCTTGATGTTCCCCAGTAACTAAAATGGACAGGAAAAGTGTATCATGTGATCACCCTACCTCCTCCGTGCACCCACAGTCTCATATACAAAACACACTTCCGGAAGGGACTTTTAAAATTACAAACCTAGGGACGCCTGGGTGGCTCAGTTGGTTGAGCAGCTGCCTTTGGCTCGGGTCATGATCCCGGTGTCCTGGGATCGAGTCCCACATCGGGCTCCTTGCTCCGCAGGGAGCCTGCTCCTCTCTCTGCCTCTGCCTGCCTCTCTGCCTGCTTGTGTTCTCTCTCTGTTAAATAAATAAATAAAATCTTAAAAAATATATATATAAAAATAAAAAAATAAAATTACAAACCGAAATAATACTTGCTTTTGTAGGGCAGGGGTGGAGAGTTGGGAGAGTGGAGGAGAATTTTTAGGTTGGACTCTATAACTTTTTGTATTGTTAGTTTTTGGTTTGGCGTTCACTTTTCTGACTTCAGGTGCAGTTGACCATCTTAGAGTGTACACTTCAGCGTCATTTATGACTGCAGCCACAGCCATCCCCTAGTTCCAGAATGTGTTTGTCACCCCTGAGGGAACCCCACTAACCATGGAGCAGTCACTCCCCATCCTTTCCTTCCCCCTCAGCAACTGCTAATTTGCTTGCTTTCTCCCAGTTTGCGTATTCTTGATGTTTCATATAAATGGACACACAGCATGTGACCTTTTGCGCCTGACTTTTTTTCATTTAGTTTAATGTTTTCAAGGTTCACCCAGATTTGTGGCATGAGTCAGAGCGCCATTCCTTTTAATGGCTGAATAATTACTCTATGGCTATATTATGTTTTGTTTATTCATCAGTTGTTGGATGTTGAATTGTTTCTACCTTTTGCCAATCACCAATAGTTCTGCTACCACTATCCTTGTGCAAGTTTAAAAAACCAGTTCAGGGGAGCCTGGGTGACTCAGTGGGTTAAGCCTCTGCCTTCAGCTTAGGTCATGATCTCAGGGTCCTGGGGTCAAGTTCCCCATGGGGCTCTGTGCTCAGCAGGGAGCCTACTAACCCCCCCCCCCCCACCGCCTGCCTCTCTGCCTACTTGTGATCTCTTTCCTCTGTCTGATGCTCCCCCTGCTTGGACTCTCTCACTCTCTCTGGCAGATAAATAAATTAAAAATCTTAAAAAAATAAAATAAAAAACAAGTTTTTTCTTGAAAATCTTTTTATGGTTCCCCATTGCTTAACTATGGGATGAACCTATAACTGGCCTCATTGAATATTTTCCGAACTTTCCATATCGTTTATGCCTTTGTGTTTTTGTTTACATTCCTCCTTCACCTTCCATCTGCTGGATGAATACACCCTCCAAGACTAATTTAAGTGTCACTTCCTCAGTGGTATCACTCTTATCACTCCAGCTGTCCTGCTCCCAGGCCTAGCTAACCCCTTTGTGCCCCACTTTTTGCTTGGCACTTATTTACAGCTCTTACTTTATCTCTTGAATATCCCCTATAACCTGAAGGCAGAGGCTATGACTTTATCACTTTTGTATCCACAACTCTTAGCATATGGTGGGCACTCAGATGAATATTTGTTAGATAAATAAATGGTGTTTGGATTTTCTCATCACAAGATAAGGAGATTGGAAAAGTTCACTTTAGAACTCAGCAAAATGCACAGCTAGCTAAAAATACTTTCCAAATAACCAATTGTTTGAATAAGAACTCGAGGTTTTTTCTAATCTAGACATACAACGTCTTTGGCCCACTGGGAGTTGTAATTAGTTTCATGTGCTAGTGAATAGTTAAGAACCTGGAAAAGTAGGTTTTAATTGGAACTCTGAGACCTCATAAAATTCTCAAATGTCTTTAATTTGGACTATGTTAAGGACTATGTTAACTTGGACTGGAATATTAGAAATTATAGAAGCCTACTTTTTCCCTTTGGTTTTATATTGTGGTTTGTGAAGTGTTCACTTCTTAAAATGGTAATTTCCTTAAAATATTGCTTGTAAATTGCTACTTACAATTTACAGTCTTGGAACATGGTAGGCCCTCCATGAATAATAGCTCTTATTATCCATCTCCTGTCTGTCTTAGTACCTAGTGCTTTAGCACAAATTGGCATTCGGTAAATGCTTATGAAGAAAAGAAAGGACAGAATGGACTACCGTGCTCCGTATCCTATTCCTTTGGGGGCACAGATGGGGCAGAGTTTTCCCTCCATACTATTCACCTAGAAGTTGTTTTCCTTCTGCTGTGTGTAGAGCGGTCTCATGGAAACCTTCACCCTTTTGGGAAGCATAAAGCACAGAGAGGAGCCGCTTTCGGTCCCTGGCTCAGTGGGAGCATGTGAACCTCCCCAAGATGCAGCCTATTGTGGCCTCCCCAGTCCTGTGGGGCTAGTACACTTGTAGCTTGTACGAACTGATAGCTGGTGAGGGAAGAGCAAAGACTTCAAGGGGTTGGGATAAAGTGGTGAGCCAAAGAGAGGCAGGTTTTGCCTTATTTGCACTCAGAGTCAAAAATCAAATGAGAGAAAAAAAAAATCAAATGAGCATGAAAAAGTTTATAATTTCTGAAAGAGAAAACTGCAGAGTGCCATGAAGTGTGAAGCCAGAGGACTTGGCTTATTTTAAAGAGATGCTTCAAGAATGCAACCCAAAGGAAGTGACATTGAAGTTGAGTTTTGAAGGCTAAAAAGGAATTAATTAGGCAGAGAAAGATAGAGGAAAGGCCTGTGCAAAGACCCAGTGAGGAGAAAGAACTGGGAACTTGTGTGGTGGAGGGTGGAGAAGGAAAGTTGGTAGAACTAGATGAGGCCAGAGAGATAAGCATCAGGCTATTGTAGGATTTTTCATTTATCCCCAGGGCAATGCAATGGGCAACCAGGAAAGGATATTAGGTAGAGGAAGATAGATCAGATTTGCATTGAAAAATGTACATGTAAATAGGAATTGCAGAGTAACAGAGTAAAATTGCTGGAAAACAAACTAGACTGTGGAGAAGGGCAAGAGTTATTGCTAGAGGAGATGAATTGGAAGGTAATTGCAGCGGACCAGGAAAGAGACACACAGATGGTGGTAGAGTTGGAGAGAAATGGCAGATCTGTGACACAAGAGGGAGGCAAAAATCAGTGAGATTTGGTGACCAGTTGGATAGAGAGGACTAGGGACTAGCTTCCCCTGGGTTGCAGGCTTATACAACTAGATGGATGTGTTGGCCATCACTAGTTGAGAGACCCGAAGAAGAAATCCATGCAGGGAGGGCCGACTCAGAGGTCTGTTACAGTCATACTGAGTTGAGGTGCCCTTGTGACATCCACGTGGAGGTGTCAGGTAGGTGTTGGCTTGTAGGTCTGAAGCTCCGAGCAGATATCTGAGTGGGAGATATAAAATGTGGAATAAGGGTTGGGAAGAGAATAGGGATATGTTAACTGCAGTCATTGATTTTGGATTAAAAGAGAAAGAGTAGGGGCCCCTGGGTGGCGCAGTTGGTTGAGCGACTGCCTTCGGCTCAGGTCATGATCCCGGAGTCCCGGGATCGAGTCCCACATCGGGCTCCCAGCTCCATGGGGAGTCCGCTTCTCACTCTAACCTTCTCTCTCTCACTCTCTCTCTTTCCTAATAAATAAATAAATAAAATCTTTAAAAAAAAATTTTAAAATAAAAAAAAAAAAGAGAAAGAGTAGGATGTGAAGGGCAACTCAAGAGTCAAGAGGGTAACCACGGGAGGGTGGTGTCATAGAAGGCAAAGGATGGGGGACCACTTCAAGAAGGAAGGAACAGAGCAGATGCTAGATGTTAGGGAAGGAATAATACTGGAAAAATGTGCAATGGATTTAGCAACCTGAGGTTATTGTTGACCTTAAGAAAACTTATTTTGGTAAAGAGAGAGGATGGCAATCTGCTTGATTTGGGTTTTGGAATGGGCGGAAGATAAGAAAATGCAGATGGTGATCATAGACAACTCTTTTGAGAGAATAAATGTGTAATACTTTTGTTTATCCCAAGAGAATAATAATAGGGTGCCTTTAATAGTAATAAAATACAAATAATTCATGTATGTTTTATTCTCCAATTCTTAGGTTATGTGAGGACTCTTTATACAAATGTCTCACTTCCCTAAGTTATGTAAGCATGCTGGTATTGCCCACTTGCAAATGTTTGAGTGGATGCCAAGGCTTTGGCAAACATGTATGTGCCACGGCTTAGAAGTTGCTGCAGCCTACTTAATAATCATTTTACTGTCTTATCTCAGAAATAAAATTTAGCATCACGTTGTCACTGGAGATCTTGGGGCTCAGTCAGTATTTTTGTTTTCTAGTGCAGGATGCCAGGAGTGAAATGGTTCTCATCTTATTAAGATCAAACGGGAGAGGCATAATTTTTCCTTAGGTTTGAGATTTTTTTTTTTTTGAAATTAAAACAAAAATAAAGAAATGAAACTAGGGAAGATCACAAAACCCAGATGTTTTCCTTATTTCAAAATGCAGTTTGATTACAGGAAAGCATTTTTGGACTTTTGGTTTCTCTAAAGGAACTGAGAAAACCCCACCCCTTCCGTCCTTCCTGGTGGCTTGCTTACAAAAGAAGATTTAATCCAGCTGAGAAAAACAACTTATAAATGACTCATGTTCAGAAGGAGAACTGCAGTCCTTACATGTATGAAGGATTGTGTAATCATTCTTGTTTTCTCTCTGTCCAATCAAGTAGAAGAAGGAGAAGAACAGGAAAACTCATGCTAGATTTATGCCAGTTGAAACTAGAATGAGGAAAATTATACCCAGAAACCTGGAGAGGACTGGATGCTTCCAAAATGCCAAATCATTGGGCAGATAGAGTAAGAAGACAGTAAGAGGAGAAGATGTGGAAATGCAATGAAATGACAAATGGCAATAAAGACCCACATCAGTTTACACTGAGTCCTGTCTTTGGGCTTTCTCATCTTTTTGTCCATTCCCTGAATAATCTTACCTATCATTCTCCCCTATGCATACCTTACCCATCACCGCCCCCCCCCCCAAAACAACCGGATTTTTCTAGTCCTCACCAATTTCTCCCTTGTGTGAGTTTTCTCAGCTCGGTCTGTAATGCCAATTTGGCCCATGCAAACATGCCACCATGCGTTGTTTTCAGTTTCCTATATGCACACATATTTTATTTCCTCAGCTAGAATATAAACTCTTAAAAGGTGAGGATTATTTCTTACACAGATACCGGAATCCTTATCAGTCTGATGGACATATATGGGCATTTCGACAATGGGCGTGCTTTGGATTGCTATCAGTTGAAATCCATGATGTGACATGACAAAAGGGAGGCCAAGAAGCCTATTTTAAGCAACTTCCTGCCAAAGCTTGGGATTTCTCCTCCTCAACCTTGTGTGTAGTGATTTGATTGGCAGGTGCCCGGTCACAGGCTCTTGGCATGCACGGGTGTGACTCTGACAGATGAACCCAAAAGATGTCTCTGATTTTGTGGAGGATTATGACTGAATTCCAGAAGCCGCGTGACCAGCTTCTGCTGGTCGGTATCACTTGACCAGCCCACAAGCTCAGCTGGTTCGTCAGCACCCGCACCTCTGTGTAATTCCCCATCCTTGGTGTATGTATATGTATACATATGCATACATATATATGCAGTAACTCTTGTGAAACAGTTGGAAACTAACCCAAACTTGGCATTTTTAGAAAATGTTGGAATGTTCTTGAGAAAACTGATGTGCAAAGGAAAATGTACCACCATCAAAGTAGTTTCTTTTTACCAGTGGTGCTGCTGCATTAGGCTCTAAGCTCATCTAGTAAATAGAATGTGCTCAGCAAATATTTGGGGGATGAATAACCAAGAAGATGATTATTTCTAATAAAGGCAAAAGATTGTATAGCACTTCTGATGTATCAGCCATTGGTCTAAGTCTTTGACATATACTAACTCAATCCTTGCAACAACTCTGGGACTTGAGTACCATTATGTCTCTTATTTTACAGGTGAGGAAACTGAGTCATCAACAATTTAAGGGACATTTGTTCAGGGTCACACAGCTGGTAACTAGTGGAGTTAGGATTTAAATCCATCTGGTCTAGCTCAAAAATCCGTACTTTGAGTTACTCTGGCACAAGTGCAAAGTTACATGGTTGCCCAACTGTGTTGGGAGGGGGATACACGGCAGCCTTAGGGTATAGTCAGCAGTTTCTGTGGTAAAATTTTTGCTTGCTTTTGGCTTTTTATCTCACAAAAGAAAACTCCTAAGGGGCTCTGACAGTTTGTGAGTGCACCTTCTAAAGTGATTATGTGTCCTTTCCGAGATCCACAATTAGCTAATTCTTTTTTTTTTCTTAAGATTTTATTTATTTATTTGACAGAGAGAGAGAGAGAGAGATCACAAGTAGGCAGAGAGGCAGACGGGGGCGGTGGGGAAGCAGGCTCCCTGCTGAGCAGAGGGCCTGATGCGGGGCTCGATCCCAGGACCCTGAGATCAGGACCTGAATCGAAGGCAGAGGCTTTAACACACTGAGCCACCCAGGTGCTCCAATTAGCTAATTCTTAATCAGATTATCAGCAACACTATTGTGTTGTTACGTGTTAGAGCTTTAGAACCAGTGAGTAGTCTGGCTTTGGGAGCAGTGGGGAGTGAACGAGGATCGGTTCGTGGCCGGCATCCATCTTGACCCGAGAGGGATTTGTGAGGGCAGGAGCTGGGCTTCTTCTGAGTCCCTTCTCTTCCATGAGCTTCGGGAGTTGAGTTTGGGAGTTCAGAGAAGCTCACGATACGTTGGGCTTGTGAAACCCAATGTCAAGTGTACTTAGAGCTGCCATAAAGAGAGCACAGACAAACAAGGGAGAGAGTTTTAAGTCCCGTGAAATATTTGTCAGACTTAGATTTGATCTTTTTAAATCTACTCTTTTGGCAATGCAGCCATGATTTGACTTAATTTAGTTGCTATGAATGCATGCCGTGTGGATGGCCACCATGATTTTGTTACATAGTTATATCGACCTTGTAAGTAGGCTTTGCCAATCAAACCTTCGAGTAACTGTCTTGCTGTGACTTATTTGAAGAACTACCCCAAATCACAGGTAGGAAGTCTTGGCAGAAACGATCAACCCAGGCTTTGTCTTTTTGCTCTCATCCAACTTTCTACATGCAGCCAATCTGATTAACAAACAAATAATAAACAACAATCAACCAGACATCAGAAATTGAAAAACAAAACACAACCCCCCTCTCCCCCCCACAAATCCACAGTAACAAAAAAAGGAATTGAAAAGCATTTGGTTTTCCAGGGGAACTGGGAAAAGCTTTGTGGTTAATGTGACCGCTGAAAAACTGAAACAAAGATGTTTTCAACTTCACCATTTTTGATAGAAGTTTTTAAAAAATGTAACTTTGAGGGACACCTGGATGGCTCAGTTGGTTAAGCAGCTGCCTTCGGCTCAGGTCATGATCCCAGCGTCCTGGGATCGAGTCCCACATCGGGCTCCTTGCTCGGCAGGGAGCCTGCTCCTCTCTCTGCCTCTCTGCCTGCTTGTGTTCTCTCTCTGTTAAAATAAATAAATAAAATCTTTTTTTTAAAAAAAATGTAGCTTTGAGACCAGGGAAGGGTGTCCTGTATCTGAACCTCCAGGAGGAAGCAATCTTTATTATTTCTTAGAACTGTGTCCCATCCAGTGAGCAAACGAGATGAAGAGAGATGAACTGTAAATCAGACAAACGGAAAGAAAGTTAAAGGGTTTTTTGCCTTTAAACTTAGGGAATATGACGTCAAATACCATTCTCTGGTTGCCATAAAAATACAACACGGAAGTTGGATGGGACCCACAGGTTTGATTAATGATACTGTGTTCATGAAAACACATAATTATCCCTGAGCTCTTGGAATGAACCAGTTGCAGTGATTTGGGAGGGGGGAGAGGATTTGCACATAATTAATTTTGAGGATAGAATTCTGGTTAGCAAAAATGACTCTCCTGGAACTATATAAAGGATACAGCAAGAGGCAAGAAATATACATAAAGCCTGAGAAAAAATAAAGCGCATTTTTGTCTTCGTCCAGTGCAGATCTTTTTCAAACCTTAAAAACTGGATTTTTGTGACGCTGTATGTAAAGGGGACTTTATAAATTCAATATTATGGGAAAATATATTAGCCTAGAAGTTAGGATACCTGAACTGGAGAAGGGATTCTGTTATTCAGAGGATCGTGTGATCATGGGCTAGTCAATATTCTTCGTGTGTCTTATCTGTAAAACGGTTATACAGATGCGGTCCTCTAGAAAGGATTTTTATTTTCTTCTTTTGGGAGCTAGGGACCTCTGGGGCTGCTCTGCCTGTCTCTGAGCTTGCTGCTCACTGCTCTTTCAGACTAGAAAAAAGACCTTGATGCTTCCCCTATGTCCTGCAAGTGCTACCTAAAAGCAAAGCTACAAGTAAGCAAAGCTACTTAAAAAGTCTTAGGCAACATATAATTATTTTGTAACTGGAGGGCCCTTTAGAGTATCTTGCCCACCATATTTATGGAAACAGGTAGCACCAATGTTATTAAATGCTTACTTTATACCAGGCACTCTTTGGAGCATTTTCCTTCTGTTATCTAATGCTCGTACCCACTTTATGAGGGAGGTAGTCGTTTTATTGTCATTTTATGGAGGAAACAAAGGTCTAGTGAGATTAAGTAATGACTTGCCAATGTCAAACAGCTGATAAATGTTGGAACTGGGATTTAAAAATATATAACTAAAGAGAAAGTCCACACACATGATAGGAAATCTCCAGCGCACAAAAGGCGGTGTAGTGACTAGAAAGTGCCCTTCCTTGTTTCCGTAGCCTAGACTTGGCATTGCCCCCTTCCAAGAGGCAACTGGTTTCTGTTTCCAATTTCTTATGTATTTTTCTAAAGATCATGTACAAAACATACAAATATATATATGTTATATATTAAAATATTAATATTGATATGTATTCTTTTCTTCCCCCAGCAAATGGTGGTACCCTAAATGCACTGTTTCATGCTTTGTCTTGGACATCCTTTCTGTATTCTGGAAATGATGAGGAAATAGAAACATTTTTATTGATTTATTGATTTATATTTTTCACTCACTGGATTACTGGTTTATTGTAAAAGGAAATGACTCAAGAATAGCCAAATGAAAGAAATACATAGGGCAAGGTGGGGAGAAAGGGTGTGGGGCACTCCCCACATTTCCACCTGTTCACCAATCTTAGAGCTCTCCAAACTTCATCCTTGTGGGCTTTTGTGGAGGCTCTGTAATGTGGGTGGGGTGGATTAAATCATTGACCATGGGTGTTTTATTTTCTCTGGCCCCCTGGAGGTCGGGGGGTGGGACTGAAAGCTCTAACCCTCCAATCATATGGTTGGGAGAAATATTTTTCAGTGCAGGAGTGACGTGTGACCAGTGCTGTCTTGTTGAAAGACAGCCCTTGTGGCCTTAGGGAGGAGAGTTGAGTCTGGAAACATGGAGGTTCTTTTTTCAATAATGAACACAAATTCCACTTCCCTGATTATCACGTAGACAATGTGATCTCCTACTTTTTCACCTCCAGGGACCTCCATTCTCTTTCCACTGCAGCCACAAGCCATGGCCTCCCCTGGAATCTTTGAGCTCTGACCAGGACCTGTTCCTTGCCTTGTTTCCAGCCCCAGTTTTCATGGGACTGGACCTTACCCGATTCTGTGCTATCTGGCTTTGATAGAAACATAGAAATAAGAAGCCAGAAAGTCACATTTCTTGAGTTCTTACTCCATGCCTGACAATTCTCATTGATCATCTCATTTAATCTTGGGAAGAATTATTTGTTTTTGCTTTACAGGTGAGAAACTGAGCCTTAGGCAAGCTCAGGCTTTTAGACAAGTCTAAGGATTTTCAGAGAGTAAGAAGCAGAGCTCAGATGGAAACCTAGGTCTTTGTGGATCCTGAGCCTGCACACTGAGCCCTCAGATGATGCTACCTTTGGGTTTTCAGAGGAATCGACATGCTTAGCCTATCTGTTCTGGCTTAGGGCAAAGGTTAGAGTTAAGGCCGGGGTTAGAATTCACCTTAGGATCTACTGGTATCTCCCTGATCTCTGCCCTGGCGTTCTGCCTAGAGTGGCCTGCTCCCAGTTTGCTTTGGGATTCCTGGCTCCGGGGGAGTGGGATGGAGGGCATGAATCTCACCCTGCCCAAGTTCTCTACACTCGTATTGTCGGTTTCAAGCTTCACGCTAGGCCTTTGTCAACCATCCCTCTATTTTGAAGCCCCCTCCCTCTCTTTCCTTCTTTTTCTGACTCTCTTTCTCCTTCCTTCTAGCCATTCTCCAGACATGTGTTTGAGTGTCTTTGTGTGTCTGGTGCCAGTAATACCAAGGTCCAAGAACATCGGTGTCTTTTGAGGAGGTTATACATTAGTGAAGAGACAGATTCGCTCACTCTAAATGAGAATGCAGGGAATGAAGAGCCTGTGTTTATTTCCTGTGGCTACTATAATGAATTAACTAGACCTGGTAGCCTAAAACAGTACATGTTTATTCTCTTACATTTCTGGAGGTCAGAAGTCTGCAGTTAGTTTTACTGGGCCAAAATCAAAGGCCCTGTCCCCTCTGAACGCTCTAAGGAAGAGTCTGTTTTCTTGCCCTTCCCAGTTTCTAGAGCTACCTTCCTTCTGTCCTTGGGTCATAGACCCTCTCTTCATCTTCAAAACTAGCATCTGGCTTCAGTGGTCACCTTGGCTTCTGCTTCTGTGTCAAATCTCTTCTCTTTCCTTTACTATGGACCCATGATGCAGGGAATGGAAGTATGATAATGAGTAAAAACAGACATCTCCACCCTTGTGGAATTTACCATTTAATGATAAAGACAGATATAAATAAAACATTAATTATGAATACACACAAGTTGTGAAATTGCAACTGTAATCAAATCGTAGCTCAGACTTTCATGATGTCTATGATGTGTTGGCCACCAACAACATCTTTTGTCTTATTTAATTGTCACAAAGTGCTCGTAACAGCAGAGAGAGTTTAAGTAACTTGCTGAAACTTCACACAACAGGAAAAGACTTAAGCAAGGCAGGCTGGTTCTAGATTTTGTCCATTTAGTCACAATGTTGTATTTCCATAAAGAAAAGGTGTCTGATGCTTTGAGAATCATTAATTGGGAATGGGGATGGGGAATTTGAGGTAGTCAGGTGTCCTAAGGAAAGACAGCTAAACTGAAGTAAGAAAGAGGTGTAGGGTTAATTAGGCCAAAGGCAAGTAAAGGTGTTTATGCAGAGAGAAGGTTTATGTAAAGGCCCAATGGTGGGGAAAGTAAGGTGCTTACAGGGTCTGAATGGGATCAGTGTGATGGAGCAGAGAGAGCAAGGGAAGGTGTGGACAAGGCACTGGATTAGGCTGAAATTGGATTAGGCAACCATCCAGGGTCCTGTGGGTCATGTTATAAAATTTTCTTCATCTTAAATGCATTGTGAAGCCACTGAGGTTTTAAGCAGAGGGTAAAAAAGAGATGTGACAAAAGTTTCTGCATTGTATGCTGAATTGTTGAGGTCTCATTCTCTAGAACAGGAACCCTGGAAAGGAACTGGGTTTGGAAATAAGATCACAGATTCCATTTTGGACATGTTGACTTTGAAGTGCCTTGTGAGAAATACTAATGAGATATCAAGGAAAATGTCAAATACGTGAATCTAGGGTTCTCAGAAGTCTGGGTTAGACCTTTAAGTTTGGGGGAGCAGAGGTGCCATATTGAAAGAGGTGGTTTCTTTATACGTGAAGAGTAGAAAGGCTCAGGACTTGTGTAGCTGACCATTTGCAACTGACAGATGAACTGTTGAAGGGCTTCATTCCTACTAAAGAGAACTCAAAGATCTAATTGTGAGGTCTGCATTCATCTTTCTCAGCAGATTTGAATGTGGGGTAATAATCAGGCTGAGTGGGAGGAATTAATTTTAGATTCCTTGTCTACTTTCTACTTTTACAACAGATTACCATTGTATAATCATTTATCCTCCAGTGATAGGAAATAATTTTTGGCAATTGTGGTTTGGATCTATTAAAAGAGAAATGGCAAAAAAAAAAAAAAAAAAGGTTGTGTGAGCAGGCTTCTCAAGACTGCAACATACCCATAGTGTTCAGATCAAAAATGGATCATATTGGTTAACTATTGCTGCATCGCAAATTACCTCAAAACGGGGGGGTGGGAGGGCTTGAAACATCTGTATTATCCTTACAGTAACTTTGCGTCATGGATTCAGGAGCAGTTCAACTGAGAGACTCAGGCTCAGGATCTCTCATGAGGCCTAAGTCAAGATGTTGGCCGAGACTAAAGGCTTGACTCAGGCTGAAGAATCCACTTCCGATCTTCAAGTTTGTTTACATTACTATATGCTGGTGCTTACAGTGGTTGGCAGCACTTCATGGTATTTCCCCACAAGAGCTTCTCCTACAGCTACTCGAGTAAACTCATGGCATGACTGGAGGCTTCCCCCAGAATAACAATCCAAGAGTGAGAGAGCCAGGTGAAAGGTAGAAGGCACATACTGTCGTGCATACTTCATTCCTAGCATATCGCTAAGTTTGACCCACTGTAAGGTTGGGGAAGGGAACTGGACTCCACCATTTGAGGAGAAGAGTGCTGAAGAATCTGTGGACGTGTTTTCGAGCCACCACGTGGGTGTTTGGAATCTGAGTTGTGGAGGGAGCCTCCCCTCTCACCTTGTGTAGAAATTAATTTCTGCTACAACAAACCAAACAGATGGTCAGTCATCCTCTGCGTGGCACTTCCAGCTAGGAGAAGTTCACTACGTTGTGAGTCAGTGAATTCCATTTATACTCACTTTTAATTGTTAGAAGTTTCTTCTATTCATGAAATTAAAAAACTCTGTTGCTGAATACTCTATTATCGAAGCTGCTTCGGCTGCTCTTGAGTGACACATTTATGTGATGGTGTGTCCATTATTTGCAATCATGGTAATCTTCTTGGCTTCTTTCTTCTTCAGAGAAAATACTGTCATTTCCACTTAGGATTTCCTCTCATGTTTTGATTCCAGGGTTTTTCCACAATCTGGTCACCTTCCTGAAAACATCTCAATTCATTTCGTCCCTCCACAACTGCAAACCAATGACTAGTTCTGTACCCCAGGCTAAGTTTAAAAGAACACGGCCAAAAAAAGCGGTCCTTATTTGGCACAATAGGGCAGGACTGAAAAAAAAATGACTGTGAAAACTGAAATCATTCAAAGTAATCTTAAGAATCAATGAGAAGGGGCACTTAGGTGGCTCACTCAGTTAAACGTCTGATTCTTGATCTCAGCTCAGTTCTTGATCTCAAGATTACAAGTTCAAGTCCCATGTTGGGCCCAGCATGGAGCTTACTTAAAAAAAAAAGAAGAAGGAGAAGAAGAATCAATGAGAAAAAGATGATTATTGAGATCTTTAAAAACTTTGGTTAAAACATGAAAAATTTTCTTTCCATTCTGAGTACATGGGGAAATTTAAAAAAATACAGTAAAACTAGTATTCATTTAGTACATTTTAATTTAAAACATTAGAAATAGGGACGCCTGGGTGGCTCAGTGGGTTAAGCCTCTGCCTTCAACTCAGGTCATGGTCTCAGGGTCCTGGGATCGAGCCCTGCATCGGGCTTTCTGCTCAGCAGGGAGCCTGCTTCCCCCTCTCTCTCTCTGCTTGCCTCTCTGCCTACTTGTGATTTCTCTCTCTCTCTCTCTATCAGATAAATAAAATAAAATCTTTAAAAAAATGCTTTAAATAAATATAAATAAATACTTTAAAAAACCATTAGAAATAGGGAATTACAGTGTTTTATTTCCTTATTAAAAAGCACTTAGCAAGAGTAGTTTAGACAGTGCTTACCTTTTTCATCTCATTTTATAATTTATTATACTGAGTAAGCATCTTTTTTTTGCCTTGGCAAATTGTCATCCAGCTTCTGGATCCGCTTCCAGGATTTTATACTTGAACTCTCGGTGTCACGAAATTTCTCTGAGATACTTCTCGAAGAGTTTCTTTAATGGGAAGCTTTTGCTGGTGTCACTTCTTCTAAGATAATCACTGTTCTCCTTTATGTTGATAAGTCCACTCTGCTAAGTTCCTCTGGCTATAGATCTAGAATTTTTCAAATGGTGGCACTGTCAAAATTCCCATGCTCAGCTATTTCTTCTCTTCTCTATTTCTTCTCTTCCATTTGTATTAGATCCAAATTTCACTTCTTGTGCTATTGCTTTTCACTTCTCTGCTGAACTTTCATCTGTGTTAAGCAATTTCTCTTTCAATGATCTATTTTTGTAAAATGCCCCATGAGTTTATTGCTGGGAGACAAGGAGGCAACACAACTACACACTTTGCTGTCTGTGTGTGAATTGAGTAACAGATGATAGACCATAGTAACTGCTCTTTGAACTGTGCCATTGGGGAGCTGGTGTTGTTTAAACCGTGTTATCTGAAATTGATGGGTATCAGAACCATGCAAAGCAAGGATTGCCTGTATTTCTACATATTTGACCTTAGTTAGAATCCATTTTTATGGGCAATTATTCCACACTGCTTATTTTGAGCTCATGGTCCTTGTGGTTATCAAGTCTCAAACATCTTTACCTTATGCGTTTGATTTGTCTTAAATATAAATGTCAGATTCTACTTACATTCTGGTTAAGCTTTCTCCTTTTAGTCTTATCCTATGGATGTCTTTTTAAAACTTGATTTTGCTATCTGGGGAATAAATTATCCCTTCCAAATTGTTATCTTTTTCACATTTAAGCTGTGAAAAAGAACACAACTGGTGCAGAGCTCAGTGATGTTTCTTGAGATCTCCAGACATGTGTCCATTGTCATATTAATCAACTCTTCGAGTAGGAGTATATGACCAGGTATGAAATCTCCAACTCTGTCGTCATCCAGTTGCCTTTTTCAGTCTTGTCCAACAAAGCTAACTGGTGCCATCAGATGCCTTTCTGAAATCAAGGCACACTGGGTCAGCAGTTATCTCCTGAAATACTACTCTGGTTACTTATCCAAAATTAATACTACTGACAATACCTTATGTTTACAGAGATCTTTAACACTTCGTGGAGTGTTTTACATATCTCCATTTGAAAATATTTTGTCTTCATAGGGTTGGAAAATGTGGCACACACTACTACCACATTTTTGAGAACAGTAAGTCAGAAAGGGTACAGGATTTGCCTGTTTTCACAGCACTCCTAAATAGCAGAATCTTGATTCTTCAGTAAGTTTAGTGCTGTTGTTGTTGTTGTTAAGATTTATTTTTTCTTTTTGTGGGGGAAGGCCGGAGGGAGAAGGAGAGAGAGAGAACCTCAAGCAGACTTCCTGCTGGGCACAGAGCCTGAGTCAAGGCTCAGTCTCGTGACTCTGAGATCATAACTTGACCTGAAATCAAGAGTACGATGCTTGACTGACTGAGCCACCCAGGCGCCCCTAAGTATTTTTTTAACTACCTCAAACTTCTCAGATGAGGTGCCTAAACAAAACAAAGAAAGTTTCTGCAGTGTTTTTCCTTTGCTGATTTATTAGACTAGTCTTTCAATCCTTCCTCCTACAGAGTCTGGTATCAGTTTACTAGGAGTCCTGGAACAAAGTACTACAAACCAGTTGGTTTAAACAACAGAAATTTATCGTCTCCCAGTCTGGAGGCTGAAAGTCTGAGATCAAAGTATCAGCAGAGTTGGTTCTTTCTGAGAGATGTGAGGGAAGCATCTGTTCTAAGCCTCTCTCTCTAGCTTGTTGATGGCATCTTCTCCCTGTGGGTTTGTTTGTTTGTTTTTTAAATTTTTTTTAAGATTTTATTTATTTATTTATTAGGAAAGAGAGAGAGTGAGAGAGAGCATGAGAAGGGAGAAGGTCAGAGTGAGAAGCGGACTCCCCATGGAGCTGGGAGCCCAATGTGGGAAGATCCCGGGACTCCGGGATCATGACCTGAGCCGAAGGCAGTCGCTTAACCAACTGCGCCACCCAGGGGCCCTTGTTTGTTTGTTTTTAAGGTTAATTATTTATTTGACAGAGAGAGACATAGCGAGGGAGGGAACACAAGCAGGGGGAGTGGGAGAGGGAGAAGCAGGCTTCCCACTGAACAGAGAGCCTGATGCAGGGCTCGATCCCAGGACCCTGGGATCATGACCTGAGCCAAAGGCAGATGCTTGATGACTGGGCCACCCAGGTGCCCCTCCCTGTGTTTTTTCATATCATCTTCCTACATTTTCCCTTTTTATAAGGACACAATTCCTATTGGATTCAGGCCATGCTCATGACCTCAATTTTACTTGATTACCTCTGTAAAGACCTTATTTCCAAATACAGTCATGTTCTGAGGTACTGGGGGGTTAGGATTTCAACATAAGACTTTTAGGGAGATTCAGTTCAACCTATAACAGATCCCTAAGGCCGATTTCATGTTTAAAAAAAAACAAAGGAATAAATTTGTGTGGTTAGTACTTTCGTGCATGCCAGCATTTTCTTATCAGTATTTATGTATCTGCTGCAGTCTGTTGAGATAAATTTTGTAAACTATTGTTTTCACCTTTCAGTTTTCAAAAGAGAAAATGAGTGCTTTTCCGAATTTCATCCTCAGGTGTCCACTTGCTGAATTTGGTTTCCGAAGATGTCTTTTGTGAGACAGCAACTGAACTTATTGGGTTGTTTAATGGGTTAATGATTCAAATGTGTTGTTTAACCTTGGTTTTCAGATTTGGGGTGAATTTGACTCAATGTTTGACGTAATTGTGCCCCTATTCCAGAAACTGATTAAGGCCTCAAGGGATTTTTGAATTTAGAAAACAAATAAATTAGGGTGTAACAATTTGTATCCCAAAACCATTCACAAACTATCAGGGGCATGTAGAGGTCATCCAGCATGTTACTGACTGCTTGAAAAAAAGAGACATATATGATCTCGCTTTATTTTCTTTTTAATTTTTAAAAAAGATTTATTTTTTTTTTATTTTAGAGAGAGAGAGAGTGAGTGGGGGAGGGATGGAGGGAGAGAGAGAGAGAGAGAGAGAGAGAGAGAGACCTCAAGCAGTTTCCCCACTGAGTACAGAGCTTGACATGGGGCTGGATCCCTGGACCCTGAGGTCATGACCTGAGCCAAAACCAAGAGTCAAACACTTAACCGACTGAGCCACCCAGGCGCCCCAATATGACCTCACTTTAGATTACTAGTTTAGGGTGCTGCAAATATTAGATCTGTGTCATTCCGTTTTCCCACTGCCTCTACCCTGCTTGCAGTGTTTCCAGTTGGTGAACTGAGTGTTCCACAGATGATAAGTATGAATATTTTGTATGATGTGATTTTGATGTTAAAAAATAACATTTATCATGAGCAGATAATTTGTTTTTGTTGGTATATTTGCTCACATAGAAAAGAACACTTATAATGCCTACGTGCGGCATATGAAAGAAGACACGATGAACCATCAGTTTTCTTTGAAGCCTCCCAGATCCCCTTTCCATCCCGTTCCCCTCCTTTCCCCTCTGAGGGAGCCATTATCCTAAATTTTATGTTTGTCATGTCCATACTTGTCATTATACTTTCATTCGAATATTTGTATTTCTAAACAGTGTACTGTTTGTTTTGTGGTTAAGATTTTAGGGACACCTGGGTGGCTCAGTTTGATAAGCCTCTACCTTTGGCTCAGGTCATGATCCCAGGGTCCTGGAATCAAGCTCCACATCTGGCTCCTTGCTTCTCCCTCTGCCTGCCTCTCTCCCTGCTTGTGCTCTCTCTCCCTGACAAATAAAAAAGTAACATTAAAATTTTTTTTTTATTTTTAAATCATTGGAAAATTCTTTTTAAAGCTACAAGAATACTGTCAATAACTCTCATATAGCCTTCACCCAGGTTCCCTACTGTTAACATTTTACCACATTTGCTTCATGGGTCTTCCCCCCTCCCTCTACATACATGTATATATACATATGCAAACACATACACACACACACACATGCATGCACACTTTTTATTCTGAACTAACAGAGTAAGTTACAAACATGCTGTTCTAGTCTAAATACTTCAGTATACATTTCCAAACAAAGCAAAACACAACAAAATGAGGATACTGTCTTTCATAATCACATACAATCAAGTAGATCAGGAAATTAATGTAGATCTAAATCTGCCATATTATCCACAGATCCCTTCAAACCCTGCCCACTGACCCAGTAATGTCCCTGATGGCTTTTTCCTCCTCTGGGTCAGGATGCCCACTAAATTCACACCTTGTATTTACTTATCATGATTTTTTAGTTGCCTTTCACCTGGGACAGGTCTTCAAGTCTTAACTGTCCTGAGTAAGTTCCAATAAGACAGGACAGTTTGTTTCTTGTTTTGTTTTAGGATGTCTTCCAATTTGGGTTCACCCAATGTTTCCTTGTGATTAGACTCAAATTCTGCATTTTTGGGCAGAAATACCACAGAAGCGATGCTGTGATCTTGTTGGTGCATCATAGCCAGAGACACGTGATGTTGGTTTATCCCATTATTCTTGATGTTAACTTTGTTCACTTGGTTCAGTAGCGATTACCAGATTTTTCCACCAAAAAGTTACTATTTTTTTCTGTAAAATAAATTTTGTGGGGAGACATTTGAATTTATATAAATATCCTGTTCTCCAACAAATTTTTCACCCACTAGTTTTAACATTCATTGATGATTTTTGCATGAATCATTTATTACAATGATGGATGCCAAATGCTAACTTTCTATCATTCCTTCCACATGTGTTAGTTGGTGTTCTACCATAAGGAAAAACTCTCCCTCATTCATTCATTCCTTTATTTATTTGTGTGGATTCAGGAATACATGTTTTATTCATTAGTATTTAATTTAAAATCATCATGATAAATTATAAATAAATAATTATAAATAATAATAAGATTATTATTATTTGATGCTCAAATTGACCCATATTTTGCTAGCTGGAACTTCTTCAAGGTGGCTCCGGTGTGCTTTTTACCACTCTGCGGCTATTTTTTTAGTCCCTCCTTTTTGATAGAAAGTTACATTTTCTATTTATTTTGTGCTTTGTTCCAGCCCTGGAGTCTATCTGCTTCTTTGTAGTAGAGAACGGTATATAGAAACCAAGACCTGAGCATTATGGGTGCTAATCGTAATAGGGTATCATTGTTTCTATGCCTCTTAGCAGATAGATTTAGGAAGGATTTATGTATGCATGTATATATGTATGTAAGTATATATGTGTAAATATATTCATTCATTCTTTATTGATCTGTCTAAATTGAAAACCATGAGTTGACACCAGTACCTCCAATTCATATCCAGTACCACCATATGCTAGTCCTCTCTTTCCATACTTGTAACTCACCTCTGAGAAGACTATCATTAACCACAGTATATTTACATACTTGCTGGACACCCTGTGTGTAATCAATCTCTTGACCCTGGTGGCTGCCTCCTCACCATCCCCGCCCACTTAACCTGCCTCCTTGACCCTGTACTTCTTCACCCCCAGTCCCTGTGGCCCTGTTAGCCCTCTCAGCCTTGATGACCCCCTTAATTCCAACTGCTTTTATGTTCCCGGGCCCCTAGGCCCACCAGCCTGAGATGTATTAAGGGAAGGGAAAGGAAAGGACAGGGACCAAGAAGTATTCTATAAAGAAAAGAGAAATTATAGGGGAGGGCTCTCTTTAAAAGTTTTGCATGAAAGACAGTTTTTAAAAAACCCTCAACCTGGACAATGACTACAGTTCAAATTTTAGATGCCTACCAGCTGTGTAATCTCAGGTAAAATGCTTAATATATCTGTGCCTCAGTTTTCTCATCTATAAAATGAGGTTAGTAATATGCCTACCTCATAGGATTCTTGTGAGATTAAAATGAGTTAACACATGTAAAGTGTGTAGAACAGTGTCTGCACAAAATAAGTACACTTAATATTTTTATTATTATTATCAGATGTCCCATCATTTTAGAACATGTTTTATTTTTCTAATAAAAAGTTACTAAATGCCAGTGAATCATCAGCAATGTCATTTGATCAGAAGAATTACTAAAGTTACTTTTCTTATCTATCAAAAAACATATTTTGGGGGCACCTGGGTGGCTCAGTGGGTTGGGGCCTCTGCCTTCAGCTCAGGTCATGATCTCAGGGTCCTGGGATCGAGCCCTGCATTGGGGTCTCTGCTCAGCGAGGAGCCTGCTTCCCCCTCTCTCTCTGCCTGCCTCTCTGCCTACTTGTGATCTCTCTGTATGTCAAATAAATAAATAAAATCTTTAAAAAAAAAAACAAAACATATTTTTCCTTTAGCAAAATAAGGTTTTATGAGACAGCCAGAACCTACACTTTTCCAAGAGTATTTTATCAAACTCTAAAATTAAAAGGAGTAATTGTTAAAAGCTATTGCCAATCAAAAAAACCAATCATAAATTAGGATAAAGCTTTTTGGACATGTTAGTGTAAGCCACTAGGGTGGTTTTCAAATTATACAATTTTAACTTACATGAGTCTTTTTAGGAGTCTGTAGCAGAGTTTGGCAAACTTATTTTGTTGAGCGACCCAGCCATTTTGCAGTGACCCGAAGAACAATTTACTCTTCATAACAACAAACATCTTGCCCAAATTTGCCATCTGGTGTTTGGAGCCTCTATCTTGCAGAGAGTTTTTCATTAGCTGACAGTCATTACTCATCTGATTTTGGCCTTAGTATTGCTGACATTCTCAGTATTGCTCATCCTAAATAGTCACAATTTCAAGTGAGAGAGCACTTGGAGTGGTTTCCTTAACAGAAGGGATTCGATTTCCTCATCTGGAAAACAAGAAGCTCAGATGAGAAGGTTCCGGTCAGCTGGCACCATCTCTGATTTTATGATTTTATGAAACCTGGTTTTTAATGATTTCTGTATGTGCCAGACAGCCCGCCTAAACTGTGGCGTGTGGAGGAGGGTCGTGAGCTATCACAGGTATCCTGAAGTGGTATAAGTTTGAAAGATGTGAATGAATGGCCCCATAAGCCCAGAGAAACTCAAGATCAAAGAGCCATCGCCCCATAAAGAGAACATCAGTGATCTTTTATAATTTTGCCATATTCCTTTTCCAAGATAATTTTAGAGATTCCTTAAAAATAAATCTCAACCACTTCATCAAAAAAATAAATAAATAAATAAATAAATAAATAAATAAATAAATCTCAAGGCTCTACCATGATCAACAAAGCCCCTGGCTACCATCTCTATTCTTCTAGTCCTTGTACCGTATCCTCACTGGCATCCTTGGTGTCTCAAAACTTGCCAAGCATTAATTTGAATTAAATTTAAATATACCTGTCAGAGCCTTTGTGCTGATTTGTTCCCTCTGCCTGGAATGCTTCTTCCAGAATATGCGAGCGTTTTACTACCTTCCTTTATGCAAGTCTTTGCTCAAGCATCGTTTCTCAGAGAGATCCATCACACACCACATTTTATCTCATCCATTTACCTTGCTTTATTTTTCATCACAGTACTCACTAATATAAGCAATATATCTCATATTCAAATATTAATTTATTGTTCCTGCTTCCTGGAATAGTGTTTGACACGCAGGCAGTAATTGTTGAGTGAATACATGAGTAAGAGCAAGAAAACAATCTAATAAGTACTTTATTTGTGGATTAAAGTTCTCTCCAACCCAGTGTCCCAATGGTATCTAAAGAAGACTCCTGTCTATACTACATCTTGCAGTTTTTTGCCTCTGTGCTTCTGCTCCTGTCATTATTTGCCCCTTCCATCCTTTTCTTTCCAACCCCAGATACTTTAGCCAGAGTTCTACCTTTGAAATCTTCACTGAACACACCACTGTCTCTCCATCTGAACGCTTGGGTAACGGTGCTCTGTCATCATCCCTTCCTTGTCTCGTGTATCATCTGTCTCTGTGTATCTTAATTCCCCAACCATAGGCTCCATGAGTGGAGATTACACTTATGTATTCTGTTTTTTTGCTTTACATTTTCATATACAATTAAAATGGAATTAACTTTGATGATTTTGTTACAAGAAACCATTTATTAACAATTTTGAATCCCAAAGAGCGTACTATAAGGAAATGACCACTATCAACATTCAGACATGCCAACACACTACACCACATTCTTATAAAAAAAAATGTGATTAGA
This sequence comes from Nasua narica, assembly GCA_028533885.1. Lineage (NCBI taxonomy): Eukaryota > Metazoa > Chordata > Mammalia > Carnivora > Procyonidae > Nasua > Nasua narica. Next base: position 12,027,775 of record CM052813.1, read on the forward strand.
AGAGCAGGGAGGTAGGGAGGGAGAGACTAGTAAAGAAAAGAAAAATATTTTTAAAAATGTGATTATACCATGCATATTATCTAGTAACCTGCATTTTTAAAAACACCATAAGATCATACCAGGGATAATGTTCCATTAGGTAGATTTTAAGCTTTCATTGTCACTTTTTTTTTTAAGATTTATTTATTTATTTGAGAGAGAGAGACGGAGAGAATCTTTCAAGCAGACTCCCAACTGAGCTTGGAGCCCAATGCAGGGCTCAGTCCCATGACCCATGAGATCATGAGCAGAGCCGAATCCAAGAGGCACTCAACTAAGCCTACCAGGCACCCCTTCACTCTTTTTGTTGAGTCGTGTTTAACCAATCTCTTACTGACTGACTTTGAAATTGTTTGCAATTTTTCACTATTGCACATGTGTGATGTACACTTTGGGGGTAAGTGTGGTGAGAATTTTGAAGAGAGGATAGATTTCAAATCTTCATTATGGAGGGCTGGAATGAGTTGACTAGAGAAATGCTCTTCACATTTTTCTTTGTAAACTAATGTGCCCCTTAAAGGAATTTTGAAAAACTCTATTTGCTTTTGCACTTTTAAAAGTTGATATGTATAGCTTTTATTAAATTTAAATACATATAAAGCCCATAATTTTTGGCGAATTGTAAATATATACCTGTTAAAATTGAACTGTGACATTACTTTTTAAAATGTATCTGAGAGAATAAAAATATAGTGACTTGATATCTACCTTAGTCTATTTTTTAAAAAATCATGAACTAGCTTCTCTTTAATGATCTAAAATGCGATATAGTCCCTTTTTCTTCTCGAACTACTAATTCTATTCTACTTTCCTTACAGAGTCTATACTAATGCAATATAGTTTTATATTTGCAAGTCTTTTATTAATCAACCATTGCCATCAAATTTATGTGGATAAATATATTTAAAATTTCCTGGGACCATATGGTAATTTGTTAAATGTAAAATACAAAAAGCAGTTTTTTTCTCCAACCAGATAATATATGTATGGGCGAGTGTTACTTGTTGCTAGAATGAAATAGGAACACCATCAATTTTTTTCTTATTTTCCATTTTTGTAGATATAAGTACTAAGAAACATTTTCACATAAATCAAGTTGTTGCAACTGGGAGGAGCTTTTTTTTTTTTTAAAGATTTTATTTATTTATTTGACAGAGAGAAAGAGATCACAAGCAGGCAGAGAGGCAGGCAGAGAGGGGGGAGGGGGAAGCAGGCCCCCCGCTGAGCAGAGAGCCCAACGCGAACCCATGACCCTGAGACCATGACCTGAGCCGAAGGCAGAGGCCTCACCCCACTGAGCCACCCAGGCGCCCCAAGGGAGGAGCTTTTTTTATAGCAATATCTCTCAATTCTTCGAATTCCTTCTGAGTTATTTGATAATATTAACCTATTACTGAAAAAACATTTTTAATGATCTATTGGTATCTCTACAATTATGTTTTGTGTAAGTTTTACTGAGAGTAGAGACCAGGGCTAGAGAGATGTCTTATGGTGCCAGGCACAGGCATTGGTTGGAGCTCACTTGACCTTGATGATTATGGATATTCCCTCTATCAGGTCGTGTGCTTGGATCCAACACTGCCTGGCTCCACAGTTGTAACCCAGAGAAGGGGAGAGTTGGATTCAGTTAAGGCTGAGCTTCTACCAGATATATGTTGGCTAAGACGTAAGAAATATAAAATAACAGGTGATAGAATCTAAGCTGGACAAAGACAAATGTGGAAGAAGGCCACTGACGGAGTGGGGAAGAGTAGAGAGGAGAAGGCAGAGGGAGGGCTTTTCAGGGTGGAAGATTGGTTGGAGTAGTTGAAATAGACTGGAGAGAGAGCTCATTGTTGTCCGATGTGCGACGCAGGAGTTTTGGAGGTGGCGCACTTGTGGGTCATGAACATGTCCAAGGTGTAAGCGTAATACGAAGTTAGTGAACTTCATTTATTCGTTTGTTTATGAAAAAAGTCACTGAAAATGAGTTCGTGGAAACAGGGGGTCATGGTGTCAAAAGTCCACAATGATTGTCTTTCTTTTTCTTTTTTTTAAGATATAATTTATTTATTTGATATAGAACGGGAGTGAGAGAGAGAGAGAGCACACAAGCACAGGGAGCAGCAGGCAGAGGGAGAAGCAGACTCCCTGCAGAGCAGGGAGCCCGATGTGGGGCTCCATGTGGGGCTCAATCCCAGAACGCCGGGATCATGACCTGTGCCGAAGGCAGACGCTTAATCGACTGAGCCACTCGGGCGCCCCTACAATGATTTTCAGAGGGATGAAGACAGGGCTTGGAGTGGAGAGAAAGAATGTGAGCCAGGCATCAACAAATGTAGAAAATGAGAGAAAAGGGCTCTTGAAAGCTGGAAGGGGCAGGTCTTAAAGGAATTTAGTTTACAGGAAGCTGCAGGAGAAATGGATTGGGAAGGATTGTGGGGGGTATGGAAGGAACTAATTCATTGCCTGACTCTCATGTGTGAACACCTGCCATTTGAGAAGCACAGGGAAAACCATGTCCTCAGGGGAGAGCCCCAATTATTAGAAGGGAGGAACTTGTATTTGTGACAGGGATTTTAGTTCTATTAGACAACGTGTTTCTGAACCACAGGCTCACTTAAGGAGCTGGTAAAACTTCTTCATGGAATGCCTGAGTGGCTCAGTCGGTTAAGCGAACGACTCTTGGTTTTGGCTCAGGCCGTGATCTCACGGTCGTGAGATCCTGTCCCGCATCAGGAGTGTACTTGATGATTCTCTCCTTCTCCCTCTGCCCTTCCACACCTGCTCCCACTCTCTCTCTCAAAAAAAAAAACAACAACAAAGAAAACAACAACAAAAAACTTCCTCAGTTTCTTCTAGAGTTACTAGTTCCTTCAGTTTCCCTCTCTCTCCAGAGTAAGTTTTGATCATTTATATTTTCCTCAGAAACCATTTATTTCAAATATATGTTCAAATGTGTGAATATAGTGCCTTACAAATATTTTTATGGAGGTATGCATGTATATATGTATGTGTTTAATGGTAAATCAACGCTGAGTTATAGAGATAAATTGTTTTTGTGTTTTTTTAATTAATTACAGATCTGCTTTGATACTTATTGATTCAAGTCTGTTTTTAGGATCATCAAATTATATTTTCTCATTTGTAGGAATTACATTTTCATTTTCTCTTCTGAGATTAAAAAAAATCCCATTTTTTTAGAAAGTGTGTCATCAATGAATAGAAAAATCAACATTTATTTTACTTTATTTTCAGTTCCACTATTTTTCACACAGTATAGTGCCTTGCTTCTAATTAATTAGATACATTTTATTTAGCAGTCTTTTTTCAGTATTCCATGTCCCATAAAACATTTACTCTCCCAATATTACATTTATAAATGAAATGCAGATATTTCCTGCATATATACTCCATTGTCCCTTGTTTTTTCTTGCTTTGCAATCCACTTCTATAGAGAAGGCAGTAACACTGTATTTAAAAAAGAATCAGCAATAGATACAATGTGTCTAGCATTTAGTATATTCTAGGGATGTGCTAACATCTTCACACAGTTACCACGTTTAGTCTTTACAGTAGCCTTGTGAAGTACGTACTGATATTATTCCCAGGGTGCAGATGGGGAACCAGACCAAGAGAGAATAAGAGGTCCCTCCAGGTTCCCCAGCTCTTGTGCATGGGCTCATCAGCCTTTGTGAGAGATCACTCTGTTAGCCTCTCATCCACAGTACGAGAAAAATAGAGCAGACCTCTTTATGGCGGATGGCCGGCACCAGAGCATCAACATAATTCATGCGAAGATTCGATTGTCGGGCAATTGTTATGTGCAATTATATTCAATGTTAATAAGTTTCGCGGTGATACACTACTACCATACTCTAAACGTGAGTTTCCTTTAACAGCTTAACAAAAATCTTTTATTCATCTGCAGTGAGGTACACTTTCTATAAATAATTGTTTCCTTTAGTCATTTTAGGATGTGGGGAGAAATAGATATCACTTAGCCGCTTTTAATACCCTGTATCTTCAAATTAGAATTTTTGAAGTCTTACTTCAAAAATCTATCTGTAGAAAGGCAGAAAAAGAAATCTCACGCAGTTTGCGTCCTTGGACAAGCAAAGGCAAACCCCCGTCTTTTCGTCTCTGAGCTCTGTCCCATTTGGTTATCAAACAGCTTTTAAAAAGATTTAGATATTTAACTACAACAAATGCCTATGCCTTACTGATTTGTGCTTCTTTCTTTCTTTCTTTCTTTTAAAGATAGTGTTTTTAGAAGAAGCATCCCAACAAGAAAAGCTGGCCAAAGAATGGTGCTTCAAGCCGTGTGAAATAAGAGAACTAAGCAACCAGTAAGTCACAGCCAACGTCTTCCCTTTCGCTGTTAACTAGTGCCCTTCACTAGTCTCAGATGATGAGAAACCTGCCTGGAGAGCCAGAGAGGTTTTATTTTTCTCCTGTGGGGTGAAGTGAGAACGAGAAGGGAGTTTGAGAACAGGAGGCTGCCATCATCCGTTTATTTCTTCAGCAGATCTTTATGGCATTTACTGTGTGCAACAACCAGAATCTGGAGAATATGATCTGTAAGGTCTTTGCCCTCACAGGGTTTACAGCCCATGGGGATCTCAGACAGCAAGCAGGTACGCTGCTAGGGAAGCACGCGCATGATAGGTTGTGATACCTTCCGTGAAGGAAATAAAGAGGGAGGGAGAGGAACTGCGGGGGATGAGGGAGTGGGGGAGAGATGGTGGCTTGGGAAGCAGTAAGTGACAGTGCAGTTAGGAACACCCATCCCCCAAAGTGCATTTGACCTGTGGTTTTATGTTGTGGGTTGTTTTCTTTTTTAAAATTTGACAGAGAAAGAGAGAGAGAAGGAGAGAGAGAGAATGAGCAGGGGGAAGGGGCAGAGGGAGAGAGAGAAAGCAGCAGATTCCCCGCTGAGCAGGGAGTCCAAGGACTCAGGGCTCCATCCCAGGACTCGGAGATCACGACCTGAGCCGAAGGCAGATGCTTAACTGACTGAGCCACCCAGGTGCCCCATGTTTCAGGGGGTTAATATTTGTTCAAAACGTGTCTGCTATGATTGGCTCACTCTCTTCATAGCCTGGTTAATTTGTTTTATAGAGATAGGAATACTTTTTTTATTTCAAGATTTGTTTATTTATTTTGGAGGGGGAGGGGCCGCGGGAGAGGGAGAGAGGGGCTCAAGCAGACTCCTTGCTGAGTGCAAGCCAGATGCGGGGCTCAAGGTCACAAACCCTAGATTGGACCTGAGCCGAAACCAAGAGCCCGCTGCTTAACCAACTGTGCCACCCAGGCACCCCAAGAGGGGAACACTTTTTTGAACTCAAAGATTTTATCTCGTTTCAGGGCAAGTATGTTTCCAAAGTCAGTGGAAGTTCCAAAGTCATTCTACAGGTGTTTTTATAACTTGGGAAGCGACTTTAGAGTAGTGTAGTGAGAACAGTGAACCAGGAATTGGAACACCTGGCTTGAATCCTCTCGCTGGAGCTTGAAAGCAAGTCACTGCCCTTCTCTGAGCCCATCTCCCAGGCTGTTAGCAAAAGTATTGTTCTCAGCGATGGTGGATGCATGCTACATACCCGGCAGCAGCTCTGTGAACTGGGTGACCCATAAGGCTTTGGGGCGGAGGGCCTGGCCACAGTCCTGACAGACAGGGTGACTGTTCCTAATGAAGTTTTGGTGCACTTATATTTGTGTTCAGGTTTCCTACCTGCTGCCACTCTGGGTTTGGAAGCTCTTGGCAGTGGGCCTGGAAGTGAATCCAGTGAGCCCGGAGATAATTCTAGCCGCTTCTGTGTTTCCGGGAGCTTCCTGGCGCTAGATTTGCATGAGAATATATGTTGAGGAATGGCTGCTATTTGGTCCCCTGCTGACCTGCCTTCAGAATGAGGGTTCAGAAGCTGTGGGAGCCGAGGAGCAGGAGGAGCGGGAGGCTGGGAGGTGGAGTGGTTGGAGGATGGGGGAGGGGTGGACACTTCTGTGCGTCTCCACGTCCTTCTGTCCCTCTTTATGAGGCTGCTTTTGGAGGAAAGCCCATCAGACAAATGTAGATTCCAGGACCCCTGTAGGCACTGCACACAGAGAAGTGGTAAGGTAAGAAAAAACATAAGCCTTGGTGGAAGACTGAAGTCTTTGTAGAAAAACCTTGTATCGGACACATAGGAATGTGCAGTTGAGTTTCTTTAAGTCACAATGGAGATACCACAGAAGATGGTGTCTCTGACAGTGTGTTCGACAGACTCACTATACCTGTAGGTCTATCTCAGCACGATGTGGATTTTCTTTTTCTTCTCTTTCTTTCTTTCTTACTTTCTTTCAAGATTTAATTATTTTTTTGAGAGAGAGAGAGAGAGCATGGTGTGTGCACACTAGCAAGGGGACAGGCAGAGGGAGAAGCAGACTCCCCACTGAAGGAGGAGCCCGACGTGGGGCTCGATCCCAGGACCCTGGGATCACAACCTGAGCTGAAGGCAGACTCTAAGCTGACTGAGCCACCCAGGCGCCCCATGATGTGGGTTTTCAGAAGTGAAAATTACGAGTACTCCGAGCAGAGCTTTGATAAAAGTGGATCAGATTGTGGCCATGGAGCACAGAGAGGGTGACTGGGCCAGGATTAGGCTGAAACAAGTGAGGCATTCATATTGGGCAAGGGATTTAAGGGTAGTCGGGAAGGCAAAAAACTCAGGAATCAAGATAAAGTAACAGTTTGATGGAGCATTTTTTTTTTTAAAAATCAAAATTAGTGCAAAGAATCCATAATGGACAAAATACCAAAATTTAAGTAGAGACAGAATGTCACTGATCGTTTTACACCCCTGCATTGTTGGGCAAGGAAATGGTCTTTTTCAAAGAGCCTGGGGTTCCCAAGCCCACAGGGCCGTCACGCCTCCTGGCTGGCAGGTGAATGAGCAATGACAACGGTGGGCAAACAGCTTGGGCAACTCGGAACCTTCTAGATAGTCCTGTGTTTTGATGGTAGAGCTTTCATTAACATTGTCCACTTGGTTAAAATATGAGGGGGTAAGGTTTCGGTAAGTGTATATCGGGGCAAACAGTCGTCTTCGCCCTCAGATTCTGATACAGACTGACCAGCACCGCAGGTCTAGAATATGAAATTAATGATTTTGATGCACAGGGAAATGGAGCTTTTCTAAGGCAGTGAGGCTCAACCAAACGTGACTTTCCCTTTCCTCCTACCTTCCCATTCTTTCATTACCAAAGAGTTTTAAAGGGAGTTCTCCCTCTGCCCAGTACCTCCTCCAAACACAGATCTTTCGTGTTCATAGGTTTCTTTTCTGCACGTAGGACGGTAACTAAACCGTTCTAGAGACTTGGTAAGTATTCTACAGTATAAGACTGAATCCGCGTGAAATCAAGTGTCTCTCCAACCGCTGCATAGAAATGAGAGCTCTCATTGCCTGAGACCAGTTGCCCGTGACAGGTCTCTGTCCTGTATTCCTTTCCCTTCATTACTGTCCTTGATGCCTCTCTTTCCTGGGTCCCCGCCCCCCCCGCCCCAGTCCTCCTGACAGCTCTCCCCAGAAGGAGCGTGGCCCTGTCTTCCTCATTCTTTCTCCTGTGAGTGGACAGTGCTGCTCAAGATTCACTTTTGTTCTTCATCCACAGAAATCTCCGGCAGCACCAGACCCTAGGCTTACCTCCACAGAGCAGACTCTCAGATCTGAATCTGCCACCTCTTATTCCGTGTTTCTGATGCATTGGAGATCACGCTGATTCTAGACTTAATAGCATCACCCCTCCCTCAATGTGGAACTTCCTCCTACATTCCCGGCACATCGTGTCTTAAAATCAGCTTCACATGCTCAGAAGCTCTCTTTTGGACTCATTCCTCTCCTCTGCTGCCAGAGCTAATAAAATATCAAGCTTTTTTCTTTTTGTATTCATCTCTTCCTTTCTGTTCCTATCACCATAATCTTTATTCAGAATGTCGTGCTTGGGACATCCATGTGTCTCCCAACACATGCATGTCAAATTCACATCCTACAGCTGAGGTTCAGTGTGGCAGAGTTCTGGAGAAGAGAAGAAAAAACGAAGTAACGAGTATCCTCACCCTCCCCTCCCTCCTGGCTATGGAATAACCAGTACCAGTTAACTCACTGAACTGATTATTCAACCTCCTTTTTAAAGATTTTTTTTTTTGGCTATTGTTTTTGAAATATTTTTTTTTTTAGGTAGTAAAGTGCACAGATCTTAGGTATGTACATTGATAAATTTTGACACATATGTAACTATGTAACCAGTATATACCAACCAAGTTATAACACATTCCTGTCAGCCTAGAAAGTTCCTTTGTGCCCCTTCCAGTCACCCTCCAGCCCTTTTTCTGCTGTTTAATTTTTTCTTTCTTTTTTTTTTTTTTAAGTATTTTTTTTTAAAGATTTCATTCATTTACTTAACAGAGAGAGAACACAAGCAGGCAGAGAGGCAGGCAGAGGCAGAGAGAGGAGCAGGCTCCCTGTGGAGCAAGGAGCCCAATGTGGGACTCGAACCCAAGATGCCGGGATCATGACCTGAGCCAAAGGCAGCTGCTTAACCAACTGAGCCACCCAGGCATCCCACTGTTTAATTTTTTCTATCACACAGATTACTTCTGCTGGTTTTTAAGTGCCATATGAATGGAATAAATCAATAATTCCTGTGTCTGGATTCTCCGTTCATCGTAATGTTTCTGAGATTCATCCATTTTGTTGTTCGTATCAGTAATTCTTTCTTTTTTTTATTGCCAAATAGTATTCCATTCTGTTGAAATACCACAGTTTATCTGTTTTCCTGTGGCATTTGAATTGTTTCCAATTCGAGGCTTGGATACATAAAGCTGCTCTAAATATTTTTGTACAGTGCTTTTTCGTAAGCATATGTTTTATTTCAGTTGGGTAAACCACTAGGAGTGAAATTACTTGCTAAGATCCTTTCTATTTTGACCAGACCTACTTCTCTCTCTCTCCACCTCCCTCTCTCCCTACCCCCCCCCACCTGCCCCGTGGAGATAGCCTCACCCACCCCTAATCTGCTCAACTAGATGATAATGTCTTTGAAGACAACAAACATCTTATTTCTCTTTGGACCCCTCACAAGGCTTAGGAGAGTGTTTAAAATTTACCAGGTATTTGGGAAATTTTATTTGATTGAACAATTCAACAAGAAGAAGAAATCACACGGCCATTTCATTTCGTGGTGTTGGAGACAGGAAAAGCCCCAGGACTGAGGTATCCCGAGAGGTCAGCAACTCCTGCCTGAGAGGAATCCGTAGTTCCTCGCCCCCTTGCTGCACGCCCCCCACATTGTAGTCTCACCGAATGCCGCCTTCTTGCCACACGAGCTAGTCACTGCTCTTCCCTGCCAAAGCGGAGGAAGAACTCTGTCCTCCCTCGGGTAGTGACCGAGGGTACTGAACTGCAGTCAGACTGCCTGGATTGGAATCTAGGCTCCAAAGCTGACTAGTTGAGTGATGACTTTTTTTTTTTAAAGTTAACTTACGTTTCCTGAGCTTCAGTTTTCTCTTCTGTAAACGAGGATAACAGCACTCCTTCGTAAGTTTGTTGTGAGCATTACGTCATCATAACTACTATTTTTGGGGGGTGCTTTTTTATGATCCAGGCACTGTTTTTACACTTGCTGACAATCCTCACAACAGCCCTATGGTGCGACTCCTGTCTCCCGTTTTACCAAAGGGGACGCTGAGTCACAACCCAGTTCAGTAACATGCCAGTGATCCCAACGCTCGTTTATGGTGGGGTCTGAATTCAGAATCAGGCAGTCTGAGTCAAGACTGTATATACTTACCCCCCGTTTCAAACTGCCCCCCAACCATTACTACGACGCACATGGATGGCGTGCCCGGGACACGTCCCTCCTCGGTAAATGTTACCTGCTGTCGCCGCCATCAGCATTCTGGCCACCATTCCTGGTTCCCATTTCTTTAAACACAAAGCATTTTCTAGATACCCCGGGTTTTGTTTGCCTTTCACGGAGGTGGTATACATTTGAACTGGTAGCATAAGGGATTCTTTGTTATGTCGAGTTTTGAGCTCAAGTTCTTCATATTAAAATATAATTAATATTTTCTCGGGGGGGTTGCTGGTGGTGGTCCCTACGGTCTTCTGACAAATATCTGTTTGGATATGTGTAGACACTTCACAGACACTGGGGAACTGGATTCGCTCTTTAGAGGAGCTCTAAGTGTTAGTTTCGAGGGGGCTGCCTCAAATCTGTGGGTAGTGCCCCTGAAAACCCTTAAAAACATCTTTCCAGGACTTTCTGTTATGAGAATCAGAGGAAATATGAAAGTTAGTTGGCAGGCCAGGGGAAGAGCAGGAGGGATCGGCGGCCCCTGGAGAAGGCTGGCCGAGCCGTGCAGCTGTGTCTTTACTTACCCGTCTGACACCACCCACCCAGGGGCAGTCTCGTCTCCTCAGATGGCCTGTCCCTAGCCAGCCTCTGTGTGCTCTCGCTGCTTCATTTCAGAACTCAGCCCCTACCTCACAGGGGAAAGGACCCGATCTCTTGTAGTCAGCCAAGGTCAAGACGGGAGTCTAGCATTGCAGCCACTGTGGGTCATCACCAGTCCTTAGTGACGTGGGAGTGATTCCTCAGCATGGCTCTAGAACCTTCAAAGGCCTTCTTTCTCATCTTTGCTCTCCATCCTACAACCTCCAGCTATGAGAACAAAGTCATCGGATATCTTGTTCCACGACTGCTTTGCTGCTTCTCGGTGCTGTGCCCCTGCCTGCCTCCATCATCTTTGGTCAGCCAACCATTCCGCCGTTCCCGTGTCGGAGCTGGAGCTTTACTTCTCTTTCTTGATCGCTAGATAAACGGGAGACTTTACAGTCGTCTGATTGCATTCATTAGCTCTCAACGTGCGTGGGGTGAACAGTTAAATCACCGTGGGGGGAAAAATGTGATTCAAAGATATGGAAAATGATCGAAGATGTTATTAAATTCTTTTCCCCTTGTATTGATTTCCAGTGAGTTCTTCATGCCCGGGCTGGTTGATACACACATCCACGCCCCTCAGTATTCTTTCGCTGGGAGTAACGTGGACCTGCCGCTTTTGGACTGGCTGACCACGTACACATTTCCTACAGAACTCAAATTCCAGAACATCGACTTCGCTGAAGAAGTATATACCAGAGTTGTCGTAAGTATCTTGCATTTGAGTAGCAATGTGTCATGGCCGAATCACCTGCCAACACGTCCACTTCTTGGGGCATATTTCAGTTCTAAAGCACAGACCGTTGAGGCGAGAATGGACTGTGGAGACATTTTCAGTTTTTCTTCACAGCCCCAGGAGTGTGTGGACTATTGACCTTTTCTACACAAGCCAACCTCTGGCAGAGAACTCGAAGCCAAATCCTCAGATCCCCTATCTGGTGGGCTCTCTTGACTCTTGGTCTGTTACTTCTTGTGTTTCGAGTTACTAAATTCGAGTTCCGTGCACGTGTGTGTTCCCTTATTGCTGCCAATCCACAGAGCCGTTCTGGGGACCATCTGGAATAGCTGTGTAACCTTTGGAAAGTTCCGTGACTCATTTTCCCCATCTGTAACATAAAGTAGAGATCACAATAGGATCATGGATAGAGATTCGTAGGACCGTTACGATAAGTTAATATTTGTGAGGTTCTTAGAATAGTGCCCGACGCATGGTAAGCGTTGTATATGTCTGTTTTAAAACCATGTACGGAAACTTCAAATTAAAAGTTAAAATTACAGTTAGAAGGTTATGACATTATTTTAGTAGCTTCCCAAGGAGGGAAAATAGGATATATATGTATATACCCTAGAGCAGGGTACGTGGGAACGTGATGAACATTAACACCACTAGAGGGAGCAATGGAGCTAGTTCAACCATGTATCAGAGCTTTGGAAGATGTCCTTACTTCCACTCTCTAAGGGAAATCAGCCCCCTTCTTTCCACTCCAACCCTGTGCCAGATCCACTCAGCAACCAGAAATAGATTCTGCAGTGGAGAATAGCTTTTTCAAATACCTTCTTATCTGACCACTACCTTTTGTCATGCAGTGCGCTTAGTCTAAACTTTTCTGCCTTGTTGGACCCATGGATGGTCTTTCTTCTAAAGTGATGGCTGTGTGATGGTGACAGTGTTATAAGCCTTATACAGTTACCTAGCCATTCTGCCATTTCCCCTGGTCTTGTATCATTCAAGCCTTGAGGAATAAAATCCAGGGCCATCCTGCATATGCTTGATTTCCTTAATTATAAATTCATTGTAATGGTGGATCTTACCTATTTAGCAGGCATCCACGTGACATCAGAAAAACCGAGAAGGACTAACACAGTGTATGAAGTTGCCGGGCCACTGTGTTAATGAATGGTGTTAACCACACCAGATCTTTTTATTCTCAAAATTTATTTATACCTCTCATTGTTCTTAAAAGGGTTTGAGATATCTTAAAATAACATAGTATGCAATGGAACAAATGAGTCACGAAAGCATGGCAGAGGAAAAAAGGGGGAAAGACAAATAAAACTGAGAGGTAAATGTATACCATGAGAGTCCATGCAGTTTTTAGAATTTGTGACAAATTCAGCTTTAAGTTTCTAGTCGCTGACCCAGGAAGGAAAATCAATGACGTAATTTGCACTGTGTATATGATAAAGAAGAAAACATTTGTTAAGGTAAAGCATTTCTACTCCTAATACTGATTTTCTTAAAAATTCGTTTCAATAATATTTCATATAGATGCATGCTATATTGTCAAAATATATATTCTTTTTTTTAAGATTTATTTATTTATTTATTTGACAGAGAGAGAGAGATCACAGGTAGGCAGAGAGGCAGGCAGAGAGAGAGGGGGAAGCAGGCTCCCCGCTGAGCAGAGATCCCAGGACCCTGAGATCATGACCTGAGCTGAAGGCAGAGACTCTAACCCACTGAACCATCCAGGCGCCCCTCGAAATATATATTCTTAAGGTGCTATAGTATTTTTAAAAAAGCCCATATATAGCACTGTTTTACGTTTAGACATTTAGAATATCTAGAATGATATTTCCTTCGGGCAGTACTCCATAAAGAGTATTTCTTGTAGCAGAGTGGTAAGTATTTGATGTCAATGAGTACAAAATAGATTTTATTCTTGACAAATATTTACATGGCCTATACCCTTTGTTTCTGATTATAAGCAGGCAGCCCCTCATACTTTAAAAGTCAGATGAGCTGATGATATGGTTGAAATCGTAGAAGTTGAGATTTGTTAACTAGAACCTCTCCCCTAGGCTGAAGACTGCCCACAGCAATGCAAAGGGATGCTAAAACCGTACATACGAAAAGATCCAAGCCATTTGATTGATTGATTGATTGATTGATTGAATGCAAGCAATTTAAAGTATATATTAGCAAACATCTCCTGAGATTACTTAGAAAAAAAAAAAAAATCCCAGTAAAGCAAGTCTGGATTATCCTCCTTTAAACATTGCAAACTGGTGAGAGATTACAGTTTCCAGTTAGACTGGAATAAACTAAAAAGACTAGAAAGTTCAGTCATCTATAGCTTGCAGTCAAGGGATTAGAAAGTGAGATCCGTGGTAAATGTGCCAAGATGATCTAGCTGCAAATATTCTGGGTAATAGAATGAATATGCTTACTTTATGGGGTCGTCTAAGATTCAACTGATGAATTCAACTAATTCCAAAGAGGTATGAAACCATTAAGGGGTAAGGTGACTCGAAAGGGAATAGGCCACACTTTCCTCCCTCTTTGAGCCCAGCGGAAATGCGAATCATCTAATCTGTTAAGAAGCTCGTGCTACTCATCTTGAAGTTTGTAGTCATCCTATGTTTGGCATCTATTTTAGGCTCAAAATGCTTGGTCTCAAAACCTTTCTTGTCAAGAACTGAAGACTGAGGAAAGATTGAGAAACACTACCCACAGCCTGATGTTTTTCTTGATAGATTCTTATAAATGTGAAAAATACAAACTCATCACTAACAGAAGAGCCCTCCTGAAAGCTTATGAGAAACCAGGGTGGCATTGGGTCCAGGATGCCCAAATTTAGAACAAATGAAGAAGGGAAGCAGCTGTATGTTAGATGGCCTCCTCAGTTAGGATTTAAAGCCAAACTCATTTCTTTCAATTACATAAGTCGCACACAAGTTGCTGGTTTGTTAAATGGGCTGAACTCAGTGGGAACCACTAAGAGTAGCTCGGGGGTTCTTTGCTTTCTGCTCTCCCTCCTTCCTTTTCCCTTTTTTCTCTGTGGTTTCTCTCTGTCCTGTTCTTTAACTATAATTTGGGCAGATTCTTGAACTCTCTAGTTCGTTCTAGTCCAACTTGAAAGTCTAATTGCTCATCTAGTGAAAACAGCCCTCCCCACCCCCCCATTGGAAGGACTTGCTGTCCTTGTCTGTGTGGGATGTCCATTGTCCTTCTTACTGAAGAGCTGGCACTTTCCATTTTGAGTTCATCTTCAACCCAATATTTTAGAAAGGTGTGTAAAATTTTGAGAATGTAGAAAATGTTAAAATTTTGAGAATGTAGAAAATGTTAGAAAAATTAAAACTTCTGTTTTAATTTCGAGGTTCACTTTACTCTGGTTAGTATATGCATCCAGGCTCGGGGCTCACTGTCATGACCCTGAGATCAAGACCTGAGCTGAAATCAAGAGTCGGACATTTAAATGACTGAGCCACCCCAGCGCCCCCCCTAGAATTTTTGAAAATCAAGCTTCCTTCTGGCCTTATAGATTGCCTCTTTCCTCTGAGATTTTTTTTTCCCGATTCTTTTTTCCTCCTTCTTCTCTTTTTTTTTTTTTTGTTAAAGATTTTTTTATTTATTAAAGTTAAAGTTTATTTATTTATTTGACAGAGAGAGAGAGAGATCACAAGTAGGCAGAGAGAGGGAGAAGCAGGCTCCCTGCTGAGCAGAGAGCCCGATATGGGACTTGATCCCAGGACCCCGAGATCATGACCCGAGCTGAAGGCAGAGGCTTTAACCCACTGAGGCACCCAGGCGCCCTCTCCTCTTTTTTTTATACTAAGTTTCCTCCAATGTTTGTTGAACCTTGAACCATACATTTCATATTTAAGAATGATACTCTGAAATACTGATTAGAAGTCTGGTTGGGGGGAAGCACTTTTTGACTAGAGAACTTCATTGTAGGATTAACGGTGAAGGCCAACCAGATTTTCCATTCAAAACTCTTCCCAGTCTCTGCTGTACCTTGCCATATTGGGTGTCTAGTCTTCAAATACTACTGCAAGTTTCTGCAAGAGCAAATCTCTCCTGCAAGAATCAGGGTGGGGTAGTTGGCTGATTTCAACAAGGAGAAGAGTCTTGCCAGGTTTAATCATCTGTGTACAGACTGCCAGCTAATTCTCTATTAACAGCTCTATGCTTCTTTCTCTCCTTCCAGAGTCAACTCCAGGTTCTCATCCATGGTTGGGTTTTTTTTTTTTTTTTTTTTTGGTCTTCTAAGAGGATGTTGAAACGCTTCCTTTGCTCATGTCTCTTTCTTCTGGGTTAATACGTTTTATACTGCTTTACTGTTAGTTTAGTGGAAGTGTGCTAAGGAAGGTAGATAAATACAAGGAACTAATCATCTGCTGGGTTGAACTAGAAATCTGGCTGAATAATTTTGCCCTCTTGTAGAAAATAGAAAAATATCGTTTACTCACCCCTTGAGGCAATAAAGTTTGGATATCCTTAAATAATCCTAAAAATCAAGGAATTAATTAGTCTTCCATTTTATGAATTCTGCACCACGGAGTGGTGTGAAATCTAGGAAATCAGAAGTTTCGGCTTCTTCTCCAGCTCACACTTTTGGAATATAAATACTTTTGCCATTTTACCTTACCCGTGTTTCATATCAAGATGGCATACCTTTAAATAAAAACATTTTAAAATTAAAAACCAGAATCCTATTTTCATCTTTATTGGCCATGTGACTTTTCTGGGCACACGCGATTCATGGTTTTTTGTGACTTATTTTTAGAGGAGAACACTCAAGAATGGAACCACCACGGCTTGTTACTTTGGAACAATTCACACTGACTCATCTCTGCTCCTCGCAGAAATTACAGGTGAGGAAATGAAAGCATGATTTATGGGCACATCGAGCCAAGACAGCTAGAATTTGAGCACTGCATTTCTTGCAAGTAATTAGGTGTCTGTGTATGGCCCTTGAACGTTCCATATGGTGTACATAATTGGATCATTTATTTATGGTTTTGGTTCCGGAATGCTGTGTACGGGTCTGAATTTTGTATACTAGTTTAGGGTGTTTGGGAACAGGTTTACTAGTTCACACTGTGGCAACGGTTTGTTATGTTATGATCCACAGACATGTCTGGGCTGTTGGCTAGACTTAGGGCACTGTGTAGATGCTGGGGACATAATGAAATAGAAAATAGTCTCTGCCCTCGAGGAGCCAGACAGGATTAACGATTAACAACCACACACCTTGATTAATTACCGTATCAGCAGTGGCTGTGCTCTTGCTAGATGCCTGGCTTTGCACGGAGCACTCACCATGGATTATCTCGGCTCAGTTGCAAACAGAGTAAGGAAGTAGGCATTCATGCCCTTGTGTTACAGATGGATGAACTGATGCTCAGAGGCCATAACATGCCCAAATCACACAGCTAGTAAGCAGATCCGAGACTGGCTTTAGATTAGTAATTCCAAAACTCGTACCTCACACAGCACCCAGAACCTACCAGATGCTCAGTAAATACCATTGGCTGATGTGCCGATACTTCTGCTCGCTGGCCAAGGTAGTTTCTGCCAGAGGCTTAAAGGGTAGCACTGAAAATATATAGTGCTATTTTTGGAGGAGGCAGAAAAGACCCAGAATTGGATCATCTGGAAAGAATTCATAGAGGGGGTCTTTAAACGGAGCTATACAGGAACATCAAATGGGGGGAAGATCTTCCCAATAGGGGAAATGATGTAGACAAAGGTATGGGGACAGGGACATCCATAGTGGATACAGGAATAGCTGTATCCTGGAGGACAGAATTCACTGTGTGGTGCGATGGGAGAGGAGGTTGGGCGGATGGGATGGGTCAGACTGTGGAGAGGTTCGAATATGCATCAGATACTCAGAGATTTTGAGCCAGATGAGGTACGTGATGAAGGTGGCGTTTCAGGGAAGAGTAATCTAATGGCCAGGTATCACAGTGAACTACAGGGGAAAGAGAGGCCAAAAGACTTTTGCAAGACTCTTATGACAGAGGCAGAGACATCGTACCAACAGTATCTTCAACGTTCTAGCTGGAATGAAATTTTTCTAAGACCTCTAATGTGGACCAGGTTCCTTAGTGCTGAGAGCGTCTAGGGGACTTAGTCAGATTCCCCACTGATGATAATATTGGCATTGCTATGATTAAGAAAAGTAACAGTATCTTTTCTAAGCCCTACGTGACAGACACTTTATATACGTTATTGGATGTATTCCTCATAACCTTATACATAACGGAGGACATTGGGCACATACAGGTTTAGACCTTAATCAGATATTATCACCACCTTGGTAGTAATCCAAGGACTAGCCAGCAGAAGACCTTGAACTACTTACAGAATTTGGTGTGGTTTTGTTGTTGTTGTTACTGTTCTTTAATGGTGTGATGATCATTTACATTCTCACCTGTGTTTTCATAATGATTTTAATTTAAATGTGTTTTCTCATAAAGGCTCGGGAGGGATATTCTGTTTGGGGGAAAAAACATAACTTCCCATTGTGTTTGCGTGTGCCTCTCACAGATAAATTTGGACAGCGGGCATTTGTGGGCAAAGTCTGCATGGACATGAATGCCACTGTCCCGGAGTACAAGGAAACCACTGAGGAATCAGTCAAGGAAACAGAGAGGTACATGAGTCTTGATTGGTCTTGTGGGCGCACCCTCCGAGGCCCTGATGGACTTAGAGACGGAGGGAGGCAAGCACATAGGGCACTGTGTGGGTTTGCCCTTCTTGATGGAGGCGGTCCGGTCCTAAAGAAAACGTTGCATGTCAATACCATTTGGAAGCCTCTGGGAGCTTGTTACAGGAGTCCTGGGATGAATCCCTTTGTGAAATGAAGGATTCTTTTTAAAAGTTAATGATTTACTGCTTCCCTCTCCTTTATTATAGATGGAGGCTTCTTCTGTAAATTGAGCTTGCTTTAAGTATATGTGGACTGTGCTTGAGATTCCCTCTGGTGGCGGGGTCCTCCTCTCGCCTGAGATCACGAGCTTCTGTTATGTTCTTTTTTTTTTCTCCCCAAATATGTTTAATTTTCCAGTGTTACAAGATTGATTGTTCATGCACCACACCCAGTGCTCCGTGCAATACATGCCCTTCTCAATACCCACCACCAGGCTCGCCCACCCGCCCACCCCCTCTCCTCCAAAACCCTCAGTTTGTTGCCCAGAGTCCACAGTCTCTCCTGGTTCATCACCCCCTCTGATTTCCCCCCATTCACCCTTCCCTTCCTCCTCACAATGCCCTCCATGATTTCCTTTATACTCCACACGTAAATGAGACCATAAGATAATTGACTCTCTCCGCTTGACTTCTTTCACTCCGCATAATCTCTTCTAGTCCTGTCCATGTTGATACAAAAGTTGGATATTCATCCTTTCTGATGGAGGCATAATATTCCATTGTATAGATGTACCACATCTTCCTTATCCACTCCTCTGTTGAAGGGCATTTTGGTTCTTTCCACAGTTTGGCGATTGTGGCCATTGTGGCTATGAACATTGGGGTCCATGTGGCCCTTCTTTGTACTGCATCTGCAAGTTGGTGCAGCCACTTTGGAAAACAGTATGGAGATTCCTCAGGAATAAAATAAAATAAAAATATAAATATAATATAAATATAATAATAATATTATATTAATATAAATATATAAATAAAATTTATATATTTATATAAATATAGATAAAATATATATTTATATTTATATAAATATAAAATATAAATAGAGCTACCCTATGACCCTGCAATTGCACTACTTGGTATTTACCCCAAAGAAGCAGATGTTATGTTCTTTTTAGATTACATGGGGATAGTCTACAGATCCCCAAAGTACTTTATCTACATTTCTTTAATGGCTTTTCCGTAGTCCCTCGAGGATTTGATTTGACAAGGAATTGCATTGTATGACATTCGACATCCAAGAGATAGAGAAGAACATTCTTTAGATGTAAATCTTCCCAAAGACCTAACCTATCCTAATGCAAGTTGTAAAAGCCCAACATTTCTGCAGTTGCCAACCTCCTTCACCTTAACTGTGTCCTCTGGAAAGGGTGGCTTAGGAACCACCCCCTGCTCCCAGAAGGAGTGAAGCATCACCTTCTTCCTCTTACCATTGGCCACATGCTGAACTTTTCTGTGGATGCGTGTTTGTGGTCATAGTAAACCTTGATGCACATTTTATTCTGAAACCATGGACCACCAGAAGGTGGAAAGCTACCTAGTAACTTTTTTCAGTCAGGGCACAAATAGCTATTTCATAGGCCCTTCAGATCCCACCATCCCTGATTACCATCCCCATGCCATCTGGTCCTGTTCCTCCCCACTCCACCCCCTGCCCCCCGCCCTCTCCATTTCACAGCCACCTCTGGCCTCTTCCATCAGCCTTATTCCACCATCTGTGCCCATAGAGCCTTATGGCTTCTAAATGCCTCCAGGTGCATAGGATCCCACGACTCTATATCCACAGAGCATATAACATCCTGCAGTATTTCCCCAAATAGACCTTAAGCCAGCGGAATGGCTTGAGTGGTATAGGAATACTCATGAACAGCCCAGCCGATGTTAGGGGACAAAATTGCATTTCCCTGTGATTTTGCACTCCATCTCTCTGGCTGCAAATGAGAAAGCAGAGTAATTACTACTTGTTAATCTTTAATTACTGGTAGTGAAACATGTATGGCATTAGAAATGTTTGCATGGACATTAAGACATGTAAGAATCATGTTTTTACCCTTTTAAAAAATCTATTTAAAAACACCATAATTTTTTGTCTTCCCATTTGTTGCTTTATTTCAGATTTGTGTCAAAAATGCTCCAAAAGAACGTAAGTAAGCTTGTTCCCAGCTTGATTTGAATTGCTTTCGTGTCATTTGTAAGATTGGCTATTAAGTTGTTTGGTAAAGATTAGCCTGTGTACATTTGCCTTACTCCATGCGTGCAGAAATATTTCCCCAGAGGTTTCAACTGTTTTAACAGCAGACCCATCGACTCAGCTCTGTGAGGTCAGGCTTTTTGTCTCCTTGGTGCTTTTCCTTTCCTTTTCTCTGGAACCTTCTAATCACACAGGACTGGTCCCTGGGGAGGTGGGAGAGGGCTTCATGGACGTGGACAGATTGGGAGCAATGGGAAGTTGGGTACATCAGCATTGGCTCTGGCCTCTTGTACACCGTGATCTGGTCTGGAGGACAGGTGTTGTCCACCATGATGCCCCAGGCATTGGCCACCTTGGTCCCTAACGTGTGGTATGTCACATGGCCTGCAGACACTCAGCCAGCCACTCCTCCCTGCATTGCCCTGGTGTTGGTGAGCCTACGGAGGCATTGCTGTTTCCTCCCCCCACTCCCATCATGCCAGTTCGTAGCTCCATTGTGCAGTCTCTTAGATTGGCAAGCCAGACCCTTCCCTTGCCACCTTTTGAAGTCTAATTAGAAACTGTGAGAACCCTATTACCTTCAGTCTAATCTCGGGAGAACTAGGTGGAGCATTGCGGGTCCTCCTGCTCACCACCTCTCTTTTGAGCCCTTCTGTCCTGCTCAGCCTTCCCGCTGGGGGACACGAGAGCCAGTGCTGAGGGAGGCCATGGCCAGCACTTCGCTCCGAGTCTCCCCACAGCAGCCTCCTTTAGAAGTTCTTCTGCTTCCCGTTTCTCTCCATGAGGGCCACCTCGTCTGAGCCTTACAGGGATGTGGGACTGGGGCTAGCCGTCCTTTGAGACAGGATCTTCTTCCATTGAACTTGGTGCTGTAGAATATTCTCTCTGTTGTCCTCAGCCAGGAGCTGTTTCCACGAAACCCACTACCTCCACCCACTCTTAGAATGGGGGACTGTCCCCCAAAATGAAGACATGAAATTATCATGTCGTATGATTTCCATGTTGGGGTCTGCCACACATTCATGACAGCCAGGGTTTCCTTACCAATTTTTTTTTTTTTTAATTATTTCCAGTATTCTAGAGTGAAGCCCATCGTGACACCACGTTTTTCCCTTTCCTGCTCTGACACTTTGTTGGGTACATTGGGAAACATAGCGAAGACTCATAATTTGCATATTCAGGTGGGTGTTTTTCTCCTGTGTGTGCCCCTGTCCAGGCCTGCAAGACTTTTTAGTACCCTAAATTCTGGCAGTCGTCACCAGTTCTTCTTCTGAGATTTCCCAGAGAAATAGCATTCTAAGATAGGAAGGGCTCTTACAGACATCACCTAAATCTACTTCTTTAATTTCTCAGATAAGAAATTTGAAATTCCTTTTACACCCCTCCCCCCATCAGACTTAGAGAGAGACAAGGACGTCTTCCGTAACAAAGCCAGGTCGATAACTCACTGGTTACTTGTTCTCTGTGGGATAAATTTAATTTGTTTCCTTCCTCCTCCTCTCTTTCATTTGATCCTTTCCTCAGTGTGCCAGTCCTTCATTTTTGGAGGAACCACCTATTATTTAAAAAAGCCAAAAGAACCTAATTTCTGCCTTACAAAAATGCATTTAAAAACCCTTTTGTTCTGAGTATCTTAATTTAAAAATCCGGAACAAGAAAGTATATCTTACTTTGTCATTAGACGGTTGCAATTTAGGAATGAAACGCTTTTTAAGGCTTCCAGCTGGGCTAAAATTGGGCGTTGGAGGCTCCCCTCCCCCCACCCAAGCTTCATGACAGACTGTACTAAAATTTTCCCTCTCAAGAGTTGACTGTCTTACGACAAAGGGCAAGTTAGGGGAAAGGCAGCACATTGATTCTCTGTCAGGGTGGAGGGTATTTTGTTTTGTTTTGTTTTAATAAGATTTATTTCGTTGCGGCTCGATTACGATCCTCATCATCCCCTCCCCCTTTTTGGGGTACTGTGACATTTGTATTTTTGATTCAATCCCACACAGTCATAGATAGAGGGAGGAAAAAGTTTTCCCCGACTCCCTTAGAGTCCCTGGCTAGGTACGAACACTAAATTGACAAAGACGACAGGAGAAAAGCATACAAATGTATTTAATATAAGTTTTACGGGATAAGGAGCCTTCGTAAGGAAATGAAGACCCAAAGAAAGAGACAGGAGCATTTGTAGGTTAGGTTTGGTAACAAGTGCCCAGTCACGCAGGAATATAATTGTTTGTTTGGATCCTTTGGGGCATCCCTTTGTCTTTAGAGATTAGGATGCTCCTTTCCTCCAAGGATAGCGTGGGCATCTCTCCCATCACAGCTTTATGATCTGCTTCAGGGAAGAGGGATGGGGGAAGGTCAGAATGGCCTTCAGCTGTTTTTCCTTCAGCTTAAAATCCGCAGTATGCCACAGTGCCATATTTGGAGGCTGTATGTCCTGAACTCCACGAGCACAAAACAAAATCGAGTATATCCTTGCGGGGGGTATAAGCATGTGTGCGTGCATTGACTCAAATTTATCCAAGTGGAAAGAATCATCTGGCTGTCCTTTTTTCTCTTCAGAGGCCCGTGCATTTCTTCAGTGGTCTAGATTTCCTCGAGGCCAGCATAGAACTCACCCTCTGGGTGGAACACTCTGTTTTTAGAACATTACTGTTTTTTCTCTTACTTCTTTGGCGCACACTTTACGTCATGGAGAAGGGGAAATGACATTGCCGTTCTTGGAAGTGGCAACTTGCTCCTGTGTTTTTTTTCCCATTATATGTACTCATCGCCAGTTGGTCTGGAAGGATTTTTGTTTCAGGCAAGGGTGTGGGGTGGTTACACTTAAGTGTTGTGTCTCCAGTACTTTCTGCCCTCTCAGGGTTTATGGTGCCCTAGGGAAATGTTGGCGTGGGGGCCAGGACTCATTTGTTTTGATTGGACATGGATTTTTATGGGCTCTTTTTTTGGCGACAACAGGATTGTCTAGCTCAGTTATTTTCAAACTGTTTTCTGTAGAAGAACTCATTCTGGAGGCAGACGGAGGGGACAGAATGAGGAAAGGGCTCTAGAGTCCCAATCTTGGCTTCTTCCTGAGAGGAAACTTGCTTAGGCCTTTTACATAATGGATTTCTATGAATTTTTGTATGAATAACATACTCAAAGCTGAAAGAGTTTAGAAAACCACTCCTTTAGCCCAACCCTTATACTTGAAACATGAGAATATGGAGGTCCAAAGGAAAGAACTGACTCACCCTAAGACACATAACTAGGCTGAGAACTTGGGCTAACCTTCAGCTCTCCTTGTTCAAATTCCATTTTTTTGATGAGTGAACCATGCTATCTGTCCTTTTATGGCCACGAAACTCTTTTCTAAATGGCCAATACCGGAAGAGGCAAGTTGCCACAAATACTCTCTTCAAGTACTTTGTATTTGTATTCATACTTGCTATTGAAAGAATGTAACATGGGTTAAGGTTACGGCTAGAATATCACATATTCATGTAATTATCATGTTCACGTTCATAGTTTCTTTTTCATATAGATGTGATGGTATATATAATATGTATAATTGTTTTCAGTAAAACCCATGTAGCATCTTTGTTGTCTTACCTAGGCAAGTAGAAACCATCCTTATCATTTTGGGGTAGGAAGTATAATTTCTAATGGTATTTCACATTAGAAAATTGAAAATATTACTTCTTTTCTTGTAGAGCCATGTAAGTGAAACTATCAATGAAGTTGAAGCTGTGAAGAACTTATTTCCCGATTATAAAAACTACACAGATGTGTACGATAGAAACAATCTTCTGACAAACAAGGTAAATTGCATATCATGATATAATCTGTGTCAAGTAGGCATATTTATCTACATTTTAAAATCTCAGTAATTGGGGGGCAGCGGGGGGGGGGGGAGAAACAATAAAATAAAATCTCAGTGATAATCTTCAGATTTCTCCAGCATGTGTGGGTTTCCCAAACCAGAGTAAAGCCCAGGGGACGCGCGTGCGCGGGTGCACAGTTAAAAATCAGCCTGCAGTTTCATCCCAGTAAATTAGATCTCAAGGTTTCTCTGAGGGTGGGATTGTCTTTTGGTCCCAGGACATTTTGTCAGCATCCATTAGAATGTAAATGTGCATTCCCTTGAGTTAGCAGATGCATTTCTAAGGATCCATTCTGTAAGGAATATGAATAGGAATGTTAATTCATGTGGAAGTTAGGAAGTGTCTATCAGTGGGCGATTGTTCCGATTACAGAACATCCATAATTAAAATTGTATCCGGCATTCACAAGAATGATGTATACGGGCTTACGAGGAAGATTGTTTATAGGCTATCGTTTGATGTGTGTGTATAGATGTGTGGGTGCAGGCTCACTTAGAAAACATTATCTGGAGGGGTGCTGGGTGGTTCCGTTGGTCAAGTGTCTGAGTCTCGATTTGGGCTCAGGTCACGGTGTCGGGGGTCCTGGACTTGAGCCCCGCCTCGGGCTCTGTGCTAAGTATGGAGCCTGCTGGGGATTCTCCCTCTCCTTTTCCCCCTGCTCTTCCCCACATATGCACTCTTTCCCTCTCTCTCTCTTAAAAAAAATAATAATTGTCTGGAATACAAATATTGACTATTAAATGTGATCCTCCTGAGGAAGAAAACAGGGGACTTTTTACTCTTTATTTTTATATACTGTGGTAATACTTTAAAAAAAATGAGTGCATAATACTTTCATAATTAAATAATTTCACGTTCCTTACAACAATATACCCCTTGGCCTTGGCCTTCAAAGACTTGTACAGACTGCATGGAGAGTTGAACCTACTGCAGCAAATAAATTTTTCGGGACTGTGAATGGAGGGCTGAATATGACTAATTTGAAAGGTTAATACTCTACGTAGATCTTGTAAGTGCGACCTGTACCGTAATTTTCAGGCTTCTCTACATGTATTTCCATATGATTAATAAATCAACCTGCCATATGCATGTTAATTTTATTTGCACAGTGCTTGGAAAAATTTTGTCTCATTAATAATTCTTTGGTCACTGAACTATGCCTCCCAAAGGAGAAAGCTATCTAGAAACAGGTTTTGTACTGAAGGAAAAAGAATTTTGAAAGAGTAAAGCCTCTTTTTTTTTTTTAATTTTAATTTTTTTCATTTGAGTAGAGTTGACACACAATGGTATATGAGTTTCAGGTGTACAGCATAGTGACTCAACTTTTCTATGTTACGCTACGCTCACCACAAGTTGGCTCCCATCTGTCACCATACAACCTGTTCCCACTGACGCTGTTTCCTAGGCTGTGACTTTTAGTCCCGCGACTTACTCATCCCATCACTGGAAGCCGGCATCTCCGACTCCGACTCCGCTTCACCCATTTTGCCCATCCCCCCACACCTTCCCTTCTGGCAGCCGTTTGTTTACCATGTTTACAGGTCTGATTCTGCTTGCTTGTTAATTTTTCTTTGTGTTAGATTCCACCTATGAGTGAAATCATGTGCTATTTGTCTCTCTGACTCATTTCACCTAACATAATAACTTAGCCTAATGCCCTCAAGGCCCGTCCGTGTTGTTGCAAATGGCATGAGCTCATGTTTTGTTATTGCCGAGTAATATTACGTTGTATGTATACCGCAAGAAAGACTTAAATCCTATTCAGGAAAACCCACAGATATTATCAAGACTAAACAGAGACGTGTTGTATGTGGGCAGTGCCTGCCTTCTTGGATCAATTTTATCTTCCAAATTAATGCATAGAAAGTATTATATTTCCTAGTTTTTGTGAAAATGTAAATATAGGTGATAAAACAGTATATTTGGTTGTGTCAACTATACTCCAATTAAAAAAAAAGACTTAAAGAATAGGTAAAGATTACTTGGTTTTGTGTATCAAGAGCATCAGTGCCTGTATTTCACTGGGCACAGTTGTTTCCGGGATTATGCACACAGCTTCCGTGTGCTGACAAAGGAAAGCTTACTTCTAGAAAGTTCTGATTAAGATAGGAGCAAACATGGCCCCACCAGTTGCTCACCATGTAGAATTAGAAAATAAAGTAACCGGGCTGTTTTCGAAAGTGGTGATGAAGGCAACGATGTGTCCTTGAGCTGGATGGATATCCCAGCGTGTACATCACCTGGAACCCTTGTTATTTTTATAGATTAAAAAAAGAAAAAAAAAAAAAAAGGAAGTGGATCTACATACTGTCTGAGACTTGTGTGATCCAATGTTTTTACAGGCCTTTTTTGAGGGGTAACTTGTACACAGGGATTTTTCTGCATCCAAGTAATCCTAAAGGCTCTTGGGAAGATGCTCACAGATAAGTCACAGCTTCATTCTGCACCTGTGACATCTTGCCGTGAGCCGAGACTAAGGGAAACGGTTCTTAAGTGGTCAGCTCCACACAGGGTACTTTTCTCTCCAGACAGTGATGGCGCATGGCTGCTACCTTTCAACAGAGGAGCTGCAAGTGTTCAAGGAGCGAGGAGCTGCCATCTCGCATTGCCCCAATTCCAACCTATCGTAAGTAGGCAATAATCGGTCGGTCGACGCTGAGCCTTTGCTTGCAGATTAGCAGCCCCGATACCTTTTCTCTGCCGTGCCTCCAGCGTCCCTCTTCGAGAGTTCTGTGTGACTGCGACAGGAACCAGATAGACGCATGGAGGCTTACCTCTGCCTCGGTGGGGAGAAATAGCACTCAGTAGAGGACATTTTTTTGGCAGAGTATGCATTCGAAGAACACAGCGTCTCTTAAAATTACTGCGTTTGCACACCACGGGACACTAGGAAATATAACAGAAAGAGTTCAAAACCTCCAGCCTTTCGGGGTTTGCAGCTGAGGACCGCAAGAACACATATGCCAGGCAGGCATTCCCGGGGAGAGGGTACTGGGTTCCCATTACTTCGCATGCTCTGCGGTCAGGAGAAAGTCCATGCTGCCACAGGCCAGCGTCCGAGGGTGTGTACCATGCTGCCCTATCCAATAGGACACCAGTTCACATGGGGGGGACCGTGTCCTGTTGTAATTCCCCGGAACGCGAAACTTTATTTATAATTAGTTTTTAACCCTCCACAAGGTTGTAGATCTGTGAGTCAGATGGAAATGATGGCCCGTATTTTTCAGAAAAAAGCTCACAGACACAGAAACGTTACATCTACTTTCAGGGAATTCACAGATCCCTGGATACTGATCCATCGATGCTGGGTTAAGAACCCAGGCTCCAGGATTCAATACAGAAAGGATTTCACTTCTGGTGCTAGTTGATCCAGAAGAGAGTTCCTCCCACTTGGAGGCAGGTTGAGATGGAGGCAGGTTGAGATGCATTCAGTGAATTTATTTCACTTCTGCTAGATTTTAGGTTTTTTGAGGGTTACTTTGTATCCTCTCTTGTTTTGAGTTCTTGCAGAAGCAGACCATGAGACAATTCACATACAAGTGGTTTATTTGGAGGTGAACTCGGGATATCGGTGGGTAAAACAGAGAAGGGAAGGGAGTCAGTAAGAGCACGTCATCAAGCAGCTTACCACTGTGGGCTCCTGGAGTTTAATTCTTCCAGAAACCTCAGGGAACCAATGTACAAAACAGACCTCAAAGTCATTCTGCCCAAGGGGTGAGGAAGTGGGGATAGTTATTCCCACATACCTATCAGTTATTTGTGGAGGGCTGCTGGGTGAGGTGAAGAGGTATGAATTCCCCAGAACTCCTGACGTTCCCCAAACAAGGGCAGAGCAGGCTCTGTGATGGGAAAAGAACCCCGAGGTAGAGTCTGAGGTGCTGGCAGTTGGAAGTATAGGGAGTTGGCCAGCAAACAATGGTATATGTCAGATTGCAGTATAGGAAAGGCATGAGAGCCACAGAGCTATATTTCTGGTGCATTTTGAGAGGTTCCAGAACCTTCTGGTTTTCAGACATAAAGTAGTCACACATGATAGCCTGGGGACCAGATAGAGAAAGGATTAACATCTCAGGGGTTAGTTACATAATAACTATGATTAATATGATCATAGCTATGAAAATAACTATATTTTCATAACTATGAAATTTCATAACTATGAAAATATGATCCAGCTCTGCAAATGGAGATGGGAAGTTAAAGTTCTTTATGGGTACATTTCTGCTTAGATGGTCACTGCTATTCTTTCTTCAACAACTCTGAAAGATCTATTGCATGTGCCCTGGGGATTTGACAATGGTAGTTACGTGCATCTTCAAGGAGACCACTGTGACCTTTGCCTCTTCTCGGACTTTGGTTTTCCTTTGTTTATATAGGAAGGCGGCACATCTAGTAAGCTCAGGGTCATAATGTCCGGAATTCAGTCTGGAACCTTCTCTCCTAGCTGCTGTGGTCCTCAGCAGCAGCCTGTGAACTGTCAGGTCCTGACTCATCAGCCTGCACCCCCTTTCCCAGTAGTACCCTCCTTTGATTTTGCAAGTCACTACTCATTCAGGGTAACAAAGTATCCCAAACACAGAGGAAAGACAATGCTTTGCAACTTCTACTTTTGAACATAGAAGGATGAGTTTATTAAAAAAACAAACACACTGAGGACCAGTAGATTTTTGCATGAACAGCAAGATTGGATTTCTTCATTTATTTTTCCTTATAAATGATCCCATTTCCCTTCTGTTTCTTGCTGCTTCATACCCTCCTGAGATTAACCTCAGCTCAATAAATAGAGCTCCTTTATGATCGGTTTTTTTACTTCGGAACTCAGATGATTGGATTTGGCTAATGTGTTTGTGTCAGCATGAGAGCTGTTATGATGGGAAACACAATTTTAGTGAAATCACCATCATTATTGTTGGTGTCCTTTTTTTGTTGGAAACACATGCGTCTCCTTGTCCTGACTCTCTCCTCTCTCTACAGGCTTAGCAGCGGCTTTCTCAATGTGCTTGAAGTCTTGAAACATGAAGTGAAAATAGGGCTGGGTACAGGTCAGTAGTTCGCTATTTGGACACGGGCAAAGTGGTTGAGTAAATGCATAACTTTATGATGTGACTGATTTCCAGGTAACAGTTTAAAAAATTAGTTTTCTTATCTGGTAGTACTATCTCGAGTTAATAAAATAGTGGATGGCAGCAGTAAGAAAATGTGTGCAAAGGGAGAGGTTTTGCTGCTAACCTCCTGAAGGCCATCAGAGATTGGGAGATAAAGGGTAAGTCCTTCTAAGGTGTCATAGAGGTTTATTGTTTTTTTGGTTTTGTTGTTGTTGTTGTTGTTGTTGTTTTTAACTCCTTCATTTTTCTTCCTTCTGGCTAGGTTTTGATGGTTTGGATGTGTATGGTTTTAGTTTTCAATAACTCTGTCATCACAAATAGTGTCTCAAAAGAAAATTATTTGACCTTGCCCTAGGGCAAGGTCAAATATGGTCAAATATGACCTTGCCATAGAGATTCAGTCTATGCCTGCATTGAGAACACGGAGATATACTAAGAACTTGCTTTACTTTTGAGCAGTGTTTAACAAAATGAGATTCTAACTCCCACGGGCAGTCTGTTGTTTGCTGGGTTGAAGGACATCCTAGGTGGCTGATGAATTAGTGGTGTCTTTTTTTTTTTTTTCCCACAATACGTTTTAATTGTTCTTCCTCACTGCGTACAGTGCTGCTCACTTTGAAAGTATGAGACAGGCCCAAATGTCTGGGCATATCCCCTGTGAACCTTTTATTACTATGTGCAAATAAACTAAAAAAAAATTTTTTTAAATGGGTGTGGGGCACAAGGATTTATTTTCATTCTTAATGCACTTGCCTTCCTGATACTTAAGAGCACTGGGCTGTTTGCATATTGGTGGTAATGACTGTCGTCATTTTCCACAATAACTCACACGTCAGGTAATTTCATCCCTGCAATGTCAGGAAGATATACAATAAAATGAAGTGAATTATTAATATTTTTAAAGAGGTATGCTCGATTAGATGTTTGCTCCAATTTGATATGAGTCAAAAGAATTATGATTTAAAAAAAAAATTCTCATTTAAGGTGTCAATCATTGAGCCTGTGGTAATACTTGGATATATAGTCACAGGTGTTAAGTTAGTTATTTTGTTGTCAGAGAAAAGCTTTAATGAATAAGAAAAAACATGGCCAAGAATTTTTGTTACCCACTAGTCCATTAATGAAAAATTTTGTAGATAGCCAAAAATCGGGTAGGTATTGCTTTCCAATTTTCTAGGATTTTGTCTCCCTGACTTAAGTTCATCGCATGACTTCCAGTTCTTAACTTTGGGTTGTACAGTGGTGGATAAAATGTTTAGGTAAAGCTTTGTCACTTAGCTGTAAGACTTTGAGCAAATTTCCTTAATTTTCTAAGACTTCATTTCTCTAATTTCTGTAACAGTAACAATAGTTATGACTATGTCTATCTTATAAGCTTGTTTTGAGGCTTAAATGAGGGGAAAAATGCATGCAAAATGGTTATTAGCATGTACTTGACACATTGCACTAGTCAATCAAGATTGGTTTAAAGGGAAGGAGCAGTGTTGGTATATTAACCAAAGGTTTCATTAAATATGACATACTCACTTATGAATTGGGAGAATGCTGTTGCATATTACATAGTCTCTGTTGCGATAGCCCCACTGCATTCCACTCTTTGAAATATGACCTTTATGTATCAACCTCCCCATTCCCTATAGGCTTCAGATCATTTAACCTCATACTTTGGGCAGAGAGTAGGTCCAAAAGTGGTTTGTTCACCCTGTCTCTAACAAGGAGAGGCAGATCTGGCCTTTCGCAATTATTAGATAGGAGAAACTCACGTGAAGCTTAACAAAAATATTGCAAAACAAGAGAAAGTCATATCAAAAAGAATGAGGCGTGCCTGGGTGGCTCAGTTGGTTAAGCATCTGACTCTTGATTTCAGCTCAGGTCATGATCTCAGGGTCCTGGGATCGAGCCCCACATCGAGCTCCACACTGGGCATGGAGATTGCTTAAGATTCTCTCTCTCCCTTTTCTTCTGCCCTCCTCCCCATTCATGCACACATGTGCATGCTCTCTCTCCCAAAAACGAAAACAAAAAAAAAAACCAATCTTATCTCCAAAACTGACCTACTTCAGGATTTAGAAGAAAAATCTCAGGAAATTGCCATCATCCTCGGAGTACAAGAAGACATGGTACTATGAAAAGACCACAAGTTGTGATGGAAAGGAAAAATTTTTTTTTTTTTAAAGATTTTATTTATTTATTTATTAGGGAAGAGAGAGAGTGAGAGACAGCATGAGAAGGGAGAAGGTCAGAGTGAGAAGCGGACTCCCCATGGAGCTGGGAGCCCGATGTGGGACTCGATCCCGGGACTCCGGGATCATGACCTGAGCCAAAGGCAGTCGCTCAACCAACTGCGCCACCCAGGGGCCCGGAAAGGAAAATTTTTAAATGAAAGAGAAAATGGGGGCGGGGGGAAGAGTGCTAAGCATGTAGATAATCCTACATGACTGGAGGGAGGGTAAATTTTATAACCACTTTGGAAAACTATTTGGTTATTTCCTATAAAGTTAAATATACATTGACATATGACCCAGTAATTCCATTTTGGGGTATTTGCCCTAGAGAAATGAGCACATATGTTTGCAGAAAGATTTGTACACGAATGTTTATACCGGCTGTATTTATAATAGTCCCACACTGGAAACAATCCAAAATCCCGTGGACTGGGGAATGGATAAGCAAACTGTGGTGTATTCTTAGAATGGAATGCCACGCAGCATTCAGGAAAGTAAACCACTGATCTATGTGAAACAAAGTGATCTATGTGAAACAAAATCCAAAAATATTTTGTTAAGTGAAAAAAGCCAGGCACAAAAGAGCACATGTTGTATGTTTCCACATGTATGAAACCTATGGACCAGTGGAGCTCACATTATGTTGATAGAAATCAGAAAGTGATTGCCGAGGGTTGGGGGTGGGGACAGGGAAGGCAGTTGACTGCAAAGGACCAAGAGAGAACTTGCTGGAGTGATGGGAATGTTTAACATCTTGTCTTTCCGAAGGGTAGTTAAATGGCTATGTACAATTGTTAGCATTTGTCAAACTAGACCCCTGAGTTCTGTACATTTTATGTTATCTTAATTATATTTCAATTTCAAAATAACAATGAAGGAAGCTATGAGTAGAACTAATGCAGAAAATTAAATCAGTGATGTGGAAAACAACATTGATCAAAGATCGAAGGAGGTGTTTGAGAACGATCCACACGGAGCATAGAAAGAATAACGCCAACACAGGGGTTTTCCTGACCCAGGATCCAGAGCAAATCGAATAGAAGTTGTGAAGGATAAATCTTTTCTGAGCTTAAGACAGAACTGTGTATCATATTCAAAGAACTTACCCTATTCTAGGCTAAATCGTAACTGATTGGTAAGATATTGGAATTACACAGAAAAGGGGAAAAAAAGTCCAAAAATGATGAGACAGAGGAAAAAGTTATCAATAAAACAATTAAAAACCAGTTTGGTTTCGGGTGTTTTTGCTGGCACGAAAAATAGCAAGAATAAGAGTTTGGAGTCAAATCATTGTTACTCAAGACTATTATATAGGAAGAGATCCTCCCTTATAGGAGAAGGCCACAAAATTCTCTGATGTACAAAGTTTTGGAAAATATTCTCCTCATGAACTCTTGGAAAAAATTACTTGAAAATCAACAGCATTCAATGAGCTATGAGAAAAAACAGTGGACCAGGGTCTAGGAAAGTGATGGGATAACAGCAGATCAGGGAAGGCTAAGTCAGTTAAAATAGAAATAAGATTTAAAACGTTGTAAAAGTGTGTAAAAAGTGAAAGCAAAAATCAAAAATGTATCTTAAGAGAGCATATGTATGGCATTAAAGTAACACCTTAAAAAAGTTATCAGGCTGAGTCTTAAACTGCCCTCAAAAAATAAAGTCAGTAAACAACAACAGCAAATACAAACATAGTTCCTTCTAAAAACTCTTCCTGAAAAATTATCATAAAGAAGTAGCTTTTTTTTTAAAAGACTTATTTATTTATTTATTTATTTATTTATTTATTTATTTATTTATTTGACAGAGAGGAATGAGATCACAAGTAGAGAGGCAGGTAGAGAGAGAGGGGGAAGCAGGCTCCCTGCTGAGCAGAGATCCTGATGTGGGGCTCGATCCCAGGACTCTGAGATCATGACCTGAGCCAAAGGCAGAGGCTTAACCCACTGAGCCACCCAGGCGCCCCAAGAAGTAGCTTTTAATTCCCAAAGTTCTCATCTGGATTAGAATGGAGCTAGGGTGGGGTTTTTTGTTTTGTTTTGTTTTAAAGATTATTTATTTATTTATTTATTTATTTGACAGAGGGAGAGATCACAAGTCGGCAGAGAGGCAGGCAGGGAGAGAGGGGGAAGCAGGCTCCCCACTAAGCAGAGAGCCTGATGTGGGGCTCGATCCCAGGACTCTGAGATCATGACCTGAGCCGAAGGCAGAGGCTTTAACCCACTGAGCCATCCAGGCGCCCTAGAATGGAGCTAGGGTGGGTTTTTAAGGGCATAGAACTGTGAACTTGTTTTAAATCTCATGTTATCTAAATTATTTTCGTAACTATGCAGGCATATATCTGTGAGTTCAGGGAATATCCAGAGATAAGAGTTTCTTCTCTTAGTTTTATTAGCCATTTGGGCATTGCACTGGGTTGAACTGTGCGCTTCTTACCCCCCCATCCCCGAAGATGTCTACTGAGCAAAACGTGACCTTATTTGGAATAAAGGTCTTTGCAGTTATAATTAAGGTAGAGATCTCCAGATATAGTCGTTCTGAATTAGAGTAGGCCCTAGATGCAATGATGAATTAGGGTAGGCCCTAGATGCCCTGAAGGCAGGAGCAGATATTGTAGCAATATTATATTGCAGTAAGCCAAGGAACCGTTGCGGGAGCCGCCAGAAACCGAAAGCAGCAAAGAAAGATTCCTCCCTAGAACCTTTGTAGGGATCATGGCCTTGCCAACACTCCGATTTAACACTTCTGCCCTCCAAAACTGTGAAAAGAATGGATTTCTACTATTTTAAGCTGCCACATGTGTACTAATTTGTTGTAGCAACCCTAGGAAAGGAATACATTTGATGTACATTTGATACTAATTGCAGGTTTTGAATTCTTTCAACTGTCAGTCTCTGTCTATTCTGTGTCTAGATAAGATCTTTTCTTGGAAGTATAGTCCAGACTGAAGTATAGTCCATCAGTCACTAAAACCCCAAAACCAATGTCGTACACCTTACTATCCCACTTATCGAATAAGGTTACTATTGTGGCTTTACTTCATCTGCTGTAGATGTGGCTGGTGGTTATTCAGCCTCCATGCTGGATGCGATCAGAAGAGCAGTGATGGTTTCCAATATCCTTTTAATTAATAAGATCAACGAGAAAAGCCTCACCCTCAAAGAGGTCTTCAGACTAGCCACTCTTGGAGGCAGCCAAGGTAAGGACTATTTTGTCTCTTTCTTGAGCAGCGTACAACCGTGCTGGTGTGTGTCCTTGGAAACAGGATAAAGGCTCGCAAGAGTGGCATCTGCAGGCATCCCATATTCATACCCCCGTGTTGCATGTACCGTACCCCAAATGTGGTGGGTAATGTTCAGACATGTGGTAGAGGTATCCTTTCTTCAGCAAGTCCCCTGTCTGTGGCAGAGGACATGTTCAACACACACTTGTATTAATGCTTTAATGGATATTTGCAATGGTCCCATGTACACGAGTTCTTGAAAATAATCCGTTTTTCCCCACTGAGTCGAGTAACATGCTCTCTATTGGCCTGAGGGATGATAGTAATGACATTCATAATAATAGTAAAAATAATAGCCCAGACTTAACTCTTACCAAGTAAGAGGCACTGTATGTCATGCTTTCTGTGTTGTGACTTCAACCTCACAACCGCTGCTACTAATTCCCCCCCCCGCCCCGGCCAGCAAGGCATCTGGGCGAGGCGTACACGGTCGTCTGGCCACGGAGTGCCATGATTTGAATCCAGAAAATCTGATGCCAGAGTGCAGGTTCCTACCCTTCCTCTGGAAATCCCAGCTTAAACTCTGCATTTTGTTGATTTAAGAACACTAATCACCCAAAGCTCTTTAAAAGGAAAAAGATGTCAACGTGTAATTGGTTCATATGTAAAGACTGTTCATCAGCTTTTTCCAGTTATCACCTGTAACCATATTTTTAGGGTAAAAATAGAAATTGGCAATTGTATTGCTTTCAGTCACTTCTGTATTTGAGTGTAATCTAGATGGATGATGATGCACACAGCATGAAACTCAGGTAGCTATTGAGAAATAAAAACATCAAAATAGAGACAATGTCGTTATAGAGATTTATGATAGATACCCGGGGTCCTAGAAATGGAGGATGATAGAAACTGACAGTATCCTGGGAAAAGAAACCTGGCTCTTTGAATATTCTGGGCTATGATGAATGCCATAAGGAACATTTCAAGGAAACCAAGCAGAGGTTATGCTCTTTGCATTTTCTCACCTTAGGATTTCATTTTCTTTTTTAAAGATTTATTTATTTATTTATTTATTAGGAAAGAGAGAGAGTGAGAGAGAGCAG
This sequence comes from Nasua narica, assembly GCA_028533885.1. Classification (NCBI taxonomy): domain Eukaryota; kingdom Metazoa; phylum Chordata; class Mammalia; order Carnivora; family Procyonidae; genus Nasua; species Nasua narica. The sequence goes on from CM052813.1 coordinate 12,063,414, forward strand.
GTCAGAGTGAGAAGCGGACTCCCCATGGAGCTGGGAGCCCGATGTGGGACTCGATCCCGGGACTCCGGGACCATGACCCGAGCCGAAGGCAGTCGCTCAACCAACTGCGCCACCCAGGGGCCCAGGATTTCATTTTCTAAAGTTTCAAGTTTTAAATCATCCATTTTTTAAAATTCCCCATCCCCACCCCTCCCTGTTTGTATTGTAGGCCCACCATCTGATTTTCATGGTGCCACTGGATTGCACTTAAGTGCCTTTTGTATTCTAGGCTCCCTGTGAGGTGCTTCATCGGGATCCTGTGCGAGCTCAAGCTGGCGTGGGGTGCTTACCAAATCATGTCTGTCTTGCTGTGTAGCTTTTAAATCTGTTTTCCGGGCCCTGAGCTTACTGTGATAAAATTTCTTCTCCTTAGTGCGCATCCCTGTGAGACTCTGAGCAAAATGAGATGAATGGATCACTGTTTAAATTGTGGCATTTTGGGGTGCCTGGATGGGTCAGTAGGTTCATAAACCTCTGCCTTCGGCTCAGGTCATGGTCTCAGGGTTCTGGGATCGAGCCCCGCATCGGGCTCTCTGCTCGGCAGGGAGCCTGCTTCCTCCTCTCTCTCTCTGCCTGCCTCTCTGCCTGCTTGTGATCTCTCTGTCTCTGTCAAATAAATAAATTTAAAAAATAAATAAATTGTGGCATCTCCCCAGCTTGTCATAGCCTTTCCCTTTACTCTTGAGACCAAGATGTGCATAAATCCCCTCCACAGGGACACGTGCTCCAAAGGCAGCAAGACTGCATTTCCTAAAATGCGTCTGAACTGCTTACCAGCTGTACTGGGCCTCTCTGCAATAATCTGAATTTAGACCAATTTACAAATTTGTAAAAGCAGTTGTGTCTTTTTTTGGTTAGCACATGCCTGACCTTCCAGGTTCGAACAATTAGTTCAGTTAATTTATATGTGCCATCAAAACTCTGGCAAACGAACCTGGTTATCTGACCTATTCAACACATAACAATTTTATGTTGAGTGCGGTCATTAAAAACTTCTATTTTGTTATGCTTCTTGATCAAAGGCAAAAAGATTCGAATTGGCAAAGGAGCTGAGAATTTCCAGTGATTTTTCTATTACATTTGGTCCTTCCCACACAATTAGTAGGAGTCACCTAACTGCCTTTAACATTTTCTAATTACTTTTGCACCCCTGTCTGCCTATAAGAATTCTTTAGCTAAAAAATCTTGTTCTTTTCTGAGAATAAAGGAGTTGCCCTTTAAACAATCTTTTAAGAACAAGTAGGATTTCTTAATCAGTGCTCAGGGAACAGCCAAAAGGCTGCTGGGTACCCATACAGAGAAATAGAATACACCAGATAGTGTCTAACCGAGATACCTGCTCCAACATTTTCTCGTCGGACTATATCTTGGTGGGACAGAATTCAACGAACACATGTAAAACTTCAAATAAATAATGCACTCCAGTTGGCCTTCCTCCTATGCGTATTTCCTTTAGGTAGCTCAGTGTGCACTTAGATTATAGGCTTTTTTTTTTAGATTATAGGCTTTAAGGAGCTTTAGATTTAATACCTTTATTGATTCAGAAAACCAACTCCTCCCATCTTCTGAAACTAAATCATAAAAATGACAGATGTTCTTCCTTGACGTCCAATATTCATGGAACATGAATTCTCGTTATGGGATGAATCAAGTCAATAGATAGTATTGACCTATGCCTATTTTAGAAAACCATTCTTCTCCGGCAACCAGAAAGTCTCTGAGGTTGCCGAGAAATTGGTCTGCTTTCTAAAGCATTGGCACTCTTGAGTTAGGAGGACTTACTTACTTTCAGAAGTGTATTTTCTCCATTCAGAGGATTTAAACTAAGGAACTTAGGATGGATAGGCCTGCATTGACAAAGATGCCAAAGGATACTTATTTCTTCTTTGAGGTTCATTTCACTGCCATGAAAATAGATCCTGTCAGCTGTTCCAGAGAACAAAAAGGGCAATGAAAAGAGTGAAGTGTTGGGGGGAGAACAGGAGGGGGAAAGAAGACATTATGTCAATCGTCGTGTTTCTTAGAGGGACGAATGGAAATCATAGGCCAGCTGGACTGTGAAGGGCGCTAATAGAGCTGAAATAGACAGACACCATCTGAATTAAAGATTGTGGTGATGAGGGGACCTGTTTTTATTCTCAGATTTTGCTTTCCACGTGCTTCTTCTGCTTTCTCTGTCTCAGTGTTTTAGGATTTCTTAGAATGAGAGAGCTTCTCTGCTTCCTATTAAGATACAATTTTTTTCTAGTGAGAGTTGGCAGACTCTGTCCATGTAATTGGGGACATTTTCACCATCTGATGACTCCAAATACTGACTGCTTACTAATTTATTCCACTCTTGTAGCCCTGGGGCTGGATAAAGAGATTGGAAACTTTGAAGTGGGCAAGGAATTCGATGCACTCCTGATCAACCCCAAAGCATCTGACTCTCCCATTGACTTGTTTTCTGGGGATTTGGTTGGTGATACGTCTGAAGTAAGTAAAACAAATTTCATCAAAAGACATTTTTTTCATGAAGTAGTCACCATATCTTCCCTGGAGGGGGAAAAAAAAATAGAAACAGTAACATTTTAAGGGAATACAGGGAAATCTTAAAAGGGAAAGTAGATCCTTTTCAAATTATAATTTGTCAATGTAATGTTAAGAATAATGATACTGACAAAAACTTGCGTTTTGAATATATTTGTATATTTGAATGTATTTGACTACAAGAAGCCCATTTCTTTTTCATTAACGGAAGTAGATTTTGCCTCTGAGAAATACATTTATATGTCGGTACTTTGCCAACCCCTATTGGCTGTGAATTTACTCTTCTAAATGCACAGGATTATTTTTTCTTATTATTATTTCATTTTGCATTTTAGGCTATAATCCAGAAGTTCCTCTACCTAGGTAGGTGGATATATGTCTCTGTGCTAAATAAAACCTTTCCTTGTCTCTTTCTTGGATATGACACTCTGTATGTGTGGCCCCACAGGTTAAACTCTATGCGTGACTATTTCATTTGATTTATTATTTTACTTTAACATTCCTTAGCATCAAAGCCCATTTCAAGGCATTATTTGAAATGCCCATGCTCCTCTGGAAGATAAATCCAAAGCCGAGGAACGGCAGGTGCAGGGGAAGAGGCTCTCAGGTCCCTTCCTCCCCCATTCACTCTGAACACCCGTCCCCGTCCGCCCTACCACGTTGTGTTTGTGGTGCAGCCTCACCATCCATGTTTGGTGTGTGTGTTTTGTTTGTTTAATAAGTACTCACATTTAATTTCATTCACTGAGAGAGAGAAATAAATAGTCCGGAAGATTCTACCTCGTCTCCCACTTGGTCCGGGGAGCTCTGAGTCCTGGGTGAACCTGACATAGGAGAGATGTAGGTTCCATTTCTGGAGCTCCCTTCCTGCAGGCCCTCCTATCTCACCACGCTCAGGATGGTTCTGGGCTGTAAAGACAAGTATTTCCTTTACCCTCAGAGCTGGAAATGCAAACCACTCCAGCCGAAAGGGCCGCCCACGGAAAGTCAACTCAACTTTCTGTGACTTCTGCCTTCGGTGCAGAATTCAGACCCTAATCCTCCGGTTTGATGCAGCAGCTGGTCTTGGTCATGTTCCCTTGTCCAGACGAACAGTCCGGGAGAAAAAAAAAAAAAAAGGCAGCTTTCTGTATCTGTATTTTTGTATTTGTTTTTAAATCCCTCCCCGTGGCAATTAAACCACTGACATAGGGGCGCCTGGGTGGCTCAGACAGTAGGGCGCCAGACTCTTGGTTCCAGCTCAGGTCACAATCTCTAATTGGTCGTAGGATTGAGCCCCAGGTCGGGCTCCACACTCAGCGGGGCGTCTGCTTCTCTCCCTTCTCTGCCCTCCAGGCCCCACCCCTACACACATACCCTCTCTGTCTCAGATAAGTCTTAAAAAAAAAAAATACCGATTGGCATAAAAACACTTTACGAATGATTCCTTCATTTTTCTTTCAGGAGATGACCGAAATATTGAGGAGGTTTATGTGGGCGGAAAGCAGGTGGTCCCCTTCTCAAGCTCAGTGTAAGACCCTCGGCCTCTACGAGTTCTCCTGGGATCCTTTGTGCCCAGGCCAAGTTAGAAAGTCCAAAAATAGTATCTTCTTCTTGGGATGATTCTCTCTTTCTGTGTCTAGTTACAGTATTCACTTGACTAATCGTTTGAAGGAAGCCGTGCTAATTCCGAACACTCTGGTTGGGAAGATTAAAAATCTCTCCCTTTTGAGCTGTTTGGATTTCCTTTAAGCTCAAAGATAATGGAATGTTATTCCTGGCGGTGTTCTTGTGAGGTTTAAGTCAAATCGATTTCATGTTTGGAAATGTAGAGAGAAAAGATTCCTGTACGGCTAGATATTCTGAGCTAATAAATGTGAAAATCAGAAAACGGAAAACGAACCAGTGAATATATTTTTATGAGGGGGAAAAAAGTTAGACTATGAACATGCCTTGGAAATCACTTCAGATTATGATTGAAAATTCTGTACTGAGCATATTAATTTCAGAAGAGAACTTATTGAATTTTAAAATGTGTTTCTAGATTGACCTTGTGTTCTGGACATTTGCGCTTAATGGAATTTGCATTTCAGAGACGTGTTATTGTTGTGTTTTGCCTTCTTTGGGGATGAAATGTCAGAAGTTGAATGCCACATGCTTTCTTCATATAGTTCTGTGCTTCAAAGTATTTGACAGAGGTTGGGTGTTAAAGATTTAAAGTCTCTTAGGAATATTATTCATATAACTACATGGCACCAATAGTGGTATTTTTATGTACTTCAGAATCACCTTAATGTGTAACTGTGTGATGCTATTATTGCTTCAGTGTTATTAGAAAAGAAACAAATTCCATACTCCGCTGTTGTGTAGACTGGAGTCTTCATAAACTAGGACAGGTGCTGGGCACTAAGGAGCTACCAATGCGAAAAGGAAGGGTTTCATGGCAATGATGGGGTGTCCCCAAGAGGTGTGCCATGGTTGCTGAATTTTTTTCCCTCAGATCTCAATCTGGTAGAACTTTAAAATGAAAGACAAACTCAGTTAAAAACATTATTAAAAATCTTTATACCCTGCTTACTGAAAGCATCCCATTTTTCCATTTTATCCTGTTGCCTTTTTAATTCCTAATAATTTTCGGGACATTAGAATTTTAGGAAAACGAAGACTACGTACACGTCCCATTTGAGGTTTATATTAATAGGACTTAATCTGCACTAGACATCTAGGAACATTACACAAAGCAAAGGGTATTTTTATGCTTCCTAGTACAGTGTGCTTTCCCATAACCTACAATTAAAAGCTTATTGATTTTTTGATAAAGTCTGAACAAGTATTGATGTGAATGTCATTTAAGTACTACAGTTTTCTCATTTAATTTCAAATACTATAAACCAATGTGGAAAAGGAATAGATTTTCTTACTGTATTAATGCACTGACACCTAGAGCTTATGTGTGACTCCTTATAATTTACCTCAGAGTAGAGAACTTTCTGTAATATAATATAGCTAACTCCGTACTTACAGAACTAAGAACAAAATTCCCCCTCTTGTACTAGTTACACTAAATCAGCAGTCATTTACCCATGTGGTGTTTTCTGTTTTTCCTGGTGGAAAACACTTTTGCATTTGATTGTGTGCACACAACACCTAATGAGAGAACACAATTTTGGTCTTATTTTCATTCTCTTATTTGAATACAATGAACACACAATTTGATCTTATTTAAAACACACAGACAAACAATTTGTGTTGTGAGATATTAAGTAACTCCATAAATTCAGCTTCCAGTGGCCAAAGGAATATGGTTCCCTGCTGTCTGACCCACAGGAGTGGGCTTAAGATAAGCGGGCTTAAGATAATTTGGATAAGATGTGTAAGATCCTCTCATAGGCAGCAGCTATATTCCCAGCCTTTGCAAGATCCTACACTTGTACCTTCCTTAAGGAGGTACGTGTTGATGTCCAGCATCAGTTTTCGCTTAGATGAAGGATTCTGTATATACACAGGCGTGACCTCGGCAGCAGGAAGAGTGGCCATTTATAACCAATCTGTCAAACATTCCGTTTAGCCCCGGGAGTATGTTAAGAGCTGACTATCTTTTCCAATAAAAATAGAATGTGTTGAAATGTTTACGTGTAGTTCGCTCTCCCTGCATCTCTTAGAACTTCTGTGTTTCCGTGGCTCCCAGTGCAGCGGTCCTGAATGTGGCATAGGCTTTGTGCAATATGGCAGGCATTGGCCATACATGTGGTCAGAGGCTCTACACTTTGAAATGTTGGCTTGGCCTAATGTGGCTTGACTTTCTGAATTACGGAGAGGCGGTATTTCAAGCCAACCCTATTTGTCACTTTATGTTTGAATATTTTGCTCTCTGACAGGAAAAAAAGAATGAAGGCTTCTTATCAGGCCCCTCACCTCGCCCTGCAGTTTGCCTTGGGTTTCATGGCCTTTTTTAATGGAATACACTTTAACAGGTAAAAACTGAGTTAATAGTGCTGACAGTCCTACATCTAAAAGGTATTTTCTACGACAGAACACAAAAGCAAGCTAATCAGCGAAGGTGAATGGAATTTCCAAAAGGGAATGAAACATGAGATCAGGACCTGAGAGGCTGTCCTAGTAATCGTAACCTAGACTGAGAATCTGCTCCCTCCTCTGATTTCATTGTTGAAGATTCTAGAATCCAAGAGAGTATCTTGGACCTAGCTCCCTTCATGCCAGGAGGAGGTCTTTCTAAGTTACTCTTGTGAGCACTGAACCCCACTGAATCTCTCTTTCACTTCCCTGAGAATTCCGCACAGCGAAGGGAGAAAAGTGGTTAGAAACTTCCCCATTACACTTAGCTGATTTTGAGCCGTGCTCCCGAGTAGCCCTGTTGGCAACTACAGCTGGGATGTCGCAGAGGCAACATAATGGCTGTGAGATCCAGCAAACGTATTTTGAATCTTCACTCCCTTCCAGACTCTTCCTGTTTTTAATCTTGTCACCTCAGAACTAGACATATGGAACGCTTTCAAGGCAAGCCGGAAGGCATGCTGTTATCATGATGTTCTACCTTGTGCATACACGGAAGATACCCAGAACTGGACGCTTTTGTAGCCTAGTGGACATCTTTTCATTGTCCGTTTTTTAAGGTTGATGATGCTGCTGGACACATTCACATGTCTAAAAGGAGCATTCTGAGTTTTTAAAGGGTAGACTAAGAAATTTTTCATGGCAGTGTCTTGAAATAATTTTCAAATTACGGGGATTGTTATGAATTTTTAAGGTCTTTCTTTTGGAGGCTTAGAAGAGATATTTGCTACTTCAGATCTACATAGTCCCTTTAGGTATGAATTTGAGCCCTGACCCTTTCCAGTGTCTCTAAAGGACAAGTGTGGAAAGAAGTGCACAGATAAAGAGACACTTTTGGAAAGCCTTAGCATTGGACCACATGCATATTTTCACACTTAGCCTCTCCCTTTCCCACTCACAGTCCCAAAGGTGACAGATCGAGAATGGAGGGGTTAGTTTGTAAATCTGGTCCAAGTTTACCGAAATGCAAAACTTGAGCAGGCCAGTGATGGAACTCACTGTAAATTCTAAGACAGCTCCCAGCGTCCGTGGGGTCCTTGAGGAACAGATGTTATGGGGCACTGAGTCACCTGTTTATTTCCTGTTCAGGAGCCTGTCAGAAAGCATTCTGTATCAAAAACCACCTTACGTTATATGTTAAACTCCTGATTGCTGCTCTTAAGGATGTATATGTGTGTATTCATGGGCACATTTTTTACTCAATATCTGTATGATTTGCTTCCTTGTTCATGTGTTGAGTGAGCTCCTTTGTGCTTCAGACAAAAATAAATGAGATTCTGTGTTTACATTGTTTTGTTGTTATGAGTTCTATCGCTCTGACAGAAGGAAGATTAATCTTACAATGTGTTTCTCCTTTTAACGCGAATTTTTAAAAAATAGAATATTTAGCTGTGAGGCAACATGTATCTTCCATTTTATGATAGACAATATACTTAGCTTGTTAAAAAATTAAGCTATGGGAGGTCAGCCATTTAGGTTGCTGTTGCTTTTTATTTCAGCATAAATTTCATATTTTCTAAAGTCACGACAGAGTAAGAGATGCACTTTAACATCAAGAATTAGTTCACACAGGAGCACTTGGGTGGCTCAGTCGATTAAGCATCTGCCTTTAGCTCAGGTCACGATCCCGGGGTCCTGGGATTGAGCCCCACATCGGGCTCCTTGCTCAGCAGGAGTCTGTTTCTTCCTCTCCCTTTACCTGCCTGCCTACCACTCCCGTGCTTGTGCTCTTGCTCTCTCTCTCTCTCTGTCAAATAAATAAAATCTTAAAAAAAAAAAAAAAAAGACCCAGAAGACCATTCTCAGGTGAGTAACCTAGCAAAAATGTATGCCTGATTTGTAACTGGGCCCAGAGTTCTGTAATAGTTAATTAACAGGCATGTGCAAATTATTGCACGGTACTAAATTAGTCATGTAAATAAAATAAGGCTTAGATATAAAAATACTTGTCAGTAGCAAAATAAGACCTGTATTAGGGTGTTTTCAGGACCGCATGCAGAGGCCACTCAGTTAAAGGGAAAAAGACCCATAAGTATTGTCACCAATAAGAGCAGGTTTGGGTTTTTTTTTAAATGGGATAAGAAGGGCACCTAGTGGCTCAGTCGTTAAGTGTCTGCCTTCGGCTCGGGTTATGGTCCCGGGGTCCTGGGATCGAGCTCCGCATCAGGCTCCCGGCTTGGTGGGAAGCCTGCTTCTCCCTCTCCCATTCCCTCTGCTTGTGTTCCCTCTCTCTCTGTGTTTCTCTGTCAAGTAAATAAAATCTTTAAAAAAATAATAATAAATGGGATAAGAGAAAAAAATTAGTTAAGGGAAGTATTCTCTGTTCTTTAAAGTGATAGAACATTTCTTTTGGAGTGTAATTCAATCTTTTTCACAAATTCAGACTCATCCCCTTTTACGATCAAGTCTGCCTCCACCGTCATTGTAAAATTACCTTAGATTTGTCAAACTTCGTAGGTTTTTCCACGCTTCTACATTGGTCGAGTCTATATTTCGGGGTGGGAAGAGAGGTCGCTAAAAATATATGGGAAAAAACTTCAGTGGGCAATCTTTCCGTGGCAACTCAGAAAAAAAGCATTTTTATCTAAACATAAAAAGTGATCAAGAAAATATGCCCGGCTGACATGGGAGTTTTGCAGGCCCCTCGAGCCCTCCCCGGTTGCCTGGATTCTGCCCACCCTTACCTTACAGGGAAGTCAGCAAACATTCGCTCCCCATTTGTAGAAAGAGAGCTCGAAGTCATAGCAGAAAAATCCAATGTGCGAGAAATAAAGTCCTGGAAAGATTATCATTCAGTTTGATGATGAAAGGTTCTCATATTCACTTGAAAACTGAAACTTTGTAGCTTCACTGTGAAATTAATTTCTGTCCTAATCTTGGACCGTCTCCAAATCAGACTTGTGGTTTACTTCTGTCCAACAAAGCCACAGAGCATACATGAATAATCCAAGGACAAATTTGACTCTTGGGTTTTTTTTTTTTTTTTTTTAAGATTTTATTTATCTATTTGACACAGAGAGACAGTGAAGAGAGGGAACACAAGCGGGGGAAGCGGTAGAGGGAGAAGCGGGCTTCCCACAGAGCAGGGAGCCCGATGCGGGGCTCGATCCCAGGACCCTGGGATCATGACCTGAGCCCAAGGCGAATGCTCAATGACTGAGCCAACCAGGCATCCCTGCCTCTTGTTTTTTAATTGCTCAATTTGCTTCCTGGAGCATTTAAGCAGCTTTGGTGGAGGTTTTTGGTTGTTTTTTGTTTTCCTGCAAAAGTTGATTCCATTGCCACCTGAACTTAAGAACGAATCAAGGGCTGGCTTTGTGCTTGGAAAGCACTTTGAAATCTCCACTGAATCACGGAAACCAAACCCACAGATAAGGAAATGAGAGATTTTGCTATTTCAAAGGAGAATTTCAGAGCCTCAGAAAAAGCAGTGCACACACTTCTTTCAAAATTCATGCACATTTTTCTCCAGGCAAAGCTGTGACAAATGAATCAGGCTTGGCCAATTACATATCCCGGATTAATTTATGTAAGTACCACCAACCCTTTGGAATCGTGAACGTGTCTTGGATGTCTGCATCCAAGTAAGACCACACGGCGATGATTCAGGCGTATGGGTGTGAAAGAGAAGCTTTGGGGTTTTGAGCGTTTGTGTTTGTTGTTGTGTTCAGCTCGGGGACACCTTTTTTTTTTTTCTTGACATCCAGGACAACTGTGCCCTCTATCTCAAGTGGGTTCTTTATTATAACCTATAGGGAGAGAAAACCCATTATGTATTACTTGTACAAAATCCTCATGTTGCTTGTAAAATTACTGCACAGATAAAATGAGAGAGAAGTCAACATAAATGCACTAGAAATCTTCATCAAAGATTGTTTGTGGTCTTGTAGGCCATGTCATGTGGCATGATGGCTCCTAACAGAAATTGCAGTTAATCAAATTGCCCCAAAGTGTACGGAGCTGTTCTCCTAGGCCTTTCATGTCTTGGTAAAACTGAATACTGCAGATTAATGAATTCTTTCTTTTATCCATATCTACAGGAAGCATAAACGCCTATTAAGTAATGTTTAATTTGCTGACCATGAAGTTGGTACCTTTTAGACCATGTTCATTCACTTGATATTTCACTAATGCACACCAGATACAAGGCCCATGGCCCAGTGCTGAGGGTTAAAAACAACGTTCATCTCCTTGAAGAACTCAACCCGGGATGGTAGGTGAGAGAAATATGTACAGAAGTCAATGACCGAGCTATGGAGTGCTCAGAGGGGCAGGCTAGGGTGCACTGGGTGTATGGTAGGCGGGGAAAACAGAGGTCAGAGTCTACTGGTGACCCCGTCACCGAGGAAGCTATGTCTGAGCTGTGAAGAACAGGAACTTCTTTTCTATGCAAAGATTCTCCAAAGGGTCTTCCACAAGGAGCTTTCAGCATTAGCGAATGCCATCACCAGAAAGAACTTGATCTCTAAAAAAAAAAGTAGATAAGGTGGAGGTGGTCTAATCCATTGACCATAAGGGGTCACCAGGGGTGTTGATTCAAAGTGAAGGTTTCTAGGTCCTTCATCCTGGAAACTCTGATTCAGCGGGTCTGGACTGGGGCCTCCGAGCTCCATTAGGAACAAGTATGTTGGTGAGGGCAGGAATGGGTGTAGTGAAGAGGGCCACCCTGGTGAAGAGAAGGACCAGGTGGGATCAGAGGCATGAAAAGTGAAGAGAGAAGACGCGGCACCCACTGGCCCAGAACTAGGAGCCTCATGTGCAACAAGGGTCCTTTACCTGTTCGCCGGGCAAGTATGTGACGAGCACACAGTGCAGACAGACCTACACCCCAGCTGGAGGGGAGGGAGATGCCGGCAGCCACGTTCCTGCCACGGGGAGAAACCCGAGAGGGTGAACCCTGCTCATGATTGTCCAGGTCTGTTCCTGACTCTGGGACTGGAGACCGAGGAGACCTGTGCTGCCTGACCCAACTGGAGACCCCAGGGCCGCTGGGACTCCCCCTGCGCTGGCATTTTGTGGGCTCCCTCAGTGTCCTCCGGGGGCTCACGCTCCTGCCAGCTTTGTTTCTGTCACCTGCAAATCAAACAGCTGAGACTAGGATCCCTCTAATCTCTTTTCCCCTCACTAGGGCTCAATTCTTTAGGAACAGGTTATACACTTTTTTCTTACATAAAGGACTGAAGGACAAACAAAGAAACTATCACCTCCCCAGGAATGTGGCCGTGTCCGCGGCCCAAGCCTCCTCAGAGGCTCTCTCTCCTCCACATCCGTTGGAGACCCCCGGGCCTGAACCTGGTGCCCTCTGGGACCCCAGACCAGCCTCCACTCACGGTTCTCTAGCTTCCCTCTAATAAAGGTACCAGGGACAAGTCGCTCCTATCAGAGAGTCAGATGCTGCTTAAAGAAGTAAACGGCTGCAAGTGTAGCCAAAACAAGGACCTGATCCCTCCCCAGAGGGACCTCGCGGAGTAGAGGAAAATTGGGGGACAACCTTGGGAGTCATGAGCTGAAGACGGTACAGTCACACGATGGAAGGAGCCTGACTCAAGTCCCCAGTGGAGCCTCCCTGATCTGGAAATACAGGGATGGAAAGGGGAACACTGGCCCCACTAAAAATTCACCAACTGTTGACACACAGCCATTCTGACACTGAAATCCAGGGCTATTAATACCTTCGTCAAGGCCTTTCAGGGGTCTTCCCCTACCCACCTGGACTGAACGAACAAAAACCAGGTGGAAAGCTTCCCAGGGAGCAAGACCCCGCAGGCAGGGTCAGGCGTCCCTGCTGCCAAAGGAAACCTGAATCCAGGAGAGTGAGCCTCACCCTGGGGTGTGGGGCCAGGAGTCTCTAGTGCCGTGTGCCCTGCCATTATGCCCTGCCTTTCTCCCAGGTGGAGAATGGGAAATGACACGGCACCGCTTTGACCTTCCCGGCGTCCCACAGTGTTAGGTCAGGTCTGGGGTGCTCGGAGCTCATGGTGGGTCTCCTCCGGCCACAATCAGCATTTTCCACATGAGCAAATGGCAGTGAACAAAAAATATCACTTTCTGGTTGTGCAGGAAGCAGACCCCAATTAGAGAGCACTTTCTAATAGAGGCTGACCTCCAGCCCCCTGATGGCCTCTCCTGCCAGCCATCCATGTGGGTCAGTTGCGGCCCACAGGATCCTGGCAACCAGAGACAGAGCCACGGTCCTTTTGGAGTCACGGAGGGCCTGACACAGGCCGCGTGCCATCCTCCCAGCCAGCACTGGGGCGCTACTCAGTGCCCTGGTGGAGGTGAAGGAATGCTTGGGGCAGGACCACGTGTTCTTGGGTCTCTCTGGGAGACTCCGGTCTAAGCTGCCCTGACAGTTGCTCCAGAAAAGAACCAACCCACTTTAAGGAGAGAAAAGAGCTCGTAAGGGTAGACCTTGTCCAAAAAGAACAGGAAAGCTTGACTTCAAGGACAGACAAAACCACTTGAAAGTGCATCAAAATCCCATCGCCCCCTAGTGACTGAGGCCAACAACGTCTTACAAGCATCTCAGAAGAAGGTACAACTTGCGAGGGAGATTATGGGTGCTTTAGCTGAACACAGTCATTGTCAGGAAAGCCCAGAACTGCTTTCCCAAGTAGGGAAGCTCCAAGAAGGGGCAATGCGGGAACTGAAGGGACAGAAGCAAATGTTTGAGGAGGAAGCAAGGGGGTAAACGATGAGCACCGAAACTGCACTGAAGATGCCTGTTCTTTCCAGAAAACATTATGTGATGGCGACTTGACAAGAGACAGAATAAACCAGAAAGTGGAGGTCACCTGGTCTGTGGAATCAGAAGTTGATGTGAAGAAACTCATTGATACTGTTTACTTAAAAGGCTTGAAAGAGAAAAACAAGGACATATTGAAGAATTACGCAAAGAAAGCCAACGGGATAAGGAGCACAGAGATCAAAGAAAAAGTCAGCAGTCTGGGCAAGTATGTTTACAGGGTAAACATTCACACCTCGGACGTGAGATTCAAGAGCTTCCACTAAAACCTGAAAATACTGCCTGAACTGCCTCAAGAACGGAACCCAACTTGACAGAAAACCAACCGGAGGGGGAGATGAACCATGAGAGACTGTGGACCCTGAGCAACAAACTGAGGGTTTTGGAGGGGAGAGGGGAGGGGGGTTGGGTGAGCCTGGTGGTGGGTAGTGAGGAGGGCACGTACTGCATGGAGCACTGGGTGTGGTGCATGAACAATGAATCTTGGAACACTGAAAAAATTAAATTAATAAAAAAAGAAAGAGGAAAGAAAGAAAGAAAGAAAGGAAGGAAGGAAGGAAGGAAAGGATGTACCAGTTGAGGAGGGAGTAACCCCTGAGAGAGGAGAAACTTCCCACTATGTGTGGAAACATCAGCAGATGGCAGAAGCCCCGGAGAAAGGATTGGAAAGAACCATGTCCAGCCATCAAAGATGGTTAGCGGGCAGCTATGTCCATGGAGAGAAAGCTCAATGAGCTAAGCAAAGAAGAGGGTCCAAAGAGACACAAACTGGCTGAAGCCAAGTTTAGATTCCAGCTCTTTCCCCCGTGGTCCCTGCTGTTCCGCATGCAGCCAAGGGCAGAGACCCCCCTGTCAGAGAACCTCAAGGAAGGAAGAGAGCTCAGCAATGAGGACCAGGATCTGGGTCACCTGTGGGTTTGATTAGGTGTGAAACAGGCAACCCCGAACATCTGCAATCACCTGACTGATTTCTCTCTTTAGGAATAATTTTTTTTTTAAAGATTTTATTTATTTATTTGAGAGACAGAGAACGTGAGAGAGAGCATCAGAGGAGAGAAGCTTAGAGGAAGAAGCAGACTTCCCGCGGAGTTGGGAGCCCGATGTGGGACTCGATCCTGGAACTCGAGGATCATGACCTGAGCTGAAGGCAGTGGCTCAACCAACCGAGCCACCCAGGCTCCCAGGAATAATTTTGATTCCTCTCTTTTCAAGTTTAACTGCTGTTATTTAATTAATGTTACATTTGTTCTTATTGCCAAAGGCAGCATTTTTCAAATATAGATGCTTTTAGGGACGTCTGGGTGGCTCAGTAGGTTGGGTGTCCGACTCTTGATTTTGGCTCGGGTCATGGGATCGGCCCTGCACCAGGTTCCACATTGGGGCACGGGATCTGCTTGGGATTCTCTCTCTCCATCTCCCTCTCCGCCCCTCCCCCCCCCCCCCACAGCTCCCTCTCTCTCTCAAAGTAACAACATCCCAAATATAGATGGTTTTAATATAATTCTTCCTTTTTATTTTTTTTTAAGACTTTGTTTATTTATTTGACAGAGAGAGATCACAAGTAGGCAGAGAGGCAGGCAGAGACAGAGGGGGAAGCAGGCTCCCTGCTGAGCACAGAGCCCGGATGCGGGGCTCGATCCCAGGACTCTGATATCATGACCTGAGCAGAAGAAGGCAGAGGCTTTAACCCACTGAGCCACCCAGGCGCCCCTGGTTTTAATATAATTCTTATCACTACATTATTTGCACTTCAATTTTGTCTCCTCTAAGATAGTATAAGTACTTTATTTTGATTGAAATAAAAAGTCCACAACACTAACCCATAACTAAGGGAGATCTGACATGACTGGATGAAGATGTTTAAGACAACAAAGATAATGTCTATATGCTGTGAGTTTTTATTGGAAACCTAATAAGTTACTTAATGTTTATATCAGTAAGTTTTAAAACAATGCCAAAAAACCCTCAAATAACTACACTCCCAGCTAAACTTAAGAATATTTTTATTAGTTTTATCCTAAATCCACGTTATTTTGGAGGAGTTGACATTTTGCAAGTACTTGTTTCTTTTGTATTTTTTTTTAGCCCTAATTATCCTATTGAGGATATTCTTTGCTGTTGAAACATCTCAAATTTTGTGCAGTCAAAAAAGGTTTCATTTATGGAAAAAAAAATGGCATGTGCTCTCTTGAGAGCAGGTAGCCTTTGCTGACCCATCCACCCTAAAAGGGTTAGGGTAATTTTCTCCACACAGGATGCCTTCCTAGGACACCCCATCCCCCACCATCACAGATGATTAGTACTTGTACTTGATCCAACCTAGGCCAACCCAGCAATGTTTTCCTGGAAGTAGAATTCAGGACCCAAGTAAACTTACCACTGGGTTTACTGCAGGATCCTTAATGACAGTTGTATTCAGAGGCCGAGGGTGTGTTTTCCTCTGGGTGTGGCTCTTACAAACCCATGGGTGGGCCATATGCATAAGCAGATTCAGCCTGCACATAAAAATAGGACCACAGGGGAGGCCTGTGCTGAGAAGCAGAGGAGAGGCTGTGTTGGACCTCTGGTAATTTTTTTTTTTTTTTGGCCCCAAATAAGACTCCCAGGGGGACACCTGGGTGGCTCAGTCGATTAAACATCTGCCTTCGGCTCAGCTCATGATCCTGGGGTTGTGGGACTGAGCCCAGCGTTGGGCTCCTTGCTCAGCGGGGAGTCTGCTTCTCCCTCTCCTTCTGTCCCTCCCCCTGCTCTCTCTCTCAAATAAATAAATAAAATCTTAAAAAAAAAAACAACTCCCAAACGACCTGTGTGTGCTTCCTTGTTGCAGGTCCCATAAGATTTATTGTATTAAACCCTCTATAGCCTTTTTTTTTCCTTTTTTTTTTTTTTTTGGTAATCCTACAACTCTTACATAAAGACTTACCTGCCATTAAAATGTAACTTTGTCATCCCTTCTCAGGCAATTATCGCCTGGCAAATGCAGCTGAACTTGAGTTGGGAAAGGGTTCAGGTGTAAACAGCGAGAGGTAGGAGGCTCCTCCTGGCTAGGCTCCGAAGGTATTTCAGGTATGCGAATGCTAAGACAGAACAAAAACAAAGATGAGGAAGAAAAGCCAGACTACCCAGTCCCAACTGCTAGGGTTCAAATGTTTTCCTAATAATTACATTGTGACTGCGGAAAATAAAAAATGACCAGGCCTCAAAGGAGAAGTTAACCATTCATGAGTCTTTACTCAAAACAAAACAAAACAAATAACCCACACCATGGGAATTTAAGGGCCACAAGTTTCTGGGTCAGTTCTCAATAAGAGTCCCCACTGGCAACCAGTTGGGACTCCTTCTCACTCCTGAGAGCTTTCCCTGTATCCTTGCTTAATAACACTCCGTCGCCGTGCTCACTCTCCTCTGTCCCTGAGATTCATTCTTCCACTCTCTGAGACAAGAACCTCACCCTCCTGCTTCTTTCCTTTGCTCTAGGCAGAGGTGGGGGAGGCAGGCATGGGGCTATCTTCTGCCATTTTGACAGTCACACCAAGTTAGAGTTAGAATTCTTCTTTGGTGAGGTGAAACCATCAGTTGGTTTGGCTACCTGATGAAATTCTTTAGGTTAGCACATCCCACCATGAAATTAATCCTTTGTATTTAAATAGCTGCCACGTCCTGGGGGCTTCTGAGCTACACACCAGACAGGAGCCGAATGTCTCTTAGCTTCTAAGAGGGGACATGTGAGTCATGCAGGACTCTGCAGTCCTTGGTAGGGGGACACAAATGCCCCAGAGGGAGGACACCCCAACCAGGTGCACCACCCCATTCTGTGAAAAAGGGACAGAATTTCCTGATGACTTCACTTATTTTTCTTTAAAAGATGAAAAGTAGGGGCGCCTGGGTGGCTCAGTGGGTTAAAGCTTCTGCCTTCTTCCGCTTAGGTCATCATATCAGAGTCCTGGGATCGAGCGCATCGGGTTCTCTGCTCAGCAGGGAGCCTGCTTCCCCCTCTGTCTCTCCCTGCCTCTCTGCCTACTTGTGATCTCTCTCTGTCAAATAAATAAATACAATATTTAAAAAAATAATAAATAAATAAAAGATGAAAAGTAAACTAAGATTGATGTAATGAGAGGAGTACTTATGCCACACATTGTTCCGATTGATTCATTACTGAATCCACTCAATCTTCACAAGAACTTAATGCGAAGGGACCATCATCATCTTAATTTCACAAGGGAGAATGAGGCCCCCAGAAATTAAATAGCAGGGTTGGATTCAAGGCCTGGTAAAGGACACTGGTGGGATAAATGGCAAGATTTGAATAACATTTGCAGATTAGATCAGGGGTCTGCACACTGTCTTTGAGAAGGGCCAGACAGTAGATATTTGGGGCTTAGTGGGCCAGCAACGAGAGCCCCTCAGAAGTCTCTGTCATAACTACTCAACTCAGTCTCTGTAGCACTAAACTTTGAACTTCATGTAATTTCCACTTGTTAGGTAGTTCTCAATTATTTAAAAGCATCCGTAGCTACAGCTGATTAGGAAAAAACTGTACTCTAGGGTGGCCGACCAAACCAGCGAGGGAATTCCAGTCCCTGCCTCAAAGCCCTTCCAGGTTCTTTCCTACCCTGTTTCCCACGCGCGCCAAAAGTACCAAGAATGTGGAAGTAAAAGGGTATAAATTACCCTCCCTGCCTTTGCTCAGACCTTTGGAGGGCCACTTGGTTCTTCTGTTGGGCAATGCAGTCCAGGTCCCGTAACCTTTGGTTCCCTGACCAGGAAACCCAACGGCACTGGCCCAGTGTTGCCACCAGTTTGGGGCAATGGGGCCCGGTGGGGGGTGGGGTGGGGGGGAATGACGGAAGGAAGGTCGTAAAGGAGAAGGCGCGCCGGCCTGATTTCCGGCAGTCTCCCGCCCGGTGGCCGCGGAGGGCCCCGCCCCGCAGTTCCCACCCAGACTCAAAGGAGACTTGGCAGGTGAGGACCTGGTCCCGACGTCAGATTCCGGTAAGGCCTGGGGCCCCAGACCCAGTCAAGCCACCCTCCCCCACCCCGGGCAGGGTCACCTCCCTAGAAAGGGAGGGGAAACTGATCATTTCCCAGAAACTCTTAGAAGTCTCACACCTAGAGACTTCCGGGGGAGAGGTCCCTCAGGTGAGGAACCCCCCCCATAGGGGTGAGAGGAAGGAATTTCCAAACGGAATTCCACAGGTCAGGGCTTCCCGGGGAGGGGGGAGGAACTGTAAGAACTTCTGGGGTGAATGTGAGTGAATGTGCAGTTTGACCTGGCTTGTAGGGCAGACTGATTCTGTGGCTCCCTGGGCGGGCACTCTTCGCGTCCCCAAAAGCCTACGGAGTCCGAACAGGCCCTAACCTGTTTCCATGGTGACCTCATAAGGTCTAAGGCGAGCCCTTCAGGGCACCAGTCCGGGGTTCATACGGACTCGCTAAGAGGCACCCAGATCCCCTCCGGGAGGGCAGACAGGCGGGCATCTGACTGGTCTCTCCTCTGGAGGGGCCCCCACCCTATGTCTCTGCACCAAGGACACAGGGAGGGAACACACATGGTGGACAAGAGAGCCCCTACTCATCATGGGTGGAAGCTCTTCAAAATCTAGTCTTAGACTGTATGCTCAAAATTATAAGAAGGGATTCTCAGACCCTGGGATCAAAACGTCTCCTGGAAAATTAGGCACATTACGTGAACTGGAATGGGTCACCTTTGGGGTCAGACTGGCCCTCCGAGGGTGCCCTGAGACCTACCTACCACCCAGGTCATTTACAAAATTATGGTCGGGACTCTTGGACACCATGACCAATTCCCATATATTGATTTCTGACTTCTGGTAGCCCAAACTCTGCCCCCATAGATCCGATTCTGTGCTAATAGGAAGGACCAAAGTAGGACATTTGTAACCCAAGTAAGAAAGCACAAAGGTTGTAAGGAAGCAAAGCCTATCTGGGAGGCCCTGCCCGGGGGCATCAGGGGCAGTAATGAGCATGAGCTCTGGACAAGGATGAGCCCATCAGGGAGCATGGGGACCACAGTCCTCCTCTGACTGGAGGCCTAAAGCTGAACTGCGGAAAGACAGTGCTCCTGCTTCTTCTAAGCGGCATGTGTGGCGGGATATCTGATTTAGCCGCTCAGACAGCCCACAGGGAACTTGATCCAGACGGAAACAGCAAGTAAAATAACAGGAGCTCTCATATCTCCGTTTAAGGGGCGGAGTGCATCTGGGCGCCTCAGTGGTTAAGCATCTGCCTTCCCCTCAGGTCACGATCTCAGGTGTCCTTCAGGACAGGAACTTTAAGGAATATTCCCAAGCAGCTGCCGAAACTCCCTGTGTTTTGGGGAAATTCCCTGTCTTCTCTGGCCCGAGGTGGACTGCCTATCCCCGCCCCCCTCTGTTGGCGGGAAAATGTGGCGTCTGCCCCTCTGGAGGTGATAAGCTCCTGAACTGGGAACCCTTTCTCTGCCCTCTGGCAGTACTCCATTTCTTCTGCCTCCAGATCCCCCTTCTGCTGGTTCTGCACCACCTTGGGTGTGGCCTGCATTGCTGGCTTCTAGACCATCCCTGGTGCCTCAGGCACCAATGGTTCCTCCCTTCACTATCAAGGAGCCAAAAGAGTACCCCCGAACCTAACACCACCCACTCCAGATTTCCCGTGTGTCTCAGGTGAAAATTGACCATGGGGAGGATCCAGGTGGAACTTAATTCAGTGTTAAAGTTTGTCGGTTTAATTAAGATGGACGTGTCTTTTAAATTATCAGCAGTAAACATGAAACTTCTATTCTGCCAAGGTCTACTGAAGGTCAAGTAATCTCGTGTTAATCTCTTGCAATTTGTTAACAAAAAGATGACTATGCTGGTGGTTAATGGTCTTGAAGTTTTCTTGCGTAATTAAGATAGCTTTCAAAGTCTTTGGTAAACTAAAACTTTAAAGTTTTGCTTGGATGATAAATGAGAATTGAATTCGTTGGACATCTAGGTCTTTCCCAAATAGGATAAAGTGCTAAATCATTAATTACTGGACATAGGTTTGTGCTTTTGACTTCTTACTGCAAAGAAACTAAGGATATTTAAATCTGTTGGCAAACATGTTTTGTGCTTAACTGATTCACAAATTTGCCATCTAAAGAATTCTTATGTAACAGTTCACAATTGGTTGTTCCTTAGTTTTCGCTGGAGATTGTTTCTAAAGAGTGCAAAATTCTGCTCACTGGGACTGATGGAAATAAGGGAAACAACTCTGTATATGGAAAAGTAGGAGATATGTAAGAAAGATAAGGAATGGGAATGCATTTTTGTTGAAGGTAAAAGAAGGTAATTTTGTCCTAAATGAGATGGTTGTTTGGAAAGACATGGCTGGGGACAGAATCTGAATGCAAAGGAAAGTTATAGAAGTTTTATGGAGGGAAAACTTTGAAATGGAATCTTAGATGTGGTCAGGACAGACCAAGATTGAAATGAATGGATTTTAAAGAACATTAGTATAAGACTGAGAGTCTGCTTTCTCTGTGTTCAGAAAGACAAAGTATTCTCCAATTGTTGGTCTGCTCTTGATAAGAAAATACAAATAGTTGTTTTCTCCCTGCCTGCCTAGAAAAACCAGTTTCTATGTCTTGCCTCTATCGTGTCTTCAAAGTCCCTAATCCTATTTAGGCATGTGCTTTAAAACTTTCTAAGGTTTTAACAAACTTCCCCAAGATTTAAATCAGGAACAAGGTCTTGTTGACTAATTAGGCTTGCTTGTTTGGTAGGCAATGTTCTGATTCTGGCTATGGAAGTGTCACATATCACAGAATAACTGAGTTTCCTCGTCAATCGTATCGTAGTGAACTCTTCTATCAGCTCGTTAATCATGTCCTATTCTGAGTTTCTGTCATTTATAATTGTTCTAATTCTCTTGTAAAATGAGTTTCATCTTCAAGGAGGTTCATACGAAGGACTTTTAGGACAATAGAGGTATTCAGTATCTTCCAGATCAGAACTGAAATGAGTAAGAACTTCCAGAACTAAGTAGAAGCCGCACTCAAACAGAGCAAGAATCAGTGGCAGGGGACTGAATGAACTAAAAAGATGGTTATAGTTTTGTGATGCTTGTTTGAAAAATGTTGCTGGTTCCTTAGTGGTCACTCTTCCTGATTAAGGAAACTGAAGATTTCTATGACTTACAGAAACATGATAAAATAATCATTTGTAATCAAATTAAAGCATCTGACTTTTCTCTCTGTGGGAACCCTCTGAAACTCAAAAGTTCTCAGAAAGTATACCTTCGTCCATGGCAGTCCTCGTCATTTGCATAAGTTCAGTAAGAATCTGTTCTCCTTGTAACAGGACACCATTGGAAACATTGGTTATTTTACCAAGGCTTTGATTGGAATGTCATATTTGAGAGAACACACGTAGACTCAGATATGACCAAACGGCTTTAAGGAATGGAGGTTGGCTATATGAAACCCAGAGCCATAAAGCCTCTTGGAAATGTTGGTCTGGTACCTTGCTTACAGAGTTTCCAGCAGCCTCACCAGGTGAGTGAAGAATGTCACACTTCCTGGCAGGTACAGGAACCTCAGGATACTTTGGGGACCTCATGAAAAGGAATCTGCCCAAATCTTACAGGTATCGCAGGTATGTCTGATGGCAAGTACTTGGCTTGGCTTCTGGCCTGGAGAGGCTACTAAAAGTTCAACCTTGAGATTCCTTATAAAAAGTTCCAACAAAGCAGATTCTAAAAGTTCTATATGATCACTCACTGTTCTTGCTGAGCTTATGTAAATAATTAGGCCAAGTTTGTTAAAACTGGACTTGTTTTTCAAATAAATTAGCCCTGATTTGGCTACCTCTGGAAATGAGGGTTATTTTAGAGAGAAAAATTACGTTTAAATAGCCCACCTTTGTGGATGTTAAATTCTAGATTTGATTGTCTGTAAATGTTTGTTGTTTACCTAAGTTAGACAACTCGAGGGAAACTTAAGAGAAACTACCACAGTAATTCATATATAGACAATCTTCTTGCTTTTTATTCTGTGGGAATAATAACAGAACCCCATGAGCACATAATTATTTAAACATCCAGAAAATGGGATTAATTCCCCAACAATTGTATAACTCAACTAGCACCTTGACCAATTCTGTGTGGTTGGAATGATGAAATCATGCCCTAAAAGTCAGAGCATGCCTCACTCCAAAGGGTTAATTATAGATTTGTAGAGATAATGATGGACCCACTTTCTCTATGTTTGGATTGGATGATGCACTGGGGGATGCCCTTATCTCCCGAGACACGTTTTCTCCCACTTGCCAGTGATCTTTTGTAATTAGAATATTAATGTTTTACCTCACACAAAGAGGTCTTCTTAATGATGTTATTTTTTAGTCATATTTATCCTAGAAGCCACCTCTATTGAGGTACAATTGCAAACAAGGGCTTTAGCTAAGCAAACAACAGCCCTTCTGGTGAAAGGAGCCTCAAAGGTCACTATGGGACAGTCCCTGACTGTAATGACTTCATATCAGGTCAAGATTTGTCTTAAGAGACCAAAGGCCCCCTGTGGATGATGGGGACTGACTTATTAAATACCTATGCTATGCTGACAGATACACCTGAAATAATACTTAAAACTTGTCAAACTTTAAACCCAGCTACCCTTATGCCTGGACCTGAACATCGTACTTCTATAGAGCATAACTTTTGTTTATTCTAGTCAACTGGATTTAAAAGATTCCCACACCCTATAATTCATTTCAAAGGCTCTATGGCAGGCCACCCCCTGTAATAAGCAGGTTTAGAGGACACCTCAAACAGATTGGAAACCTAGAAGTGTCCCAATACCTCCAAGCCCTGGGAAAAACTCTATTTAGAAAGGACCCCCTCAAACCACAGTGGACAGGGCCCCACACTATTGTTCTAACCACCCCTACTGCCCTCAAGGTCCCAGGTGTCACCCCATGGTCCACCACGTTAGAGTAAAGAAGGCTCACCATTTGGACAAATCACACCAGCGGAAAGCCCAACCAGACCCTACAGACCCGCTTTGGCTCCACCTTTGTCAAGACCCCTCTGACTGATGGACAGCTGTTGGCCAGGGTCCCTGGCTATCATCGGAGCGATATCCCCTCACCTCAGGAGTTGGACTTTACGCCACTGCCCCTTCTGATTGGACTTTCTCCCGGAAACTTTTTTTTTTTTTTAAAGATTTTATTTATTTATTTGAGAGACAGAGAACGTGAGAGAGAGCATCAGAGGAAAGAAGGTTAGAGGAAGAAGCACACTCCCCATGGAGCTGGTAGCCCGATGTGGGACTCGATCCCGGAACCCAAGGATCATGACCTGAGCCGAAGGCAGTCAGTCGCTCAACCACCTGAGCCACCCAGGCGCCCTCTCCGGGAAACTTTTTATTGCTTATTGGGCAACCTTGGGAACCTTAAGATGGATTGCTAAGTTCATAGAAAACACTGTTACCAGGCGAGCCACTGCCCAGATATTAGCTTTGCAGGGCTATCAGCCCATAGTAGATGATGATGCCCTCTAAACTAGGTGTTTAAAGGGGCATCAAAGGGGAATGATAAGGAAAAAACTGTTTTCTAAGATGGCCAACCAAACCAGCAAGGGAATTCCAGTCCTTGTCTCAAAGCCCTTCCAGGTTCTTCCTTCCTACCTCGTTTTTGTGTGCAACAAAAGTACCAAGTATGCAGAAGTAGAAAGGTATAAATTACCCTCCCTACTTTTGCTCGGGGCTCAGATCTTTGAAAAACAGTCTCCTCTGAGCCCACCAGTGCTAAATAAACCTCCAATCTTCCAAAGTCTCTGAGGGCCGCTTGGTTCTTCTGTCAGGATCCAGTCCAGGTTCCACAACACAACTGGCCCTACAACATGGTGGAAACGATCTGGTCCTCAGATCATGGTCCGACAGGTGAGACAACAGGATTGGTCCTTGGGCTCTGGTTAGACAAGAGAATGCCCTTGCTTCCAGAAAATACACTTAAAAGTATTTAGAGGTAAAGTGTCACCGTGTTTCCAACGTGGATCCACCAAATGGCTCTCCTACCTTTGCTTGCATACCTCCACTGATGAGCAACTCATTTTAAGCAGCTCAATTTTGTTCTATGACCACATAAATGAATTGGAAGGGGATTATCAGATTGAAAGAAATTATAGTTCATTGTGACTTAAATGCTAAGATAAATATAATTATTTTATAGTGAATGAAACTGGCTCTTTGGCCCGAGATAGAAAATGGGCGTTTTGAGAGTACACGGTGAGATTGCATGCAGTCCTGGGAGGTGAAGATAATGTTTACCAAGTACACCACCTAGTGGCCAAAGCTTGAACAAACCGCTCTGGGCAACAACCAAGGTCTCCCACCAAAAAGGTCAAGATGAGGAGAGAGAAAAAGACCAAATTAATTTTACGTTGACACCCAGCAGAACACAAAATGCACAATTTTTATAAAAGATTGAAACAATACAGTAAAATTTGGGAGAGTATTTTTTTAGCAGCAAGCTGGACATATTCCTTTCCTATGCAGAGAAATTAATAAATAATCTCTTAAGGTCGAACCCAGACTCAATAATAGACCAGACATAAAGAAAACCATATTCTCAATGCAAACAGATGTCATTTACTTACTGTCCATAGTGAAGACAGTTACACAAGGAAAAATATGAAACAAAATTATAAAATCTCAAATGGCTTGCTTGAGTCAATCACCTCAGTTCCTAGAAGAGGCAAAGATGTGTCCATCAGAAAGGAATCATGCATGTGGAAATACTGCAAAATGATGAACTTCCATGGGCATATTAAATGTGGCTTAAGAAATGAGAATGCAATGCAAATTGTTTTACATATTCACCAAATATGAAATTCAACAACACCACTTATGGTCTGTTCAATTATTTTCAATTTCTGCAGGTATATGCATGATTCAGATACGGCTTACTCTAGCTTATGCAAACCAATTACCAACAAGCAGGCATCATCCCCTCTGCCAGGATTAGACAGTCCAGTGCAATCATTAGCAGGGGAATTGGGAAGTTGGTGTTGTCATAGTCTCATGAAGAATGTCAAGTCTTGAAAATCTTGAATCTCAGCTTTGGAAGGGCACTTGAAAGGTCATTCAGTCTGGCCAATTAGTTGATGCTTGAATCCCTTCTTTAATACCTCCAGCAGTGAATACTCAACCTCATTTAAGACTGGGGAGTGATGGGGAGCTCAAAGCTATGTCCCAAAGCTCTTTCCATTCTAAGACCACAATTTAAGAAGTCTGGCTAAAAAGACCTATTAAAGAGACCATGTGGAGTGGCCACATAGAGAAGGCACATAGAAATGAAGAAGGTCTAAGAATGCACGGACACAGACTCAGCTTTTCCAGCATCTCAACTGAGCCTAGCCTTCCAATCATCTCTGGGTGCTGTAACAATGTGTAAGCAGACTATCTCGGCTCTTCTAGCCCAGCTGAGCCTCCAGAAGACCACAGCCCCAGCGTTCATCATGTGGAACACAAGAACAGCCCAGCTGGCCCTAGGAATCCAAAGACCCATGAGAGAAAATCATACAGTGGTTATTTTGAGCCACTGTACGTAGGGATTTTTTTTTCCAGTCCAATAGTGAGACTTAAATGGTCAGAGCAATATGCACAGTGTTATGGCAGTTATTAATATTTATTAGAGAGAGAACTAAAGTGTGAGCATGAGCTGGGGGAGGAGCAGAGGGAGAGGGACAAGCAGAACCCATACAGAATGTGGAGCCCGACTCGGGGCTGCAGCCCCATCCCGTGACCCTGAGATCATGACCTGAGCTGAAAGCAAGAGTCGGATGCTTAACCGACTGAGCTACCCAGGCGCCCAGCAGTTTTCAATTTATCACCTCTTAATTTCAAGTTCATACTTTGTTGCCTTATCTGTGAAAAAGTGACCCGGTCCCTTTAAAATTTCTTTCTTTTTCTGGCACAAATGTTAAGCTTCATCCTTAGAGAGCGCTAGAAAGACAGTCCAAGAGGAAGGGTTCCAGGGGGCTCTGCACTAGGTTGGGGGGAGCAGCTCCTTTCCAGTGCTTGGATGATTGCTAGAGGCCTGTGGGACACACCTTTCCTCATGTTTGGGCACCATATATATTAGATATATAAACATAAATTATAAAAATTGTAGTTATAAAATATATATTAAATATATATATATTTTTAACATTTTCTTACTTCAAGGAGGGAGGATTGGAGGCAAGACATGTTGGTCATGGAATTGTACTTTTCTACTGTTTGAACTCCTGGTTGGCAACAGTGAATTCCCTATGATTTGGGCTTCAAACTGACCCACAATTTCAAGGCCTCTCTTTGCCTTTGACACTGACACACATTTCTATAGATTTTTGTTTTGATGATCATATATAAGCTGTTCAGCAGGAGAACAAATCATCCGCATCCTCTCACCGAATCAGACACATGCATAACCTTCCACAGGTACTAGCCGGGCAGTAGAGAGTAAAGAACCACATTTTCCAATGCTTCTGAGATGTTCCTAGGAAAGGAGAGCAGTTAGGCTAGTTGGGACCAATATTCTTTCAGCCAACCTAGGTAGACCACAGTTAAAAGAGTTTGATATTCAATTGTCTAGGTTGAGTGTGATTTATTATTGTCCTCTGAATCCAGTCATTCAGCTGGTAATGAATGTGATTAATGTCCTAAGAAATGATTGACACAATCACCGTGCTAAATAATGATGGGAAGGAGGCAGAATTGGAAAGTATGTTGTGGGCAAAAATGCAAATTAGAGCCCAGCTGATGTTTTATTCAAATGAGATATAACCCAAAGCCCAGCCCAGAAAGTGAATAAAGCATATTAAATTGATTTGCCTCTGCAATTTTTTTTTTTTTTTTGATTTTGTTTATTTATTTGACAGAGAGCACAAGCAGGCAGAGTGGCAGGCAGAGGCAGAGGGAGAAGCAGGCTCCCCACTGAGCAAGGAGCCTGATGTAGGACTCCATCCCGGGAACCTGGGATCATGACCTGAGCCGAAGGCAGCCGCTTAACCAACTGAGCCAACCAGGCGTCCCTGCCTCTGCAAATTCTAGAGTATGACTGGATGTGTACATATCCAAAGAGTCATTAACAGTGCCACTCAATCCAATTATATGAGTTTTATAGGCATCTTGCTGTGACAATAATTGAAAACAATGTCAAGTATTTTGGTTTCCTCAAATTACTGTATCTTCAGGTCAGTGAAAATGTTTTCACATTTGCTAATTCATGATCTTTTTCCATCCATCAAAAAAAGAGTTTGATACATATCCTATTTACTTACTATAATGGAAATTGTTCATTACATTTTGAGGACTGATCATCTTGGAAAGAATTTGTCTTTCAGGGAAAAAAAAATGTATTTCATCTATGTTTTAAAACTTTGAGGACAGATCTGGACTAGCCTGGAGTCATAGAAATCTACAACTTCTGGATGGAAAAGAGGCCATGGCATTTGCATTGGTCAGGTTTCTTGATGGCAAATAACAGAATGACCCCAGCTAATTTAAGGTTAACTGTTGACAAACTAAACTCAACGTGGAGGCTGGAGGATCAGCCTTAGAAATTAGGCATGATCCAACATGAGGCTGACTGGCTGGAACCACAGCAAAGATCAGGCTTCAGGAACAGTATGCTCAGGGCTCTGCTGACACCACTTTCAGGGGACATTGCCCATGCAAACACCAGGGCCATCGGAGAACACCACCTTGGGGAATGATTCTAATTGCACTTTGCTTTCGTTCCTGGTCATCTGATGGGCCAGTGGACATTCTGGGCCCCTGGATTTGTGAGGGGCATGAAACAGGAAGACCCCATCCTGACTTTCCTCTGTGAGGGATGGGGTACCACATCCCATGGATACCTCGCAGAGTGGGGTATTCCTGCAAATTAAAAAATTGGTGGATCCGGGGACAGTCTGGATAAAGCTAACAACTGTTTACAATGTTCATCCCTAGCGTGCAGGCAGATTCTGACTTGTAGGTCCCATGACAGTTCCTCTCACATCCCAGATCAACACTTGTGTTCCTTACATCCTGTCCGCACCTGTCCCATTATTTCCTCCCAGCCCTCCTGATCCACCAGTGGGGGAAGCCCCCACTGCTATCCCCTCCCCCTTCCTGTTGGATCTTTCTCTCCAGGTCCTGAGAGCCAGGCATCGCTGGCTGGCGTTTGAAGGATGAGGGGGGAGGGGGAAGCAGAAGGCCCATCTGCAGAGGAGGCTTTTTGTTCTCACTGTCAAGGCTGCAGCAGGAGTGCTATGTGTTGATACCCACAGTTAGAAGTCTGGGTGCAAAGAGGAGCTCTGTCTGTTGGACCGTTAGCCCAGAGCCTGCTGACAACAACCTTGAATCCTAACACAGCCAATTGCTTTAAATATAGCCCAAACAAGTATATTTTTAGGATCTAGAGCCTGCCAGCTATGCATACTGCAGGGAACTGAACTGCACCCAGCAACAGTTAGCCATGCACAAGATAAACCCCAAAGGCCATACAAGACCCCAAACCTCTGCCGCCCTCCAGGGCTTTGAATCAGAGCCTCCCCGCCTTGCAGCTGAATGGCATCGCCTAAACACACAGCCCCTTCTCCGAATCCCCGCTCCCCTGAGAGTTCCCTGGCCATCATCCCCTTTGCGGATGGCAGCTCCTCCCCAGGGTATCTGGAAGATCTCCTGCAAAGAACTTCCTTTCTCAAGCAAGCCGGTCCTAGTGCTGCCCGATAAGCATGCTGGGCCATACTGCCATCTCCTGGCCCTGTCTTTTCCTGCATCAGCCCTGAAATTCTCCAGTGCACCTTGGCGCCTTCCTTTTCTTTCTTTCTTTCTTGCTTTCTTTCTTTCTTCCTTCCTTCCTTCCTTCCTTCCTTCCTTCCTTCCTTCCTTCCTTTTAATTGACATATAATGTATTATTTGTTTCAGGGGTAC
The DNA here is from genome assembly GCA_028533885.1 of Nasua narica. Taxonomy (NCBI): domain Eukaryota; kingdom Metazoa; phylum Chordata; class Mammalia; order Carnivora; family Procyonidae; genus Nasua; species Nasua narica. The sequence goes on from CM052813.1 coordinate 12,092,705, forward strand.
AGGTCTGTGATTCATCAGTCTTACACGATTCACAGCGCTCACCCTAGCACCTACCCTCCCCAATGTCCATCCCCCAGCCATTCAATCCCCCCTCCCCTCTCCCAACCCTCAGTTTGTCTCCTGAGATTAAGAGTCTCTTTTGGTTTGTCTCTCTCTGGTTTCGTCTTATTTTATTTTTCCCTCCCTTCCCCTATGATCCTGTCTTGTTTCTCACAGTCCTCATATCAGTGAGATCATAGGATAATTGTCTTTCTCTGATTGACTTATTTGGCTTAGCATAATACCCTCTAGTTCCATCCCCGTTGTTGCAAATGGCAAGATTCGGGTTTTTGTTGTTGTTGCTTTTTTTTTTTTTTTTTTATGTGCCTTGCCTTATCTTGTCCATTATTCAGAACTTACGATCAGGACTAAATTTCAGCCAGACCAAGAGTTAAACAGGCTTCTGTGAACTAACCCCAAACATAACCATCCGATATAGATAGAGTGACCTGCTGTCTTGGATTGCCAGGACTGTTGGGTTTTCTGGACTGAGGGTGTTTCCGGGATGTTGAACGATCAGTGCTAAAACTGGAAAAGTCCCCAGTAATCTCCGTGAGTTGATTACCTTAGGCGTAACTGTTTCTGTGGGAAAATACATTCTTCCATCCAAACCGTTGATTTCAAGTCAACTCAGGGATTACAGTCTCTGGAGACAACCTGTTGGAAAGTATTTGCCCCGCCAATTCAGTGTGATCCAGCTTGTAAGTCGGCAGACCTAGGGATTTAATATGATTTTCTGACAGCTTCACCGGACTCTTAATGTTCAGGAATATTTTATATAGACTAAACCTAGGATATCAAAGATACTAAGAGAATATCTGTGTCTTGGCTGAGTCAAAGAAATTTTTTTTTTAAAGATTTATTTATTTATTTGAGAGAGAGAATGAGAGGGGAGAAGGTCAGAGGGAGAAGCAGACCCCCCGCAGAGCCGGGAGCCCGACATGGGACTCAATCCCGGGACTCCGGGACCATGACCCGAGCCGAAGGCAGTTGCCCAACCAACTGAGCCACCCAGGCGCCCCCAAAGAAATATTTTATAGTGGCCCACAAAAGGAGTCAAAACATGGCTAAAGTCTTTCTTTAGAGATTTTTCGTTAAATGTTTGGTAATTTCTGGTTCCTGGTCCAAATTCACTCCAGCAGGCCGGCGAGACCATGCTGGCCAGGAACCCGATCGGCAGAGCAGCTGCCCTTGAAATCTTGTGGGAAATGTTGTCACCAACATTTCAAGGTCAGCTCTGCAGGCGGGTAAGGCTCATGGTTGAAAATTACGGACACTAAAAAAGAAAGAAAGAAAGGACATTACGGACACTAATGAAACAAAACTCAAAGTCCTTTGAGTCCTGCACATCGATGTAGGTGAAGCTCTCTACTTTCAGGAATTCCTGAATCTATTTTCTTGGGAACCAGAAAAACAAACAAACAAGGTATTGTGGGGGGTGGCATGAACTTGTTCTTTAAATTTAAATTCCTGGGCGCCTGGGTGGCTCAGTTGGTTAAGCAACTGCCTTCGGCTCAGGTCATGATCCCGGAGTCCCGAGATCGAGTCCCACATCGGGCTCCCAGCTCCATGGGGAGTCGGCTTCTCACTCTGACCTTTTCCCTTTCATGCTCTCTCTCACTCTCTCTCTTTCCTAATAAATAAATAAATAAAATCTTTAAATTTAAATTCCTATCTCAATACGTTTTTAATGGAACATCATTTGAACCTGTGAAAAAGCCCACTTAGCATGATATTTGTGTTAACTTGGGTTCTCCCTAAAAATACAGCCTGAGAAAAGACCTTGGATCTAGGTAGTTTATTGGAAGGTGGTCCCCAGAGGCAGGAGTGAGGGAACTGGAAGTGTAGGTGGGAGAGACCCTGAAAAGTATACCGTTTCCGTGGATCAGAAATTTGGGAAGAGCTTGGCTTGGCAGTTCTGACTTGGGGGCCTTTCATAAAGTTGTCAGTCGACGTCACCTCGAAGCATAGTCATCCAGAGGCTTGTCTAGGGTTAGAGGATCCTTCTCTAAGGAGACTCACCCCCAAGCTGCAAGTTAGCCTCAGCTCCCATCATACAGCCCTCACAGCATGGCAGCTGGCTTCCCCAAAGCAAGTGATCCAAAAGGCCATGGTGGAATGTGTACTACATTTCATTATGACGCCTTGAGAGTCAACAACAGAGTTTCTTCCTCTATGTGCTATTGGTACACAGACCAGTCCCAATTCAATGTGGGAAAGTCTACATGAGGGCAATTTCAGGAAGAAAGGTTTATGGGGGGTCATCTGGAAGCTGACTTCCACTTAGCCTCAGTTTCTTTATCAATGGGAATCATTATAGGACTATCTCATAGGGTTGTTGAGAATAGTAAACTAGATTCTTAATATTTTGCCTGGAATAGTAAATGCTCAACACATTCTAGTTATTCCTATTATTATGAACTTTTTCTTCCTTCTACTCAGTGACAGACCACCTTCGTAGTGGCTGTATATATATTTTTTAAGATTTTATTTATTTATTTGACAGAGAGAGAGAGCAACAGAAGCAGAGGGAAAAGCAGGGACTCTCTGCTGAGCAGGGAGCCCGATGTGGGGCTCGATCCCAGGACCCCCGGATCATGACCTGAGCTGAAGGCAAATGCTTAACCAACTGAGCCACCCAGGTGCCCCCATAGCAGCTGTATACTTGCAGTTATAATTTATAATTATCACTGGCCATATTACCGAAAGCGTTTGAGACTGCTCTCTATCTGAATTGAACAAACCAGTGCAAAAGGTAAGTAAGAGCAGCAGGTTACCTGAAACCCTGAGAGGTCTCTCAGCTTGAGAGCTTTAAAGTATGATTATCACTCTATTCATAGCCTGCCATCCAGTTCACACCGCCCCTGCCCCGGAAGGCTTAGCTACACCTTCCTCCTCCCCTGGCATCACCCTGGTCATGCTACGTAGTGATGAAACCTGAGAGCTGCTGCAGCTTGTGAAAACTCACCTGTGTCCATCATGCTGGGGGATGTATTTCCTTCTGGGGCCTAAATCTCCCTCCAGACACCCCCAGCTGCTACCTGACTTTTTTGCAATCAGAATAGGATCCTGATGATCTGGCGTGTTTCATTTTGATTTGGCTTGACTCCTATTCTTTGGGAACAGCTCTGTGGATAGATTTTATTACCTTATGTTCCCCAAAGCTGCTCTAATTCTCACCTGGGTCACAGTTTAATGTATTCTCCTTTGTCTCATCCAGTGACACAGTGATTTATGAATAAACCTAACATCTTTGGCCAGAGAAAAACTCTGATGGATAGAGGCACATAATTTCTCCCTTTTCCAGTTGTACTTTTGGGGGGAAACTCAATAGCTCTACTGTTTCCTGCTTTTCTCCCCCAAATTGCCTTTGCGGGTTGTATTTGCTTTTCTGTTACTTGGTCTTGGCCGAGCTTGTTTTGACATCCAGTAAAAGCCTGAAGCTTAGAGCAGTAGTCCTCAACCTTGGCTGTTCATTAGGATTGCCTGAGAGCTTTTTAAATTCCCAATACCTTGGCCACACAGCAAACTAAATTGCATAAGGATCTCTGGGCATAGAACCCAGGCATCAATATTTGTTTTAAGCTGCCTACACTGATTCCAGTGTACATCCAAGGTTGAGAGTAGTGATTCTCAAGTGTTTCAACCTTCGAAGCTTATCATTCTTCAGAATTGAGGACCCCAAAGAGTTTCTGTTTACGTGGATCATCTCTATAGATATTTAGTATATGAGCTATCAACACAGGAAAGGAATTGTTAATCCACTTAAAAATAGTGGTAATAAATTTGCATATTAATATAAATTTTATGAGAAATAGCTATATTTTCAAAATAAAAAATTTAGAGAAGTGGCTATGTTTTACATACATTTTCCAATCTCTTCAATGTCTGGCTTAATGAAAGATAGTTGGATTCTTAAAGCTGCATCTACAAGCAGTCTCTTGTGATTCCAGCATGTCTTGTGGCTTCTGAAAATCTCTCCATAGCCATGCAAGAATGAGAGTAAAAAAGGCAAATTTGTGTACTACTATGAAAGTGGTTTTGACTTGGTAGACCCCTGGGGGTCCCTGGACCACACTTTGAGAACGGTTGTGCTAGAAGGCTCACATCCTCTGATGTGAGTGCAGGATAGGTTAGTTATAGTTACTTTTGAACCTCACTAGCTGTTTGCCCTCTCTTCCCTTTTTCAATTACCTCTCAGTTCTCCCTGCCCTTATTCCAGTTGGCCTCTAGAGGGAGCCCACCGCCCTTGGCGCCAACCCAGACAAATGTGCTGACCCTGGGTCAGGTTTAAGCAGGAAGATGAGGGCAGGGAGATCTTGGGCTAAGAAGAAAAGGAGTTCAAGTTTTGACTTGTGTCACAGTCTCTCCCAATCTCTCTCTCTCTTAGAAGGCTGGCAGTGTTTGACCATTTTCTTTGGAGACCTGCCCTTTGTTACTTTCAGTAATTTGGTGCAACAAAGAACCATCAGGGTACGGCCTGGAGCAAGGGTTTTCAAACTTCACGTTCATGGGGCGCCTGGGTGGCTCAGTGGGTTAAAGCCTCTGCTTTCAGCTCAGGTCATGATCTCAGGGTCCTGGGATCGAGCCCCGCATCGGGCTCTCTGCCTGCCTCTCTGCCTGCTTGTGATCTCTCTCTCTCTCTCTCTCTCTCTCTGTCAAATAAATAAAAATTTAAAAAATAAAATAAAAAAGTCTAGCATTTAAAAAAAAAACAAAAAAACTTCACGTTCATCAGAGTCAACCGGAAAATTGGTTTAAAATGCAGCTTCCTGGGACCCTACCCCCAAAACATTGATTTCATAGGACACAGATTCCTCGGTTCCTACCCCCAAAACCTTGATTTCATAGGGCGCAGTTGAGGCTCATGAATCAGCATATTGAAACAGGCCCCTGAGGTCATTCTAATCCAGGTGTTCTGAGGACTTTGCTCTGAGAAACCGTGACCTGAGAGAAGAAGCAATCTGGGCCTGAGTATTCCAGGCAAAAAGATCTCAGGCTAAACCTCCTTCAGGAGAGTTTAGGGTGCAGACCCCAGTTCATCGCTGTGCTTGCTTTATTCTGTGCTGTGTTCATGCTTCTGCTAAGGGCTCTAACTCAGTGTCACCACGGCCCTCTGGGTTCAACACCATATCACTCATCATGGCTAGAAAATTGCCCTCAGCAGGGCACCTGGGTGGCTCAGTCGGTTAAGCAGCTGCCTCTGGCTCAGATCATGATCTCCAGGTCCTGGGATCAAGCCCCCTGTTGGGCTCCCAGCTCAGCAAGGAGTCTGCTTCTCTCACTGCCTCTCCCCATGCTCAGGCTCTCTTTCTCAAATGAATAAATAAAATCTTTTTTTAAAAATTGCCTTCCAGGGCACCTGGGTGGCTAAGTGGGTTAAAGCCTCTGCCTTCAGCTCAGGTCATGATCTCAGGGTCCTGGGATCGATCCCCGTGTCGGGCTCTCTGCAGGGAGCCTGCTTTCCCCTCTCTCTCTGCCTGCCTCTCTGCCTGCTTGTAATCTCTCTCTGTGTGTCAAATAAATAAATAAAATAAAATAAAAACTCTTGCTTTTCTTCCCTCTTCCAGAATTTCTTTTGTTATTTTACATGGACTCTGTCACTGTTTCCAAATGGAAACACACTGGAGAATGTTCAGTGGAATCATCCAAGAATCGACTAAAACCAAGCACCATGGCCCAAAAGCACCAAGTGAAAACGTGGAGAAGGGGAAATTGGACACAGATAAGGGAGCCATCTCTGGCTCCCATGTATGAAGACTTGTTTTAAATGACTTTACGAGTAAAATTCAGATAGTGGTGGAAAACTCGGAGACAAAATATTTTGGTTCATTCTGCAGCATTTTCTAAAATTAGAGCTGCCCCAAGCTGAAGTAGACTGACTTGGGAATGGTGAGCTTGCCGTCACTGGAAGTATCCAAACATAGCTCAGACTGTAATTTGGTAGGGATGACGTGGAGTGGGCTCAGCCACAGGTTGGGTGATTGGAGAGGACTTTGAATGTCCTCGCCAACCTAGAAGTCTTGACTTATGAACTGAACAAATAGGATGCTTTTGTTCTTGTAGTACCTTGCTTATTTCTTAGTGAAGACCTCCTACACAAGAAACACACCAGACCAGACCAACCTGCCCCTTTTCATAAGGAATAAGAGCTGTACATGTGGCTTAATTTGCAGGCAGGGAGGGCTTCCCTGAGTTCACGCATGTGCTGTCTTCCCTCTCTATGCTTGCAGAGTGCTTTAGAGCCTTGTGCAAGGAGCATGGTCCCAGGACCAGCAGTAGTGACCTCACCTGGGAGCTTCCTGGAAATCCAGAATCTCGGGCCTCATCTCAGACCTACTGCATCAGACTCTGCAATTGAACGTCCACTGCTGATGTTAGAGGCAAAAAACCATGTTTCTAACACCAAGTAGTCTATACACGGAAGTCTCCGTAAGTGGAGGGACAGCAGTTTGTTCATTTCTGAGGGCTTTGTGCAGAGCCGACCGACTCTAAGCACGTGCTGATTTGACGTGGTTTATAAAATGAGATAAAAGGGGGTGGGAGCAGTGCCTTGGGGGAGATGTCAGGATGGAAGTCCAGGAGGAGGAGGAGGAGTTATAAAGCAGTAGGAAGATCCTAAAGATAGTTTTGGAAACAAACTTGATCTCCTTCTCTATTTTGTCTTGGGCTCCACTCAACATTACCACTTAGGGCTGGCTATTCCAGAGGCTGCCCGGGATAAGGGCACTTCATTAGTCTGTCTGGCTATGGACTGGGCCCATAGCCACCACGTGGCAGGGAGAGAAGTGCTCCCTCTGCTGGCTGGTATCCCTCCTGTTCCCGGAGCTACTGCCCTTTTTTTTGACCCTGTATTTGCTAGCTACTACTGCGTGACAAAGTAGCTCAAAATTTAGTGGCCTAAAACACTAATAAACATTTGTTACCTCACATACTTTCTGTGGCTCAGGAATCCAAGAGCAGCTTAGCTGAGTGATTTTTAGTTCGGGTAACTTCGGAATGTCTGCCAGGGCTGTCATCTTGACCTGGGCTGGAGGATGTGCTTTCAAGATGTTCACCTTCGTGCTGTTGCCCCCTTCCCGAGTGCCCTGAGCCTGGGCAGATGCAGCTTTATTCCATATATGACTCGTGACTTCTTCAGCCCCCAGCATTTGCCCTAGCTTCCTGACCCTGCAGACCTTCTCCTGGCACTCCAATCAGAGAGGCCCAAGATGACCTTTTTCCAGCTCCAGGTGCTACATGGCCCACCTCTGGCCCGCAGAAGGCACTCATCTATCCATTGGCCCAAGAAACTGAAAATATTTGCCATTCCCAACCAGTGCTCCAGACTTCTCTCTGCGTGGCCATCAAAGCAGTTAAGCAACTTTTCTCTCACCCACTGAACGACCCAGGCAGGAGTCAGACCCTCAGTTCTCCCAGAGAAGCATCTCAGACCTTCTGAGATTTTTCCACTGAAGAATCCATTCCCATTTTGGATTTGTAAGGAGATGGGGCTCCTTAGTCCAGCTTTCTCTGCAAAGAGAGCATCTTCATCTAATTCCTTCCCCACTCCCCTGGGGTCTTTTATATACCCTTGGTATTCTTAGAGTGGCGTGAGATTGTGATGATCATGTAGCAAGTTCTCATTCACTGCCTTTAAAATTCTGTGCATGGTGATTTGGTGCCTCACACTGGACATTCACAGCTATTACATCTCGACGTCTATCGCAATTTGAATTTTTGACCTCCTGCTACACATGTGGGCATGAACTTCAGTTGTGGGAAAGTTCATGTTCTTCCCCTGGGACTGTTGGACCTCAGCCAAATAGGGATATTTAAGGAGCCTCTTCGAGGGTTGGATGGGCAAGGAGAAGTAGAAGAGTAATGAACAGGAAAGGTCTTACTTGACCTAGGACTGTATTTTAAGGGTTGCCCCCAAAGTTCCCCAGAATTATAGAAGTTTTGATCAACCCAAGGTACACGGAACATCTTGGAAGAGCTGGGGATGGGAGAATGGGGTAGTGCTGCCCTTTCCGAGACTCAGCTTTGCTCTAGCCAAGTCACATTCTAATGGGTGTCTCAGCATTCAAACCCTGCTGCCCCCCAAATACTGAATGAGTTCTCACTAAATGCCAGGCACTGTGTCTGACACTAGGGGCTACCAAAGGATGTAGCCCACTACAAAGAGCTCACAATCTATTAGTGCAGCCCTCAGGCCAGGTGTGAGTTTAAACTACTTATTGGAGGAGCCATGAACAAAATTCTTTCAACTATGCCTGACCTCCAGATTATTTTTCAAAATAGCTGCACCATTTTATATTCCCACCAGCAATGTACAAGTCTCTTTCTCCACATCTTCACCAATGCTTGCTCTTGCCTTCTTCTAGCCTCCCTACAGGTGCGAGGTGGTATCTCATTGTGCGTCTTTTTTTTTTTTTAAGTAATCTCTACACCCAGTGTGAGGCTTAAACTCAAAACCCTGAGATCAAGAGTCACATGCTTTACAGACTGAGTCACTAGGTGCCCCTCATTGTGGTTTTGATATGTATTTCCTTAATAACGAATGATGTCGAGTATTGTTTTTTCTTCTTATTGGCCACTGTATACCTTTTTGGGAGAAATTCCTATTCAAATCTCTTGTCCATTTTAAAATTGGTTATTTGTGTTCTTATTGTCTAATTGTAAGTATTTATGTATTCTAAATACAAATCCTTTATGATATATTCTAGATCTAAGCCCCTTATGACTTGTAAATATTATCTCCCATTCTATGGATTGTCTTTTCACTTTTTTTTTAAGATATTTATTTATTTATTTATTTATTTATTTATTTATTTATTTATTTATTTATTTATTAGGAGAGAGAGAGCATGAGAAGGGAGAAGGTCAGAATGAGAAGCGGACTCCCCATGGAGCAGGGAGCCCGATGTGGGACTCTATCTCGGGACTCCGGGATCATGACCTGAGCCGAAGGCAGTCGCTCAACCAACTGAGCCACCCAGGTGCCCCGTCTTTTCACTTTTTTGATGGTGTCCTTCGAAACACAAGAAATTTTAATTTATACAAAGTCCACTTTGTTTATTTTTCTTCTATTACTTGTGATTTAGGTGTTGTACCTAAGAAACCATTGCCTAATCCAAGGTCACAAAGATTTACTTCTATATTTTCTTCCTAAAGTTTTATAGTTTTAGCATTTTCATTTCAGTCCTGGATCCATTTTGAGTTAATTTTTGTATAGAGCCTCCAAATTCATTATTTTGTGTGTAATTATCCCATTGTTCCAGTACCATTTGTTGAAGAGATTATCTTTTCTCCAGTGAATGGTCTTGGCACCCTGGTCGAAAAGCAATTGATAATAAGTGTGATGGTTTATTTCTGGATTTTCAATCTTATTCCATTGATCCTTTTTGCCAACCCTTATGCTAGGTCCATACTGTAGTTTTATAGTAGGTTTTGAAATGACAAAGTCTGAGTTCTCCAACTTTGTCCTTCTATTGCAGGATTGTTTTGACTATTTGGGGTCCCTTGAATGTCCATATGAATTTTGGGATCATTTTCTACAAAAAGAGGATCATGTTATTTTCTGACTTTCTTTAGAGCAATATAGTATATTACAAGATTGATTTTCAGATGTTAAATCAATCATGCATTCCTAGAAAAAGATCACATTTAGTCATGATATATAATCCTTTTAAATGTTGCTGGTTTCAGTTTGCTTGTATTTTGTTGAGGATTGCACATAGTGTCTTTGACAAATATTTGTTGAATGAATGCATGAATTAGGCATGCATGAATGTTTACAGAGGGAAGGCCTCTTTCCTACAGGCAGACCTTAAAATACATGCATACAGATTTTGCACAGAATTTTAGGAAATTCAAGGACATGAAATTAAGTACCCTTGAAGAGTTTGGCAGGATGTATTATTGTGGGATCATGTAGACGGGAGGTGATTGTGTTGAAGCGGAAACAACATAGTTTGGAATCAAAAGACAGGGATAATAGCCTTACTTTGCTAATTCCTGGATGAGAGAATGCGTGTGGTTATCTTATTTTGATAGACTGATATTTGATAGACTCTGTTTCTTCATCTAGACAATGAAGGTGGGAGGGAAAGCTTGGGGCAGGTGTATATTTTGTTGAATAAACTCTCGGATACTTTCTCATTCTAATAGTCCATAATTTTCTAAAATACTGTGTGAAATTCAGTTGTAAGGAGAATACTTCCCATATTTTTGTAGTTCTTGTTTAATGTCTCTGGAGTTGCTTTGGGGAGAAAGATACACAAACGATTTCACTATAGTATGATAAATGCAAAATTTATTTATCAGAGCACAGAAAAGAAAATGGCTAATCCTCCTTAAGGGGGTACAATTAAGCTTTCGAAGAAGATGGCATGTGAGCTGGGCCTTGAGAAACACATAGGAGTTCACCAGCTACAGAAGACAGAGTAGGAAGATGATATTTGTCAATATTTCAACTAGTGTGCTTTCTGTTTCGAAATTTTTATTTAAAATTTTTCAGGAGATAAATTTTTCATTTGCTTCGAAAGCGTTCCCATAAATAATATGTGAAAGAAAAATCCCTTGGTCTGAGCTGGCCTTTTCTATCTACAGAGGACTCCATAGTGTGTTACGTTACTCTTGAACTCTGAATTTCCTGGACTGAGTATGTGACTGAGGTTAATTAGAAGAGGCAGAAAGACTCTAATTTTAGGGGTCTTTAAATCATAGTGGAACTTATAGGTGTCAGATTGGACCTTCAAGATGACTTGACGGTTCTTTGGTTCTTTCTAATTTTATTCCTTTCCAGATGTCATGTCACCACGCCTCCAGTAGGGGGCATGCTTTTTAAATTATGTTCCCTCACAAATTTGATTCTACATCCTTTTTACTTCTGGTTTGTGGGCTTTCGTTTTTGTGCATTTGTCTCTTCTGTAATTTTTTTAGGGTGCAGGAAATAGGAAATACTTAAAACGAGGTTCATTTCAGATCACAAACAAGAAGTCAAAAAAAATTTTCCCAACAGAAAGAAACTAGGTGATAATGAGTGCTTTGCTTTCAGGAAGTGCAACAAAGCCCGTGTTCAAACTTGCAAGGTAAAGTGAAGAGGAGGAACTACCCAGAAAGCTGAGACAAAGTAATGCATTTTGAAAACGTCTTTGGGAGATTTATGTTCAATTGAAAGTGATTTGACTTAGTCCAAACAATCGCTTAAATTGACTTTTTTTTTTTTTTTGCATTTATACATCTTTCCCTTGATAAACAATAAACGAGCAACCTATTAATTTTGACTACATGCATACATCCTGGGGTGGTCAGTAAGTCAGGGGACCAGGATCCGAGGACCCAACTTCCAACAAAATAGAGAAAATATCACTTGCCTACCTCCCTGTGTTCTTGAGCTAGTCAAGTGAGATATCACATATAAAGGAGCCTTTTAAAATAATTAAGCTGCAGACACCTAAGTTATTTTTAAAATGGGAGACACTTGGTCTTGCAGCTCTTCTCCCGCTGGTTAGAGACCATATACTCAGAGGGCAAAGTATTTAGTGAACTGCAGAGCCTTACCTTCCTTGGAGGGAGGCCAGATTCACTCAAACCGTAAATGGAAGAAGTCTTTATCATTAAGGCACAGAGTCTTAGACTAACAAAAGACTTCTCCGTGGAATAGAAAGCCTGGGCCTCGTTTGTGACTCCCCTATATGTAAGTTTTCTGTGGAAAATAGCCCCCCAAATTATGGCAGTAATCTAGACAGACATATTAATTCATTTTGTTCAACAAGTATTTGTTGAACATTTGCTCTGCACCAGGCACTGGGTATATACATGGGGGATATTTCAGTGAATAAAATACACAAAAGTCTTTGTTCCGTTGGACCTTCCATTTTTGTGTGAGGCAATAATTACTAGGGTTTTTTGTTTGTTCATTTAATAGGATATAGAAATGCTGCAGGGAAGTATGCCTTTTCTACGCTAACATATTTACTGAGAAATAATGAGCAAATCTCTGGGTCCTTAAATAAAAATATTGACTCTTTAAATTCCATCTCGCTCTTGAGGGACATTTCATTAAGAATTTGGTTATGCCCATTGTCAATACTATTTATTCAGAACAGAGAGAAGAAAGAGAAAGAGAATAGACATAGGTCTCATAGACCCCCGTTCATGCCATAGACTTCCGAGCCCAGGGTTCAGGGACTCAGAATTTTCATGCCCTTGTCCTTTTTTGCTTCCTATCGGACTCTTTTGCATGTCTTGGGCCCATCGCCAACATTTGTGGGGCCCAGAGCAAGAATACCAAAGGTATCCACATACCTTATATTTAAATACTTAAAAGTTATAGAAGAAATGGACAGTGTGAGAAGTGGTACACCTTGACATAAGTACCATTATAATGACCTAGAGGGCCAGGTTTGAATTTAGAATTGCCAGACTTCCCAAAGTGCCATGCTGGAACATGGTGGATAGGGAACATGGTGAGTACCTGGGCCCTGATGCTTGCTCACCTACTCCAGCTCTGTCCTCAACCATGAGGGACTTTGATGTAAGGGGTATAGACACCCCAGACTGCCCCTTTGAGCAGCAGATCCTTGTTCGCTTTATGGCTGGAGATTATCACCCCATTGGTGGAGTCTGCTGTCCTTGACCCTGCAGACAAGATCTGCAGAAGCCCTCAAAAAGGAAGACATTTGGTCGAGGTGGGGCAAAGGACTGCAGGATTCCACATCGCTTTGGCCCCATGAATTCCTTGTCCCATAAGGAGGGATGTTGTTTGTAGAAGGCTGGAACAGGACTCTCCAAACCATATGTCCCAGGATAGGACCCCTCCTGCCTGGATCTAAAAGTGTCTCTCAAGACCACTGTGTCCTGATGTCCACTCCAGTTTTCTGATCATGCATAATGCATGGAATGTTCTCTTTCAAATAGCCTTGGAGGCAGGAGCTGATGTGCCGTCGTCCATGCATGTCCTATCCTGCTGTCTCGGAAAGGACTGTGCTAAGCAAGCATTGCATACATAAAACCCAGTCCCCAGCATGCTGTGTGGCCAGACATCACTGAAGGAAACTGCTTTTTGTGGTCATTATTACTCTTTGACTTTTGCTGGTCAAATGTTGAAACTCAAGCACCACGAAGTCTTCATTTGTCTTCCTTCATCGTAGTCGACTTTCTTTTATCTCATTTTTAAACCCTAGTCCGGCTTCATCACTGGGTTTATGTCAAATTAATTGCACAATTTCTCTGTTTGCTTTAGTAACATGTAGCTTATCGTTTTTAGACACTTTCGGGTTATAATTACATAAAAACACTGAGAAACATCAGTATGTTTCTATTCTCCCCAAGTATTTTTTAAAGCTGTTTAGAACAGCACTTGGAACCAAGATATTTATTTCTTTCAATCTTCGGACAGCTGGCAAGGCCTGGGCTGGCTCAGTTCTGTGGCCCGGCTGATATTTTCTAGAAGCTTCATTTCTTCCCCCAATGTGCCCTGAAGCTAAAGAGGTTAGAGAGTTTGGCATTAATAGTTTTCGCTTTGAATGTCCTGGGGATCCATGCATTTAGGGTCACTCTAAGTTATGAATCTAAACAATATTGGTATTTCCTCCAATTTGACAGTTTATCTGCTCACCTCAACCTTCTGAAATGCCTTTCCTTCCTCCTCCAAATTTCTCCAGGTTCTATGTACTCTTTCAATGCTTGCCTAATTTTATTCAATCATCAAACAGGTACAAAGCTCCTTCGGTCCAGGCATCGTGCCCACTTTCTCCATGAAGCCTCCCTTGACCATGGTAATTGGCCATGGGCTCATAGTGTGTTTCATTCCCACATTTTTTAAAAAAAATGATTGTTTTATTTAATTTTATTAAAGATTTATTTACTTTTTTAGGGAGAGTGCATGCAAGCTGGGGGAGGGGCAGAGAGAGAGGGAGAGAGAATCTCAAGCAGACTCCGTGTGGAGCGCGACGTGGGGCTCGATCTCACCACCCTGAGATCACAACTTGAGCCGAAAGCAAGCATGGGTAGCTTAACTGACTGAGCCACTCAGGTGCCCCTTTTGTTCCCACGTTTTGCCTCCGTGTTATTTTAGTTCTGGTTTCACATACATAGCTCAGTGAGATTATAGATCCCAATGAGGTTATAAATCCTTGAAAGAAAACGCCGCTTCTTATAAAGCCTTGTATTTCTCACTCTGCCTACTAAAGTGCACTGAACATCTATATAAAATCTGTTGACTAATTGATCGTGACTATAGTCATAATAAATACCATTTACTGTGTACAGTGCTGAGAGCACAGTCTGACCAGAGTCACACTGAGCAGGACTGAATCCTGACAGCGCGGCTGGTGAACCTGCCATCCAGGCCACTGACTTCCCCAATTCCTCACCTATAAAATCGAGATCAGGATGGCACCTCCCTCCTGGGATTCTTTGAGATTTCAGTGAGCGAATCACTGCAAGAACTACCGTGGAAGAGTCACCATTCAGAGGGTGTTAGATGGGAATGATAATAAGCATGACCTCCCAGGCCAGGGGAGGCCGTTCTTTTCCGTGTATTACCATTAACTCTCACCACAATTCTGCAAAGCAGGAACTGTCCTTAGACCCACTTTATAGATGAGTAAGCTGAAGCTTAAGGAAGGGAAAGCTAGGGCCCACGGTCACAGAACACGATTGGAGCCCCGGCAAGCCAGCTAGCTGCAGACCCCCCCTTTTTAACCACTGCAAGATGCCAAGTGGCCAAGAGAGATGTATCGGAATTTAATGGCATTGCGCCCGTCCGGGCCCCTGTTAAAGAAACATGCGGGGAAAGTGCAAGGGTTTCTAGGTAAAGAAGACCTGCCCTAAACTGGAATGGGGGTTCCGATTTGCCTGAGCCTGTGCACGACCAGGTAGCAAGTTTGGAGGAAGTCAGTGAACCCGGGGGAGGGTGGGGAGGGGGCGGCGGGACGTGCCCTGGCGCCGGATGTGGAGAAAGGACGGTAGGGAACAGAGCATGGCATTTGGTTCTATCCTCTCAGAACCCTCCAGGGCCAGAGGCGGCGGGCAGATGATAAAGCAGCTGTTTCCATGAGGGATGCTGAGACACAGGAATAAGCAGCCTGGCTGGAGGCCCAGCGACCGGCTGTGACGCCGAGCTGGGCGAGCGGCGTTCTCCCCACTGCGCGGGCCTGGCGGTGTTGCAAGGCAGGTGCACCACAGCTTCTGGGTACCCTCCGCGGTAGGCATGGCGCCCTGGCTGCAGACATTTGTGTTCTCACTGAGGACTCCAGCAGGAGCAGTGAGGCAGGGGGACCCCAAAGTGACTTCCTGGGCAGAGCAAGAGTAGAAGCCCTTGAAAACCCTGGAAGCACCTGGAAGACACCTTCTGGGATTCATACTGAGCTGGGATTGTGCATCATACAAATGAATGCAAGAGAAGGGAAAGCCAAGTGCTTAGTTTTATGGACCGAATTGCATCCCTCCAAATTCACATGTTGAGCTCTGACTCCCAGTATGTCAGAATTCGGAGATAAAGCCTTTAAAGAGGTGATTAAGTGAACGTGGGGCTGTTAGGGGGGTGGCCTACGGGACTGGTGGCCTTACGAGGAGAGGAAGAGACGCCAGGCACGCAGGTGCACGGGGGGCGGGGCTACACATGCGGCAGCCAGAAGACAGCCATCTGCATGGCAAGGCCAGAGGCCTCTGCCGGTGCCTTGATCCTGGACTTCCAGCTCCGGGAGCTCTAAGAAAATTAATTTTTACTGTTTCAGCCGCCTCATCTGTGGCATTTTTTATGGCAGCCCTAGCAAACTAGTACACTATTTGTAAAGAAGATCCATTTCATGCCTCTAGGCTGGTGAGACCTGGGGCAACTTGGGGGCGACTCACATTTAACGCTTACTCTCTGTGTTTAAGGCAAGGAGTATCATTCATTTTACAGACTAGGAAAGCAAGGTCAGGAAAGGTAAATAGCTTGCCCAAGATCACACAGCAACTAAATAATGGAGGATTCAAATGCAGGTCTTTGTGACTCCCCAGTCCATACTCCATGTGATATGGCCCACCTACTCCCACACTGGTCAGGGGCAGTGACCTATTTTACCCACATGCTAATCAGTCACTCAGGGATTAACAAGACCAGCACATCTCCTTCCTGCACTAATGATTCGAGAAACTGGTCCTTCATTTATGAATTGAGTACAATTGACTGTGAAGTAATATCAAATCCAGAAATACGTGCTGATAAAGGAAATTTTGATTTTTTAAAAAAGATTTTATTGATTTATTTGACAGGGAGAGATCACAAGCAGGCAGAGAGGCAGGCAGAGAGAGAGGGGGAAGCAGGCTCCCCACCGACAGGGAGCCCGATGTGGGGCTCGATCCCAGGACCCTGAGATCATGACCTGAGCCAAAGGCAGCGGCTTTAACCCACTGAGCCACTCAGGCACCCCTGATTTTTTTAAAAGATTTTATTCACTTATTAGAGATAGCGTGAGCTCACAAGTTGGCGGGGGAGGGGCAGAGGGAGAGGGAGAAGCAGGCTCCCCACTGAGCAAGGAGCCCAATGAGGGGCTTCATCCCAGAACCCTGAGATCATGACCTGAGCCAAAGGCAGCCACTTAACCAACTGAGGCACCCAGGCGCCCCTAGAAAATCTGATTTCTTAAAAACATTTAAAAAATATTTCTAAACCCTTACTACTCAAGGCCATAAAATGATCTTAGTAAGATGATATATAGTGGGGCCAGAGGCAGGTCTATGCCTGAGTAAATGTGTATGGGACAAGCAGGGTAAGGAAGGAAGAGGGGACGAGGGAGGAGAGAAGAAAGATTTCTTCCACTTCCCGAAGTCAAAGGCTCTGTCCTCATCATTGCTAGGTGCTCCCTGCCACCTCTTGCCCCTCCCCCACCCCAGGGGGGCTTCCAAGGCTGGGGTCCATAGGCTTGCCCTGTATGCTTGTTGATTTGCCAACTGAACAAACAATGGATTCAGTCCTCTAATGAGAAGAAAAAAAAAATCCTTGGGCCTTTTCAATGACCTAAATTCGTCCAAGTATTTTGGGCTTTTCCTAATTTGCTTTCTGTTTCGTTTAAACAAATGAGGTGGAACTGAAGGGGAAGTAGAGATTGAACTGAAGAATTAAGCCACAGACCAGAGCAGAGCAAAAAGGGGTTCTTGCCTGAATATTTGAATAGGATTAATGGAAACGTGTCTCCCTGTTCCCCTGTACAGTCCTCATGGAAATCAGCTCCGTCCACTGCCTCAGGTGAGCTGGGAGTGTATCTGTTTCAGGTGGCCAGGATCTTCTTGGTCTCTCTATGGCGAGCCCCTGTCAGAAATGCTGATAGCTTGGAAGATGAGGTACAACAGTGGTAAATATAGGTAGAAATCCAAATCTTGTGAGCCAGATAGACTTATTTTTTTTCAGGCTGCTTATTTTTAAGAACTATCTTCAGAGCTCGTCTGTTATTTTAATTATGCTCGAAATAATTATCTAGAGGCAGAGCACAGGATTTCTAGGGCAGTGACACTGTTCTGTATGATGCTGGAACTGTGGGTACGTGTCATTATACGGTTGTCCAAATCCGCTTTGGTTATAATGATCTGTCATTATAGATCATTTAATAATTGGTTATTAATGATTAATAATGATTAATATAATTAATTATATTAATTATGATTAATAATTAATTATTAATAATGATCTTTCAATGGAGGTTAATAATGATCTGTCAATGGAGGTTCATCAACTGTTACCAATGCTCTACTGTAGTACACTTTACTATAATAAAATGTAAAATTCCTGAGCACGCTATTCAGATTTTGATAAAGCACTGTGGGAAAAAGGGAGTATTTTCTCACTTTACCTTGGCTTAGTACAATTATTAGGGTAGTAACTATGATATTTTAATTTTCTTAGGTGCCACTTTTCAGTTAGTCTGAAGAGTAATAAATTAGGTTGAGTTACTCTGTGTCAGTCTCCCAGTATTTCCTTGGGGACAGGGAAACTTGTAACAGCTGAAGAATTTTCATAAATATTTTCCCATTTTTCCCCCAATAAACTCATCAAGTTATTAATTTCTAACTCTATCTGTAGAAATTTTAATGGGCTTTCAATTACCATGTTTCTTTGCGACTGGAAGCTACCTCCCTCCTACTATCTGCTATTATTATAAACACAGCTTTGAGTCTGAACAATCCAATGCTGATTAGAGGTCTTCAGCATTAAACATTGGTCTCATTTCTAAAGTTTAACAAATAACACAATACATAATTCTCTGGCACGTCCAGTCCTTTTATGTCATGCCGTTGAAGCTCCCTCTACTCATGTGACAAGCAGCCAGAATGCACGCTATAATCAACTGAGCAGCCTATGATTAACTTTGCACAGAGCTGTCCCCAAACTCTGTACACACGCCATGGTGCTTCTTAGATAAAAACATGTCAAGGCATATTTCTCTAATAAAGAGAAAATTTCCAATTAAGAGCATCTGATATGTCTTATTTTTATTTAGGTGATGATGAGTCAAATTAGCACAGGGCCTGGCCAAACTGTCTCTTGTATTATTTTCACTTGCTTCTGCTACACCAAGCCAATCATTTGCAAGGTGCTGGTCTTTATAATGTGGTTGGGACCATTATACGAATGAATTAATTGAACAATAATGCATTGAGCTCGTTCCCATTATCCTGAAATGGGGCATGTTCCAGCCGCATCTGTGAAATAAGTAGATGCAGTGTTATTCCCATGTTTCTTGAGTGTCTGCACATAGTCCTGTCTGAATAATGAAAGAATTTGCATTTGCTTTTCTTCCATGTTACTGGACAATACTTAGCACAGCAGAAATTTACCTTTGGAATTCTTGTGGAACATTCTTGGCAGGACAGGATCCTCAATTTCTTGAAAGATAACTTTATTATTTCTTTTTGGTTGAGAGCTCAGAAAGACCTCATTTGAGTGTCCTGTGTCACTTT
Source organism: Nasua narica (assembly GCA_028533885.1). NCBI lineage: Eukaryota > Metazoa > Chordata > Mammalia > Carnivora > Procyonidae > Nasua > Nasua narica. Next base: position 12,111,677 of record CM052813.1, read on the forward strand.
CCAGGCCCTAATAATGTGCTTGAAAATAATGTGAAGTCAGAGCTGGTAGCTAATAGCTCTGAACTCGAGGCATCTCCACAAGCCTGATTATTTGGTTTCTTTACAGACAGCAGAGGCTTAAGTTACAAATGGTAGGAACTGAGCAGCGTCTCAGCTGCCTTCCCATGCCAGACATTGTCAACCATCTGGTACCCTCCCCCCCCATACAGACAAAAGTCTAAGTGAATTTATTTACAAAGCACCCAGACCACTCCAGTGAAAGGACTGGCATTCTGTCTGACTCCAGAACAACCGGGAACCACTTTGCTCTAATGTCAATAATTTCATTATTATTCCAAGTAAGGTGACTAAGTCACTCCAACTCCCAAAAGACTCAGGGGGTTAATATGCCTAGAGCATCACTAGATTAAATTGAATTCCAAAACCTTAAATTATTTCTGGGGGTGTGGATGCTGTGTGCCATGCCACTCAGGTCCCTCTATCAGGACTGGAGAATTTATTCCTCCAGCTGTTTCTGGAAAGGATGTCCACTGACTGCCCTCATAACTGTTCTGTCCAATGTCACAGCCCTTCCTGGGGCAGCCAGCTTCCAGTAATTAGTCCAGGCTTCCCCCTCCCAACTAAGAGCAACCCAGAAAGGCCATCCCAGCTTCAGTGTTCTTCATGGGGCCCCCTCAGGCCTTGGTTTACACCACTACTTTTCCCCCCTCCCCACCCCACCTTGCTTTCTTCCCTCTACTTCCCTTCCCATCCATGGGCTTTCATCCCTAGGGCACTTCCTAATAAACTATTTGCATGCTGATTTTCATCTTGGGGTCTGATTCCTGGGGAACCCAGCCTATAATCTCCCACTTCCTCTTTACCTTAGCTTTTAAATACTACAACTTTCTTGTAAGTGGAACTAGCTCATGGAGAATGAGAATGTCTTGAAAATATATATGTAATTTTTCTGCATGAAATTTCTGAGGGTGTAGACTATGCCTATTTTATAGTCTCTACCCTAGAACATCTAGTGCAGTTAGGATATAATAAATGTTAATGGAACAGAAGAAGCCCCAGGGAGGGGCGGGGTGGTGAATATAAATTCTCACAAGTGCTAAGTATTTTATTTGGGGTTAACTAGTAACCTCAGAGGACTGCAAGTCACTTTGGCCTACCATTATGCACAGGCAGCTACACTAAACACTGGAAAGTGCATGCATTTTGTTTTCCTTTGGATATATTTGAGGATAGGGAAACTGACCTCTTGCAAAGCAGTAAAATGGAATTGCTTGATAACTGTCAAGTTTCTTATTTCAAGACACTTTTGGAAAACGTCTTGTCACTGCTGTTTTTCTTTTCAGCTCTGCATATTGATTTTTGTTGGCCTTTTTGTTTCCTTTAACAGACCCAAATTTAGGATTGATTGAGAGAATGCTTACCTGCAAGTAATGTCGTTGTCAAACAAGTAGAAATAATGTGAGCCATAGTTGGAGTTACTCTACCCCCCCCCCCCCTTAAGACCTACAGGAGATAGCCTCAATTCTCCATCTCATGATTTGTGGAAAGTCTAAGGCATTCCTCAGTGATTCTGTGAATTCCTGGAGGGCTTACATTCTTGTGGCCAGCTTTGACCCCACGCTCCTATTCTGTTAAATTTGTTGAGTCTAGGGATGGTCTTTTCCTAACCTATTGCTTTCTTTATTCTGTACTATGTCAACACAAGGTAGAACCGTCTTCCCTCCCTGCCACCCCCGCCCCCTTTGCACAGACACATGCACATCCAGAAATACACACCATTCACAAAGAGGTATTCTTATCTGTAGCCAGATTTACTCAATTTTCGGGAAGGTGAAAGTTATTTAACACAGAATACAAAAAGCATGATTACTATATTAATCATCTTTGTCCTCAAAAAACAAGGCTTCCGTCCTTATCTGCAACAATTTGACAGCCTCTCTCTCTCTATTCCTCCCTATGTGCCACTTAAGAGAAGAAAAAAAAATCCCCCTCATTTTCTTATAGAGAATAACTTAGCCCTTTCAGACACTTATCAGTCCGGTCATTTTGACTGCATGTGACAGAAAACCCAATTCCAACTGGTTTCCGCAAGATTTTCTAGGAGTCTGATAACATCAATATCGGGGCTAGATCTTATTTCAGGAATGGTGGATAAGGGACTCCACCGTGTCAGCAGATCAGCTTCCCTTCTCTCAGTCTGTTGGCTCTGTTCTCGCTGATACTGGCTCCCTCTCAGACGGCCTTTGCTCACTGTTGTAAACAGACCGCGGCCGCTTTCCACACACCTTCCCGCCAAGTGAAAGAGGGGGTGGGGCTGGGTCTCAGTCTCGGCAGTCTGGCGGCACTGCATTGGCTGCAAGTGGGTCACATGCTTATCCCTCAGCCTATCGCGGTGGGCAGGGGAATGCATCATGCTCATTGGCTCAGACCCAGCTCCCGTCATCCAACGCTGGAGCTGCTGGGGGTGGGATCATGTGAAAGGGTGGAGCGGCTGCTCAGAGGCCACCGGCTGGGAGTGTCGCCAAACAGTGACGGTGACGTGTCATAGAGCAACAGCCCTAACTTGGCAGTATCAGGTACAAGCTTAACCAACTCCCATACTTACCTTGGGGCCTCCCTCTGAATATTTGAGAACTCCCTGAAGTCTTTTTTTTTTTTTTTTTTTTTGAGAACTCCCTGAAGTCTTAATTGCTTGAATGTGCCTGTCCAAGTAAGTCTGGAGCCAAAGACCATCTCCCTACACATTGACAGTTTAGAGTAGGGAAGTTTTTGTTTGTTTGTTTTTGTTTTTAGAGTTTATTTATTCACTTGTCAGAGAGAGCGAGAGAGCGAAAGAGAGAGCGCACAAGCTGGGCGAGCGGCAGGCAGAGGGAGAAGGAGGCTCCCAGCTGAGCAAGGAGCCGAAAGTGGGACTGGATCCTAGGACCCTGGCATCATGACGTGAGCCAAAGAAAAGAGTCTTAAAGGACTGAGCCACCTAGGCATCGCTGGGGAAGTTCATTTTTATAGATACTCCTGCGGATGCCAAGAATGTTCCATATCTTGATAGTAGTGGTTATATGGATATATACATTTGTAAAAATTCATCAATTCATTATATATATGTAAAAATTCATCAAGTGTAAAAATTCATTACACTTTAAGATGTGTGTGTTTTACTCTGTTATGTTTCAGTTTTATTTATTTATTTATTTATTTATTTATTTATTTATTTATTTGACAGAGAGAGGAGAGAGATCACAAGTAGGCAGAGGCAGGCAGGGAGAGAGATGGGGAAGCAGGCTCCCCGCGGAGCAGAGAGCCTGATGTGGGTTTTGATCCGAGGACCCCGAGATCACGACCTGAGTCGAAAGCAGAGGCCTTAAGCCACTGAGCCACCCAGACGCCCCAGTTTTATTTTTTTAATATCCTGCAAGATGACCAACACATGTCCCTGTGATTCTGAGTGTGATCATCAAGCCTGTTATCTTCGATCTGCTTTTCTACTAAGTCTTAGTCACCCAGAGTTGAAGATACAGCCTGATTGAGGTCCTGAGGGTAGGAAACCCAATCATGAATTTGGGGTCAAGTCCTCATTGGTATTAATATGGGAGTATTTAGGGGGTGCCTGAGTGGCTCAGTTGGTTAAGTGTCTGCCTTTGGCTCAGGTCATGATCCACATCTATAAAATAATGATAGTAAGTGAGATTCTCCTCTTTCAGGGCTGCTCTGAGAAATAGATGACATGCACAAACAGCCTTTGGGACATGGTGAAGTCTCATTGTTATTCTGGTCCCCCTCCTATTTCCTATTAATCACTTTTTCTTTTCTTTTTTTTTTAAGATTTCTACTTTCTTATTTTTTTTTAAAGATTTTATTTATTTATTTGAGAGAGAGAGAGAGAGCATGAGAGGGGAGAAGGTCAGAGGGAGAAGCAGACTCCCCTTGGAGCCGGGAGCCTGATGCGGGACTCGATCCCAGGACTCCGGGATCATGACCTGAGCCGAAGGCAGTTGCCCAACCAACTGAGCCACCCAGGCGCCCTTATTTACTTATTTGACAGAGAGAGATCACAAGTAGGCAGAGAGGCAGAGGGAGAGAGAAGGGGAAGCAGGCTCCCTGATGAGCAGAGAGCCCGATGCGGGGCTCGACCCCAGAACCCTGAGATCATGACCTGAGCCGAAGGCAGAGGCTTTAACCCACTGAGCCACCCAGGCGCCCCTATTAATCACTTTTTCTTTTTTTCTTTTTTTTAAGTGCCTCTTTTGAACTTATCTCCTTAGACACCCCCCTGAATGGATCTTTTTCTTTGTAATTACTTCTAGGGTTAAGTGACTACCAGGAGTTGGTCCAGCAGCCCCTTCCATTTTGTCAATACATCAGAGCACCTTGCCTGAGTTTCATCTTAGATTTTTCAGATTCTGTAACCATATATAGCTTCTTGTCTTTCTGGATTTTTTTGCAGTTCAATCTTGTCATTCACTGTGTTTACAATATTATTCCTCTTTGACATCTCATTATCAACTGTGGCCAAACTGGAGCAAGGACAGAGTTTCTTGATTTCTCTTCCTCTGGTTCAATTATTGTGTACTCCTTGGCTAGATAAGTAAGATGAATACGAAATAATTGTTGATGGTACAGAGAAAGTAAAGTTTTCTTTTTGAAAGGTGGTATTATTCTTATGTAAGGAAAGTTTATTGTTTTACTTTTTAAGATTTTATTTATTTATTTGAGAGAGAGAGGAAATAGGAGGAGGGAGAGGGGGACAGAATCTGAAGTAGACTCCATGCTGAGCCCAGAGCCCAACAAGGGCCTTGATCCCACGACCATGAGGGAACTGAAAACAAATGCTGTTTTCAGTTGTGTTTTCAGTTCAACCATCCATGGTTGAACTTACTATTTCTCATAAATTACTGGAGAGAGAGAGTTTTTCATAAACTACTGGATTTAATGAATGTTGTTAGAATATTTGAGAGATTAATTACCTTAGATCCATGTCTAGAGTATCTACTGCGTAGAAGGCATTGTTTTAGGTTCTTATATTTCTAATCTAATTTAATCCATATCACCATTCTACAGGTTAGCTATTGTGTTCTCCCTTTTACAAATGTTGAGATGGACGTTAGCTTGTACAAAGTCACACAGTAGGTTACATGAAAGAGATGTATTTGGATGCAGCTCCATCTAATTACAAAAACTGTGCTTTTTCCAAAAGGTGTTCCTCAGTCGTCCACTTCTTGTACGGTTTGGTGAATTTACAACCAGGTAAAGGTAAGAATAAGCTTCGATAGTAGAATACTGACTTGCTATCCACATGGCTTATGTCCAGGATTGAGTTCCTTTTTATAAGAGTGTAAATCAGGAAAGAAGGAGGGAACGAGGGAGGAAAGGAAGGAATGAAGGAAGGAAGGAGAAAAAAATGGTCCTTTTTCTCTGCTTCTACTGAAGACTGCTCCAAAATAATAATAATTTAAAAAATACTGGTCTTAAATTGCTGTGGTAGAAAGTTCTATTACTTTTAAAAATGGGTCATTAAATGTAGGACTGGACGACCAAGCAATTAATAAAGTTAATCTTAATGAAAATTATGGTGTCTAAGGTGTACCCAAGACCAATGATCGCCAACTTCTAGGACAATAGAGATCTCAACTCAGAAGCCTTTGGGGAAACTATAATTTTATAATGTAATTACTTCCTTTAGTATTAATTTAAATGTATCCACATTGAAAGTTTCGAGAAGACCATATAACTATTTCCCCTCAGGGACACATCTCTTTCATAAGTTTGCAGACCCAAATGTCTAGAATGGTAGAGTTATCAACATTTAAAGATACTAATGTGAAGATGAGGAATTTTACCAAGACGTTGAGATATATACAGCTACTTATTATTAAATTAGTATATTGCTAGGAAAAATGTATAATTAAAGGTAAACAAGAGGACGGTACAACTTTGTTCATTCTTTTGGAAAAACGGACATTGAAGTCAAAGATGATCCTTTTCCTGGAGTCAGGGGCTCTGATGGAGCATTACTAGGTCAGAGAGTGACTCAGATTTAAAGTCCAAACAAGTTCCTGTTCTGAGCGGCGCTTTACAGCAGCTTTCAGCCCTGCTGGTGAATCATAGCAGCTGCCACTACGTTTCTGGGAGCGTTTTCAGCCCCTCTCAGCTGTAATTCCCCAGATCCATTGCTCAAGATTAACAAAATATAACACACAAAGATTAGAGGTCAGCTTTGAAATATAAAAGCATCATGCCCAAATGGTAAAAACAAGGTCAGCAATAAATCATGTTGGAAAGAAGCCAAATGTCATAAACACCAGACAAGAGGTTATAAATCATAATTCACAGCATGGAGCTCCACCACCCTACGAGAATGAACTAAAAAGTCGCGACAACAGCTAAGACAATGACAACCAATAAGATAGGTCAGCAATCTGAAGTTTAGAAGGAAAAGACTGCAAGTGTTCCAAGGATCCAGAGGGCAAGGCAAAGGGCACAAGCCTAGACAGACTAACTAGGTATCAAAATAACGTTTGCTGGCTTGTTCATTGTTTTTCATCCTGGGAAATGCCAAACTTAAAATTATTGGACTTTTTGTTTGGTTGGAAAACTTTTTTTTTTTTTTTTAAGATTTTTTTATTTATTTATTAGAGAGAGAGTGAGAATGAGAGGGCAGAAGGTCAGAGGGAGAAGCAGACTTCCCGCAGAGCCGGGAGTCCGATATGGGACTCGATCCTGGGACTCTGGGATCATGACCCGAGCTGAAGGCAGCCGCTCAACCAACTGAGCCACCCAGGCGCCCTGGTTGGAAAACTTATAATCAACAGACTTTTTGTTTGGTTCTTGGAGGTCACTCTAGAAGTAGAGTATCAGTTATTTGGAGGACTCTAAGATTAAAATCTCATGTGCTTAATTAAAAATGTTTCTAATATTTCAGAGGCAGAATTACTTACTTCTTCAAGTAAAAAGAGTGAACTTATATCACGTTCTTCTGGTATCACTTGGCAATGCTAAAATATCATCCAGACTTTTTTTCAGTATAGAATAGCATACCTCTGACACAAAAAGAGGAATGATTTATTCTAAGTTAGAGATAAACGATAGCCACAAATGTTACTGTCAGCTTTCTTGGTGAATTGCAAAGCCAACAGTGTTTTAAAACTACTAATGACCGTACATCATATTTTTCTTGCAATGAAACATAATTACAGTGCGTTAGTATTTATGAATCACATTGAGGTTCTCTGGATGAAGTGAAGTGAAATGCAAGTAAATAAATATTACATAAATAAGTAATTATATAAGCAATGAATGCCTCTCAAATTGTGGATTGTAAATTTGAAAACACTAATTGCCTTAAGGGATGGAGACCTGGAGACAAAATGGAAAGGGCCACTGTTTAGAATGAAATCAACCCTGATCTAACCTTCAGATCAAGTGAAACAGAAGAAAACAAGGCTCCAATGTATTTAATTTTTTTACATACTGCTGGAGATATTGTGTACACACAGTATTAGTTGAATATAGTTGATTTAAGACACAGGCAAGTAAATGGTATGATCTTTTTCTTTTTCATGGATATACAGTCAGTGCATGAAAACAACTTTTCAATAGATTTAAAATATCTGATGGCCAGAACAGTAAAAAAAGAATAACTCAGTCTTTGAATCACATTCAGATGAGCTATAAATAGTAAATATTGCAGATAGCCACATGAGATTATGGAAAACTCGATTTTTGCAGTTTTCTTTTTTTAGGTGTAATATTTTAATCATCCATGACTAGGAAGAAAAATGGGCAGAAATGGAGAGTAGGAAATCACATTTCTAGTTACTTAGTCTTTTAAAACCAAAGCTGTGGAAACTCAAGACTCCAGATCATGTTGGAAATTTTAAATATTAAGGCAAGAATCCAGTTTGCCATACAAAACAAAGCATTTGGGAATGTCAGAAGCTTACTCTTCCCCCATTCAACAATTCTGCAGAGATTCATCCGTAACAATTAGAAACAGGGAAATTTTTCTTTAATCTCATTTGACTGCTTTAAAATGACTTAAGGTAAAATACCTTGAAATTGCCCTAGAATCAAAGAGGTTTTCTTTATAGCTCTTCACAGAAATAACTGCACAGGTATTATTCAAAGCCAAATGAGCTTTGAACCTAGGCCCAGATCACACACTAAGAAATTTGGCCCTATTTTATTGGCTTCTTTATACTCTACTGTATTTTCTGAATTTCCTCCAATGGACATATATCACTTTTATAATCAGAAAAAATAATCCCATAAAGAAGTTTAGTTCAGATCTAAAACCTGCTCAGGGCCAACAGAAATAAGAAAATAGGCTGGAGCTCAGGGCGTGAGTGCTTACAAGCACCACCGTGGGAGTCTGTGCACAGTTTTAAAGAACCATTCCTTATGTTTGGTAGCAAACATTTGGATGATGTAAATGGACACTATTACTCCCACCCCCGCAACCGATGAGCAATGAAGGATGTGTACACTTACATAATTTTCTTTCCATGGAGGTTAAAAAGTAAATTATCCAGTAGCATTACAGTGTGAAGACTGCTTTAAATAAATCAAGCTGAGTTTGCGCTGGGCAGCATTAAGCCATCTGAGATTTTTACTAGGGGGAGACTGTCAGGTCCATCAAAGGACACAAGGATGAACTTCTCAACTGAAAATTTATTGTTCTCAGGAGTGTAAAGAGAGGCCACACAGTCTCATAAAATTTTGGAGAGATCAGAGCAGCATCATGCAGGAGGCTTTTGATTTACCACCAGCTCTGATATTTACAAGCTCTGTGACCCCAGGCCATTTACCTAACCTCTCTGAGCCTCTGTTTTCATTTATAAACTGGCTGGGATAATAATAGTAACCTATTTGGGGGGTTATTGGAAGGTTTAAACCGGGTAAATTGTTTATAGGACATCTACTAGCACATGGAAAGTGCTCCAATAAATGTTAACGTTTATGGAAACCTATGTGGTCTACACCCTCCCCCCCAAGACAGTGGTATTAAAATAAAGAGCAGAGTCTGAATGTTTTAAAATATATTTATTACTCAGTAGCCTAGGTTGGGCACACCAGTTCCCTTACCTTCATGGTAAGAGTATTATTTGTGATTAGAACCTTCAACCAGGCCTCCAAATGATGCCACCTAAGTATTGACTCCTCCCAGATGTAGCGTGTAGAACTTCCTTGTACAAAATCAGAGTTTATGTTTGTATTCAAGGTCCCAGAAGGATTCCTAGAGGGGAAATCGTGTGCCACTGGCAGATAGAATCTCTTTATAATAGAATCTCTTTATAATATGTATGATAAGCCATTTCCAAATGTTCACTTGAAGTGACAGCGTTACTAGCAAGTTGCCCCTTGTGGATTTCTGGATTTCTCATGACCACCTTATGCAGCAGTACTGTTTTAATCTCTAGAAAAAAAAAAACAAAACTGAAGCTCAGAGAGGTTAATGACTTTCTCACTGTCACACAGTAAATAAACAGTAGACTGGGCCCTCCAGTGTCTGACCATAAATGGGAACATCCATTTATATGAGGAAAAAAAAAACAAAACATGTTAGCCTCACCCTTTTTAGAAATGGTGGTGGTGGGGAAGAAGAGAGGAGCAAGGACGAAAATTTCAGCCATCAGCCTCTTTTGTCGGAGGGCAGAACTAACCACAATTACAAAATCAGACACCACAGAAACAAAATCAGACACCGGGGTACAAAGACAATCTTCCAGAGAATCTAAGGAGAAGGTATACTTTCAACAGTATGAAGCTTGGCTGTTTTTTGTTTGTTTGCTTTGGTTTGGTTTGTTTGTATGTTTGTTTTTCTCCCTTCTCCATTCTAACCTGTTTGTCACTGGGAAATGAAACAGTTTTGGTTTGCAAGCTGTCTCCAGGGAGTGGAGCAAGACTTTGTGTAATAAACAAGAGCAACTGCCAGAGCCCCCAGCTAGCCTCTCCAAGGCCAGACTGCCAAGGAAACCTGGCATTGTGACAGCAAGGTCCATTCAGCATGACCAGTGGTCACTGAGGAGCGACCCTGGAAAGGACAGCCAGGTGGGGCACCCCCAAGCTCGGCACAGGAAGAGAGCAGCCTCGCAGGAGCGAGCTGTATAGGCTCTTAAAACCCCTCTGGTCTGGAATGCCAGCCACGTACAATTGTGTGCATGAGTGTGTGTGTGTGTGTATGTGTACATACCTGCACAGAGTTTTCTAGAAAAAAAGGTTTAGAGCTTTCAGCAAATTCCAAAGAGCCTGCGACCGTCTCGGGAGAAACCCCAGTTGGGAGAAGCACATACTCTGATCTTCCAGAAAAGAACACCAAGCTCACCACTTTTATTTCTGGAGCAACTGAGCCCAGGCTGTCAGCCCACTTTCCTCTTACAAAACCCTAAGGCACTTAAAAGAGACCTCGGGGGGAAAAAAATAACTCAACCCCTTTTCTAATCTAAACCTAATCCTCCTTAAACCTCGCCTGACCCAGGCTACCAGGAATCCTGCCAGTGCCAAATGATACGATGTTTATTCAGCTCAGGTCTTAGCCTGCTGCTCCTGGGCCACAAAATCAAAGAGGAACATGTCAGCCACCACCTGCTGATGAATGGGTAAACAAAGGGCCAGTCAAGAAAGAGGAGGACCAGTGTTTGAGGACAATGCCTTTGTGTAGTTCTGGCTCAAATAAGGACACAGCTCCTAAGGAACAGGCTTGAGACATGCACCAACGCTGTGCCAAGTGGTCCAGAAGCCTGGGTACAGCTGTTCCTCAGATGCCCTTTGCCCCTGGTTGCCCCCAGAAAACCACAACAGGATGCCCGTGACATGATGCCCCTTTCCCAGAAGAGGTTGGCAGAATGACAGGTTGTGGACCCATTAGGTTTGGGTGGGAAAAGTGCTTTCCAAAGTGTTCTCAGAGAAGAGTGTTGGGGAGCTCAGAAGGCATGACCTGTCCCCCATTTTACCAGAGCAGCTGTTTTGATCTGTCTTCAATCTGGGGGATCTGAATGAGATTTCGGGGCAGGGAGTTAGTTCTGTTGCTAAAAATGGAATGTTTGCAAAAGGCTCTTGAAATAGCAGCTTTGGCCCCTCCTTACCTGAGAGGGGCTTACATGGAAGAAGTCTCCTAGATCCCGAGATTTAGCAAGCTGGATTTATTCTCAACATTCTCTGCTTCCCTTCTCTCAACAAATGCCTCCTTAGAACTCTTTCTGTGTGTGTTTGAATCAGCTTCGTCCCCTCAGGCATAACTGTGGGAGGGGTAGCTAACAGTTTTCCAGGGTTTACTGTGTGCCGTGCACGGTGCTAGGTTTTGATGGACCTCGGGCAGCCCTCTTGGGTGGACCATCACTCTCCTCAGCTCGGGTGAAAACAATGAATCAGAAACACAATAACTACAACATCCACCAGGGCCAGTGGTGGTGCCTCCATGTGCCCCGCTCCCGAGGGACAGGCCAGACGGTCACCCAGATAGGAGCTCAGAGCCCATGTTCTCACCCAGTGTATAATGTTGCCTCTCGTGTTAGAGCAAGATGTGTGTGTGTGTGTGTGTGTGTGTGTGTGTGTGTGTGTGTGTAAATCAGATATATATTATTTTTACATGTTAAAAATAAATAGAGAAAATCTGAAGGTAAAAATAGGAAGACAAAATCGCCCATCATTCCACCATTCGAAGACCACCAACTGTTCCTGTTTGGGCATATTTCCTTCCAGTCTATTTTTATGCATCATTTTTCGCTCTGCACATTTAAAACAGCTGCGATTATCTATGCATATTTTATTTCATTTTTGTCACTTAATATGACAACATAACACGATGATGTCTTTAATAACATTGCAAATTCGCTATCATTTTTGCAGGCTAAATAATGGTCTCTTAGGTGGAGCAATTCAGTTTAACAAACATTATTGAGCATGTACTATGCACAGACCTTATGCTAGCTGGGAATACTGTTTTCTTTAAGGAACTAGCAGTCTGCTGTAGGGCCAGCAAGATACATAGATAACTGTGTAGTTGTAATAATTGTTCATACTACTGAACATAGACCCCGCTGCAGGCACCATTCACCTGAATGAACTCACTGGATTTTCACAGCAACCTTATATATAGGGATGATCTCGATGATGTCGAGACTGAGGTGTATCTTGCTAGCAAGATGGCACTTCCACATGTGGTATGTGGATGGCACTCGAAGATGCCCACCTCCTGATGCCCAGAGTTTATGACTATTACTCTACATGGAAATTACCTGTAGGGTAAAATAGTGAAATATCATATTACCTTAATTGTGAAAGGGACTTTGCCAATATGAATAAGTTAAGGATTTTGAGAGGGGGAAGGTTGTCCTGGATTATCTGGGTGGGCCGGATGCCCTCACAAGGGTCTTTATAAGAGGGAGACAGCAATGTCAGAGTCAGAGGAGTTGTAACAATGAAACCAGAGGTGGGAGAACTCTGTGTGTGTGTGTGTGTGTGTGTGTGTGTGTGTGTGTGTGTGAATGAGAGAGAGGCTATGTGTGTGAGAGAGAAGGAGGGATGGAGAGGGAGAGACAGAGACTGGAAGAGGCTACACCACTGACCCTGAAGATGGAGAAAGGGGCCATGAACCAAGGAACGCAGGAGGCTTTCAGAAGCCGGAAAGGCAAGGAGATAGATTCTCCCCTGGAACCTCCAGAAGGAACACAGCCCTGCCGACACCTTGATTTTAGGACTTTTTACTTTTGCAGCTGTATGATAAAAATTTTTGTTGTTTTAAACCACCAAGTCTGTGATAATTTGTTACAGCCACTGTAGGAAACCCACACGCTAGGATTCAAACCCAAACGGCTTGACTCCAGAGCCATTATTCTTAACTACAGTTGTATGTGCAAGGCGAGGTAGTTAATATGCCCATCGTGCACAGCCTGGAGAAAGACACTCAGCAGAGCATTAGGGAAGGACAGGAGGATGACAACCTGACTCTTTAAAACTGTGCACGAATTGTGAAGACAGGGAAAGCTGAGAAATTGAATTAATGTAGTAAGATAAGCGTGATATCGTAAGTGAAAACAATTATTATACTATGCATAATAATTTTCCCATTTCTGTTTAAAAATATATAGGAACATCTATTTATAATATGTGCCGATGATACAGTCCCATGGTTCTCTCTGGGGAGTGCATTTGTAGGTAAATATAAGGGGAGATTTTCACCTTTTACTTAAATATCTTCATATTATTGGAAAACATCACCAAACATGTATTTTGGGTTATTTTTTCTTTTTTATAAAATAAAGTATATATAATATACCCTTTTTTTAAGTTAGAGAAAATAATATGCTTCACTGGGATGTAAAGCTTTGTGCTTCTATAGGATGATTTTCTTAGTATGGAAAATTCCTGGAGGTAGAATCACTAAATCAATGGGTAGAAACATTTGGAAAATGTAAAAATTTTTTTAAATTTTTATTTTTTCCATTAAAAAATAATGGAAATGGTACTGAATCAGTGAGCCAGAATGAAACGTAGGAGGGGAGAGCAGATATTTAACCTGGTGAGCAGAAGATACGATAATTTCCTACTCATATGTGCAGGCTAATACATTGTATACTAGTTCCCTAGGGCTGCCATAACAAAATACCACAGACTAGGTGACTGAAACAACAAAAATTTATTTTCTCATAATTCTAGAAGCTAGATGTCCAAGATCAAGGTGTCAGCAGGGTTGATTCTTCTTGAGGGCTCTCTCCTTGACTTGCAGATACTCTTCTTCCTCTGTCTTCATATGGTATTTTTTTCTGTGTATGTCTGTATCCTAATTTCCTCTTCTAAGGACATCAGAAAGCTTGGATTAGGATCCACCCTAATGGCCACATTTTAACCTAATTACCTCTTTAAAGACCCTATCTTCAAGAATGATTCTTCATTCAGGAAATTAAGGATTCAACATATGAATTTGGGGGGGATATAATTCAGCCCATAACAAATGGAAAAGAATGTTCTAGAAGAATGCAAATTAAGGATTCAACATATGAATTTGGGGGGGATATAATTCAGCCCATAACAAATGGAAAAGAATGTTCTAGAAGAATGCAACCCCAATGCAGAGAATTTCTGTTCAGTGTGAGAAGGAAAGTTTGTAATATCTTAACATTTTCCTTAGCGGAAATGAGCTAAGAATAAAGCTAAAGCTTAGCGGAATAGAGCTAAAGAATTAACACCATGGTTATGCTGATTTTAGGCTTGCTTTTTTCCCTAGCCCTGTCCCAGGGCCTGTCGTGGTCAGCTGGGCTGGGCTGAATGCAAACTGTAGAGACTCTCCTTTGACTTTTCTCTTGGGAAACTGAATCTGCTCTCACAACTGCATGACTTTTTCTGAGTACCACTGTGGTTCTACTTTGCCCCCTCAATCTATCTCCAAAGACAGCATGAGAAGGGGAAGAATAAATCATGAATAGGAAGAGTTTGGCTCCCCCCTCCAACAAAAATGTGACTGCAGCTTCTACATGCCCTTTGTCTGTCCTTGATTCAGATCATAAATATATCCTCTTGGAGTGGGAAAAGAGGGTGAGGGTGGAACCCTGAGGCTTTTTCATAAGGTTAGAGTACATCACCAGTAAAGAGGTTTGTAGAGTCTAAATCAGAAGTCAGAAACCATTTCAGTAAAAAGCCAGATGGGAAACATTTTAGCATTGTAGGCCACAGGATTTGCTTTTATGAGTACTCTGTCATGTAGCACCAAAGCAGCCACAGAAAAAAACATAAAAAAAAAAACCAAAACAATCCGTGTTCTAATAAAACTTTATTTATAAAACAGTGGGCCAGTTTTAATCTATGGGTCATAGTTTGCCGTTATTTAAGAAACTTGAAAATGTTTACTAGGCTGAACAAAAGTGTGGAGTGAGCCCAGACTGATCAGCTATGAATCATACACATTTCTTTCTTGATTTATTTAATAAATTATGTATTTCTGAGTGTGAAGCATAGTCTGGTTTCTGCTCAACACACTTTGTTCATTTTTTATTATAAAGAGGAAAGCTTTGAAAATTAGTTTAATAATAGCATATTTCTGAACCTGAAATTTAATTTCTTTAAAAAAAAAGGTTCTATTTATTTATTTATTTAAGAGAGAGTGCTCATAGTGGGAGGAGGGGTGCAGAAGAAGAAGCAGACTCCCCACCGAGCTCAGTCCTAGGACCCTGGGATCGTGATTTGAGCCAAAGGCAGACCCTTCACCACCTGAGCCACCCAGGTGCCCTGAAATTTAATTTTTAAAAAAAATTTTTGCCACATACTGCTTAGGTTAAACCTGACACTGTCACATGCTGTAATTACAAAATAAGGGGCAGAGATAAAGGTCAGAATAAGTCCCAAAGACTTGGGACTTGTCCCCTGGAGGACTGTATTAATTCCCTATTGCTTCTGTAACAAATTACAAGAAAATTAATAGCTTAAAACAATTCAAATTTATTCTGTTACAATTCTGGAGGTTAGAAGTCCAAAATGAGTCTTAATGGAGCTAAAACCAAGTTGTTGGCAAAGCTATACCTTCTGGGGCTTCTGAGGGGAGAATCTGTTTCCTTCTGTTTTTTTTTGGCTTCCAGTGGCCATCTATATCCCTTGGCTAGTGGCCCCTTCCTCCAACTTCAAAACACAACACTCCAATCTTGGCTTCTCCCTTCACATGAAGGCAGTGAAGTCTCCTCTACCCTGACTCTCCTGTCTCTTACAAGGATCTTATGAGGATCCATTGGGCAACCTGGATTACATAAATTAATCTCTCCATCTCAAGATCCTTAACTTAATCTCATTTGCAAGTCTCTCTTACCACATAAGGTAATGTTTGTGAGTTCTGGGGCTTAGGACATAGATGTATTTGGGGGTCCGTTATTCAGCCTACCAGAGGAGCAAAATTGCCTTATGTGGAGAACTACTCTCCACAAGAATAGGGTTGAATGACCTTGATTTGAATCCCATTGTCTCCTCATCTGTACATGGGGCCAGTAGTAGTACTTAACCCATAGGATTAGTATTATAAGAACTGAGTCACATAAAGCAGTTATCAAAGTTTTTGGTTGTATGGTGCTTATTACACATTAGTTATTAAAAACAAAGTAAGTTTCAACCTGAGATTTATAAATACGAGGATCATTTTCATGAACACACAGAGAAAATGAGGATAGTCTCTAAGGAACAAGTCCTTGGCTAATTTGGAGTGTGTTGGTATAATTATAACTCATTTGGGGTACTGGGGTGGCTCACTCGGTTAAGCGTCTGCCTTTGGCTCAGGTCATGATCCTGGAGTCCTGGGATTGAGCCTTGAATTGGGCTCCCTGCTCAGTGGGAAGTCTGCTTTTCCCTCAGCCCCTCACCCCATTCCTGTTCTCTCTCAAATAAATAATATCTTTTAACAATATAACTCATTTAAATATAACATTTCCCGATGCTCAGACCATTCTTAAGAGGTACATGAGGGCACACAGAATTTCTCCAACAAGTGCTTATATTTATTGAAATGTGCTGCAGGCCAGTCTCCATTCTGTTTATTTCATGCTCACAACTACTCCAAGACATAGGTAATGATATTATTCCCATTTTACAGATAAAGAAACAAGGCTATGGAGAGATATAGGATCCCATCCAAGTTTACAGTGTTACTGACAGAGGTGGGCAGCCCCTGTCCAGGGTTCCCTTTTGAACTTCCATTTATAATGCCTGTGTGTGCGTGTGTGTTTTTATTTGTGGTAAACACACACACACACACACACACACACACACACAAAGATCCATTCTCTTAACAAATGTTTCTGTGGACAGTGCATTATGCTTAACTATAAGTACATCTCTAGAGTCTTCCATATCTGAAATTTTACATACTGAACAGCAATTCCCCATCTCTCCCTCTCACCCCCCTCAACCACCGTTCTACTTTTGGATTTCTATGCGTTTGACTATGTTAAATATTATAGAAGTGGAATCATGCAGAATTTGTCCTTCTGTGACTGGCTTTTTCAGTTAGTGTAATGTTTTCTTTGTTTGTTTTTAAAGATTTATTTATTTATTTTATAGAGTAAGAGAAAGTGTTGGAGTGGGAAGGGGTAGAGGGAGAGAGAAATTCAAGGAGATTCCCTGCTGAGTGCAGAGCCCAACGTGGGGCTCGATCTCATGACCCTGAGATCACCATCCGAGCTGAAACCAATAATGGGTCACTCAACTGACTGCACTGTCCCAGCACCGCCACTCAGTGTAATGTTTTTGAGGTTCATCTCTGCTGTCACATATGGCAGAAATACCTTCCTTTTTAAGGCTAAGTAATACTCCATGTGTGTATAACTGCCTTCAAAGGCCAGCCCTTTTCCCAAATCTAGTTATTTCTTACTTAGATTAGGGACCAATTCATATTTACTCCCTGGGAATAAAGGTAGTTAAACAAAACGTGAGAATAGGAAAAGTTTTCAAAGTGATGTCCCTGTCTATTCTTGTTGTATGCAAGAGTATATATGTAACTCTAACAACTAAGGGATTCTTGTAGCAGGTAAAGAACAAAATAGCCAAGATCCGTTTGTAGGATGCAGTTTGGATCCTCCATTTCCTCCTTCTTTTTAACTCATTACTACAGAGTCCCGAGTTCCTTTGAAGCCCCACAGATTCCCTGGAGAATTTTAACTGCATTTTAACAGGCTCCCCTGGCAATTCTTCCCCATGCTAAAGTTTGAGAACACTGCTTCTACCATTTCTAATCTCAGCTCCAATTCATCAGGGAGCTGTTTTCTTCTTCATGGAAAAATCACCATCTTAATGATCGCTACCAGGGCTGCCTTATTAACTAAAGGGGGCACAGATACACAACTCTCAATGGTTGACAATTATTGCATGGTAATTTCTGCCATTTTTGCTTCCCCCAAGGGGCAGTTAAGCAGCAAATGGCTATTACCTTAACCAATTGAAAAGAAAATAACAAAACTAACAGTCAACTAAATTTGTTTTTGGTTGGTAGAATAATTGGCTTGCCTATATGGTGGATCATGAAGGGTGAAGAAAGACTCATCGGTGCAAATAAGTCCCTCTGTCCCACCAATCTCCCGGAGGGTGGCAGGGGAGGGAGGACAGTTCTGTGGTTCGGAGTCTCCTAAATTCCAAATACATTACCTAGATGGTATAATAAGTTATACGTTGAACTGCTATGATTCAACCACAGCTTAAAGAGGATTACAAAATCAGCCATGAGGTAATTTAGCAAACAACCAAAGAAAGCCTCAAGAGAGTGAGATTTAGAATAGTATATCTAGATGAGCAGAAAAAATGAAGCAAACTTGAGAAAAGAGACTATTACAAAAGACTGAGTGGGCAGAGCAAGCCAGCACGTCATCTCTCCCCTTATTTGCCTTTATGCCCCTTACGCTTCTTCTGAAGCAGGAGTCAGCATACTTTTTCTGTGAAGAGTCACATGGTAAATGATTAGGCTCTTTAGCCACTACTCAGCTTGGCTGTTGTCGTACAAAAGCAGCCGTAGATGATATGTAAATGAATGAGGGTAGCTGGATTGCAATAAACCTTTAGGTATGGCCCCTGAAATTTGAGTTTCGTATGACTTTTACATGTTCCAAACTTCTCGTCATCCTTCGGGTATCTTCCAACCATTAAAAAGTATGAAAACCACCATTCGTTCGGGGCCAGTCAAAAACAGCAGGATGGACAGGTCATAGTTTGCAGATCCTTGTTCTAAAGCAAAAACCCTTTGCTATTTTAAATACATATCCCACACTCTTCCGCTTCTCTGTCCGTTACTGCTGTGTCTTCTGCATGGAATGTTTATTTTCCCATCCTTGTACCTTCTTATGGTGTTCACCGCCCGGTTCAATTACCGGCTCCCTTCCAAAATGGCCTCTCCTCCTCCAGTGTCTCCAGTGCACCTCCCTCAGCTGCCACCATTTCTAATTTGCATTACTTTGTGGCTTAAGCTCTTTTATTTTTATATCTGCCATGGCCCAAGTGTTTCTTGGGTCAAGGCCGGCCCTTCAGTATTTAGGAAACAGTATAAGATCAGAATAAGAATAAAGCTGAAAGAGATGTGGAATGACAGGCCTGACACCGGTAGCCGACACCTGTAGCCGACACCTATAGCCGGTTGAATGGTGGCCTCTTAAAAGATATGTCCACCTTCTAATACCCTGGCTCTGTGAGTGGGAACTTACTTGGAAGAAGAGTCTTTGCAGATGTAATGAGATGAGAGCATCCTGGATTACCCACGTGGGCCTTAAGTTCAGTGACAAGTGTCTTTATAAGAGAGAAGACGACATGTAGAGGAGTGGGCCATTGAGGACCACACAGAGGTTGGAGTGACGCAGCCAAAAGCTGGAAGAGACAAGCAAGGAGTCTACCTTAGAGTCCTCAGAGGAAGTACAGCCCTGCCAACACCTTGATTTGGGATTTCTGACTCCAGAACCATGAGAAAATACCTTTCTATTAATTTGGAACACTCGGTGTGTGCTAACTGCCCTGTCAAGGCTAACAAACCCTCCCTGCAAGTTAAATATTAATATGGTAATAGCTGATATTTATTTAGCATTTATCTTGTGCAGCTTTATTAAATTTTCACAACAATCTAATGAATTTGGAACCATGCTTATCCCTTGTACAGATGGGGAAACTGACACTCAGAGAAGCTGAGTAACCTGCACAAAGTAACCTGCACAAAGGTTCACTCAGCTAGTAAGTGATAGAAGCAGAATTGAAGGCAGGTGATCTGACTGAAAAGACCTCTCCTTTTAGTCAATGTTTTCTGTTCAGAGTCTTAATTATTCATGTGGCATTTCACATGCCCTAAAAAAGACAGGGGAAATGTTGGCTAATGACTTCTACCTCTGGGGGCTGAAATTCCTCAAATTGGATTTCTACTATTCCAACAGCTCTTATTTCTTGTCTTCCTTTTTTGCCTGTATTAAATAATTTTTTATTATCTCACTTGTGATAAGAAACACCAGACACTTCCACGAAAATAAAACATATATATTCTGTTACAAAAATTTTTTTCTTGCTAGATTATTAAAAATTAAAGGCATATTTATCCACTAAATTTTAAGAAAAAATTTAATCCACCAAATTTTAAGAAGAAAAATTCAATATTTCCAGCAACCTATTTTTTTTTAAAGATTTTATTTATTTATTTGACAGAGACAGAGAGAGATCACAAGTAGGCAGAGAGGCAGGCAAAGAAGGGGAAGCAGGCTCTCCGCTGAGCAGAGAGCCCAATGCAGGGCTCAATCCCAGGAACCTGGGATCTTGACCTGAGCCAAAGGCAGAGGCTTTAACCCATTGAGCCACCCAGGCGCCCCTCCAGCAACCTTTTCTTTTCTTTTATTTTTTTAAAGATTTATTTATTTATTTATTAGAGAGCGAGAGACTGAGAATGAGAGGGGAGAAAGTCAGAGGGAGAAGCAGACTTCCCGCAGAGCCGGGTGTCCGATATGGGACTCGATCCTGGGACTCCGGGATCATGACCCGAGCCAAAGGCAGTCGCTTAACCAACTGAGCCACCCAGGCACCCCCAGCAACCTTTTCTTGATGAGCAAGGATAGAATAGTTTGCTGCTCAGATCAAGACAATAGAATCCCTCTGTCCCTCCCTCCCTTCCTCCCTCTCCTTCTTTCTCTGATTATCAGGAAACAAAAAAAAGATTTCTGATTGCTTTTTAAGCCTTCACAGAAGTCCATTTCCCTAGCAGCCCTAATATTTTTAAAAGATTTTATTTCTTTGTTTATGAGAGAGAAAGAGAGAGAGAGAATGAGCACAGAAGGAGAGAGAAAAGCCGATTTCCCGCTAGGCAGAGACCCCAACAGGGGCTTTGATCCCAGGACCCAGAGATCACGACCTGAGCAGAAGGCAGACGCTTAACTGACTGAGCCACCAGGCAGCAGTGGGAAGATGTCAGCAATGGAAACATGGCCTTTCGGTGGATGAGTCATGGAGAACAAAATGTCCAGCTGCCATTGGGACCCTTACACAGGAGAAGGCTCCATGGACCAAAGGCTGGTCACACAAAGCCACCCACAGTTAGGGCCCACCAGGAAGCCAACAGCACATTAGGAGCGTGAATACATTGGTCTAGGTTTGAATATGCTAGTTTTGCCAAGTCCTAGCTGGGTGGCCTGGGCCCGTTACCCTTAAAGATAGTACCTACTTCATAGGTTATATTTATGTGAAACACTGGCATATGTTAGCACTGAGTATGATCGAAGTGTTAGCTTTTAAATTGTTTATATTTGAGGCTTGAAGAACTGAAGGCTATCTTAATTCACTGCTGCTCCTTCCACCTCCCACCCCTCTCTCCAACGATTTGTTACTAGGAATAACTTTGCCACTTCATTAACTTTTGAGAAGCTATCTGAAGGCCGAAAATAAGTTGGAAAGAAATAAAAATGAGAGTTCCCAGAGCTCACACAAACCTGCCTTTAAAAAGTAATTACAAAATAAAAGATGCTTTCAGGGGGGAGAGATCTCACATGACCAACATTGAGATCTTTATCCAGTGTTCTAACCTGACCAATTCAGGCTATTTCATAACTCCATTATAGGAAAACCTAATTTGGGCCATTTTCATCACTTCATTTCTCTCCTCCCCCATGCTTGCTGCCTTGTAGAAGCATTCATTATCGGGGCGCCTGGGTGGCTTAGTGGGTTAAAGCCTCTCCTTTCAGCTCAGGTCATGATCTCAGGATCCTGAGATGGGGTCCCACATGGGGCTTGGTGAGCCTGCTTCCCCCTCTCTCTCTGCCTGCCTTTCTGCCTACTTGTGATCTCTCTCTCTCTCTCTCTCTCTTAAATAAATAAATAAAATCTTAAAAAAAGAGCTTTCATTATCTCAAGATAATTTCACTAATAATTCCTCTGCTTCTCCTGTGATTTCTTCATTCCTGAAATCACTCCTTTGCTTCCAAGATGACATGCTGGTAAGACTACTGTTTTCCCCCTATGCCTGCATTCACCAGGTCCCATAACCCTAATATTTGAACTTTGAAGACCAGAAAGGATAATGTCATTAGTAAGCAGTGGCACATAGTGGCAGTAGATGCTGCACTCATTTTGCTAATAATACTCAGCATTTCCTTACCACTGTCTTCATATTATTTACTTTCAAAGCATCTTCTGTCTACTTGATATAGGTTATGCATATATGAATTGCAATACACATGTATTTCTTGTGGTGATTGTTATGGAATATAATATTGTACCCTCTTTATTTGTGGTATTATTTGTTGATGGAGTGAGACCCAGTGTCAGGTCCTTAACTGGAAGCCTGGCGCAGTGAATTCATGGCAGAACTATAAATCCAGAGGCTAGATCTGTACTCCTAAGAAGTCCCAAGTTTGTGTGTTTTCGAGATAATGGTAGATCCATATGCCTTCGCCTTTCCAACCAATATTCGATACTACAGTAACTGTGCTTCCTGAATCGCTGAATTCCGCTCCATCCTAAAGAACTTTACCTGGATTTGCCTTGTCCTTTCCCCTTCCTGAGAAACTTTCCTTCCTGCCTTCTTCATTCTTAGCCAGCTGGCACCTGATTCCAACCTCAACCGTTCTACTGACCATCGTATCTTTAAGGTCACTGATTTAGTTAATTTAGTTTTGGGCAAATGGGAACATATCATGTGCCACTTCTGAGTTAGTCTTCGCTGTTCCCTGTGTCACCAGCACCTAAAGGTTGTTAAATCTGAGTACAGATAGTTCCCACTTTGGTGGGATCCAAAATTTGTGTCTTAGTTATTTGGAGGGATTTGTTTTGTTTTTGTTTTTACTTTCAGGGCAGAAATTGTGGGAAATGGTGGTCAGGTCCTTGTGCTAGCACTCAAAAGATAATTTTACATAACAAAATGTATCTCTGATATTATAAATCCCAAACACCATTTAGGAATTTCTCTGTGAGAATTCATTTACAAAAAGTTGAGAAATGTGTGGATGATTAGATGGAGTTTATTTTTCATGTTGCGATGTTGTCCTTCATCACATTTCTGCCTAGAGGTAAACACAATCTTCTGAGCTTCAAGAACAAGCTCCTTTTTTAATGGGGAGCGACATAAAGAAAACTTAGGAGGGAGGTTGGAGTATCCCCGGTCTTGGGTCACTACCCAGAAGAAGAAGGTACCCAAGAAAACCTTTGGGGATGTGATGATGTTCTCTCTGTGTGTTGGAGAAAAATCCCATGCTATAGGTCGTAGAGCTCCTCTATTTCCCATCTAATCCTTTTTTGTTATTCTTTGCTACCTCAGTTGCCTTTCCCCTTTACCAGTGACTGCAATATCCCTCAGGCAGGCCTAGGAAGAGTCTCTTTGAAGCAGAAGAAGCAATTGCTTTGTCAGAGCAATGGCGTGTGAGGCGAGAGAACCAGGTTTCAACCTTGGGCTCCTCTCTTTCCAGCTTCTCCACACCCTCATTCCTTACAGAAAGATTATTCTTGCTCCTCTAGGTCTCTGGAGTCAGGTGCTCAGTGTAGGAGAGCAATGAGAGAGAGAGAGAGAGAAGAGAAGAGAAGAGAAGAGAAGAGAAGAGAAGAGAAGAGAAGAGAAGAGAAGAGAAGAGAAGAGAAGAGAGGAGAGGAGAGGAGGGGAGGGGAGAGGAGAGGAGAGGAGAGGAGAGGAAAGAAGAGAAGAGAAGAGAAGAGAAGAGAAGAGAAGAGAAGAGAAGAGAAGAGAAGAGAAGAGATTATTAACTTATGCAGGCATAGCTTGCCCCTGTTCAGGATTTTAATGGAATCCAGGTTTTCCTACCCTGCTATGTGTCTCTATGTTCTCCATCATAACCATTCTGCATGAAGGGGCATGGGCATCGCTATTATTCAAAGCCACATGAGGAATTATTCTCCTTTTACAGCTTTTCCCCAAACCCAAGTGTGAGTGCTTATACCTGAGTGTGTTGTGACTTAGCTCAGCCACCTGCCCAAGCAAGGTGTTTTCTTCCTCCTGAGCTAGACATCTCTCTTCCCCATACCTGGAATCATCTTCACTCTCATTTTTCTTAAATGATCATAAAGCACCCAGGATTTCTTGCCTTATTGATAATTTGTCTTTTGACTTCTTTGTCATCTATTGATTAAGGTTGGAAGCTACTGGTCTCAATGATATTCTCCCTGCTTTGCTCTGACACTTAGTACAAACACTCTTCACTCACAGAATCAACCCCCTCTGGCTGGACTTTTCACAGGATAAACAAATGCTTTGTTTGGATATCATCCTGTGCTTTCTTAACCAGTGTAAGATCTAAAGACATGTTTTTAGTCACATGTATAGTCCCTGTTTATCAACTTTAAAAAATTAATTTCAGTAATGTATTTCCTTTAGTCTTCTGTCCTCTGTAAAACTGTCACAAATAATATGGGAAGACAGCTTTTCTGGAGTTTGTTTATTGGAATGTCTTTAATAGCCCTGTTTTCTTATATATCACTAAGCCTCCAATGCAGTCAAATCAGCATTGATTAAAACACGCAAGGCACTCCCCAGAAGCATAAATAAAATGAAATGGAGAGGATCTTAGCATTTTGCAAGGTGGGTTCACTTAAAAGGAAAGGCATGTTCTATGTCTTGAAAATCAGAAAGGAGATGCTTTTTCTAGTTAAAAGCAAGGAAATATGAAACCACTGATTTTCCAAGAGAAAGCTTTTTCCAGCCCCTCTGAGGGGTTAACTTTATGACAAAACGGAAGATTATCCTCTGCCATCTGTCACTGAAACCCAGACTTCGCTCTATATCCAGGCCTCAGAGCAGAGTGGAGGCAAAGGGAATAGAGAGACTTCAATGCACCAGGAGCTGTTTCACGATGAGCTTATTTCTCATTTGTCTTCATCAGAAGGATTTCAAGATTGGAATGTTGAATGGACCGCTCACTGACAACTGATGGGAAGATTAGTGATCAAAGCTTGGAGCTATTTGGAAAGGGGATGTGCTCTGCCATGGGGACTGATGGGGGAAATGAAGAGGGAACTCCAAGTCCTCAAATAGACACGATTTAAGCTAAAAGCCCAAGAAGCTGCTGTGGGGAAAGGAGAGCAATGGCTTTCCATCTCCTCATGGAGGCTGTATCGCGTGTCCATCCGGGGAAGTGCAGGCAGCTCTCTTCGGAAATGTGGAGTAGCCAAGTGGTGCTCTTGAGACAGCCAGTTGTGGGAGGTTTTTTACATTTTAGCTGGCTCTGTCTGAGGAGAGAGAACACTGTCAGTGAAACAAACTGTGAGGAAATCACGGCCTTTGTGAAGAGACCGAGCGTTCAAAACGTGATTTCTCTGGTTCTGTCATCATCGTTTGCCAGAAGTTTGGACATATTTTTCTAGCCTCAATGAATTCAGGCCTTTCCTTCAAATTTCAATTGAGAAGTGAGGATTGTGGAGATTTTTGGCTTTTTTTCTCTCAGTGGACAGAGCCACTGGCTGAGCCTCTAACTTTTGAGTTTTAATTCTGTCCTCCTATTTAAGATGATATGAGGCTCTGAATAAGAATCCTCCTCTTCTGGAATTTCAAAATATTAAAGCAGATAAGAACCTGAATGTTGTCTAAGGCAGCCCTTTCATTTTACGGGTGAGGAACACGGAAGATCCCAGAAGTACAGTGACTTGTCTTGTCTGCCGTCACAGAGCTGCTTTAGGACAGATGCGGAAGCAGCCTGAGATCCTCCTGACACATAGGTCACTTCTTTCCAGTGACAGAGATTCTCTCCTTGACCAAACTTTACTCAGGCTCCTCTGACCTCTCTTCTCACATAAGCCTTGACTTTTGGGCTTCCGTGTTTGTCTCTGCATGTCCAGTTTTAGTGAGAAATGCCGCTAAGTTGGTTTACACAGAATTCCCCACTCTCGATGTCTGATCGCCCTTGATACCTGGTCAAATCCCACGCAGGTGCCGGCTGGTCAACCTGGCCTGCCTGCCTTCGGCAAGACTCTTGTCAGGTTGGTTTTGCCAGAATCCTTCCCGACCCCTTTTAGGGAGGTTTTCGCTTAGTATTTTTTTTTTTTAAGTAGGCTCCATGCCCGGGGTAGAATCAACACAGGACTTGAACTCACGACCCTGAGATCAAGAGCTAAGTTGAGATCAAGAGTTTGACAGTTGAGCGACTGACCCACCCAGGTGCCCATTGTCTTAGTAACTCTCTACCCACTGACCCCTTCCCTGCTTCTTGGCTTTAAATTCCCACTTCTCCTTGCATTTTGAGTTGAGTACATTGAGTACATTGTCCTTACACTTACGAAGGCTCTGAATAAATTTTGCCTTTCTATTCTTGGACAGATTTTGCAAATACTTTTTTCCTTAACACTGGTCTGGGAGGGCACTTATTTTCTAATCATCATGAAGGGGGCAAAATAAGGATTCTCTACTCTTTGTTTATATTATTGCAAGCAGTGGGGAAAGAGGACTGAAATCCTTAACTAAAAATGAAGGTTTTAGATTTCTAAAAATATATCTTGATTATTGACTGAACAGTTTCCTTCTTTTTAAGAAAACCCTCTTATTTCTAGAGGATAGACCAACATAAACCTTTAGATGTTGCCCCCACTCCAATGATCCACTGCCAGTTACCACTGAAATTTCCCAATTCTGGTAATATTATTTTTTAGTGCCAAGGACATGCACATTAATTTTTTAAAATTTACACATTTAGTGAAATATTATTAATGTGCAAATTATTAAAACCTCACCAATTTGTTTAAATAGAAAAAAAGGCAAATCTAAATTACGAATATTTTGAAAGATATTGACTTAATAGCAGTTTACTAAAGTAAAAAGAAAAACTCAATTTTCTAAGGTAAAAGAAATAAGATGTTGGGGAGCTGGATAAGAATGAGGTGTAATCTGTTAGTGAGAATGCAAACTTATGCAGCCACTGTGGAAAATAGTATGGAGTTTCCTCAAAAAGCTAAAAACAGACCTGTCCTACAACCCAGCAATTACACTACTAACTATTTATCCAAAGAATATAAACATAGTGATTCAAAGGGGCACTGCACCCCAGTGTTTATAGCAGCAATGTCCACAATAGCCAAACTATGGAAAGAGCCCAGATATCCATTGACAGGTGAATGGATAAAGAAGATATGGTATATATACACACAATGGAATATTACTCAGTCATAAAAAAGAATGAAATCTTGCCATTTGCAATGATGCGCATGGAACTAGAGGGAGGGTATCCTGCTAAGTGAAATAAGTTAGTCAGAGAAAGACAAATACCTATGATATCACTCATGTGGAATATAAGAAACAAAATAGATGAACATAGGGGAGGGGAAGGAAAAATAAGAGGAAAACAGAGGAAGACAAACTCTAAGAGACTTTTATTTCTAGGGAACAAACTGAGGGTTGCTGGAGCGGAGGTGGGTGGGGGGATGGGGTACCTGGGTGATGGGCATTAAGGAAGGCACTTGAAGTAATGAGCACTGGGTGTTGCATGCAACTAATGAATCACTGATTCCACCTCTGAAGCTAATAATACACTATATGTTAAATTGAATTGAAAGAAAAGATTAAAAAAGAACGAGCTGTAATCAGAATAGGAGATCTTTGGTATATTTTCAAAGGAATTTGCAGAATTTGTTTGCAGGTGGAGCAGTCTTTAAAACCTTTGCCACACACTTAGCAAACAAACCATTCTTACCTCCACCAACTCTGGACTGACACTTGGGGGGGATTTACCAAACTCTGAAGCATCTTCACTTCAAGAATATGAACATGAAGTTTTATTTTTAGCCTCAATTTATTGAAGCATTTGAAAGGTAAAGTGTACATAAAACAATCATTTGCTAAATGCATCAACTCCTCAGGGGCTCCATCAACAGTTGTGTTGATCTTGATGCCTAAAGCTTTCCTTTCGTCGTCACTTCCAAAATTCTTGTCAAAGTTGTCATCAGACTGAAGGTCTGATTCATTTTTAGCTTATCGGAGCAGGCTGTTCAGATCTGTCATTTATAATTGTTCTTCCTACTTCTGTAGTCATTTTGGTTAAAATTCCCCAGTCTGCACAGCCCACCAGACCTCCTCCCCCAGTTGTCCCAACTGTCACAACTGGATTCAGTATTTGCGAAGATGTCAGGTTGTAAACTCTACTGCTTCATTCTGGGTCTGGCTGGTCCCGGAACAGCTGCTGCTCTCAGGTTGGCGTAGGGCAACTGAAGCCTTTTCCTTTTAGGAATATTTTATGAATTGCTGAGGCTTCTGGTAGGTGATTTTTTTCTATATGTTAATAAACTTTTTATGAATAAAATAAGCTATTAACCGACTGGTAGATATTGCAAGATGGTTTGATGTCTTTGTTAGCTATTTCCCCAAATCTGGAGGGTACGATCATTATCTTTTCCTCTAAAGCCAATATGTTCTACCTGCTTAACAGCAGAGAGCTTGACACATGGGAGGCTCTCACTGGTTTTGTTGTTGTAGCTTATTTTTCTCTTTTATTTAGTTAAAAAATAAGATGCAAAATCATGAGTTTTCATTATGAGTAGTATGAAGGCTAAAAAAAAAAAAATAGAGATGCTGATTTTTGAAGGAGCTCAGTTTGTGATGTAAAGAAAAACATCACGAGGAACCAGGCACTGGCAATCATGGTGCAGGGACAAAGATCAAAACATCACAGCCCCTTTTTGTATTCTAGGGGCTTTAAATACATATAACTCTGTTTCCTTCTAGTTGGGTGATGTTATAAACTCGCACGATGCATAGCTTGCATGAGTGTGCTGGGTTGCGACGCAGTAATACAGAGCACCTTCATCCCTCACTCAGGTCACCCTGCAGGATGGCCAGGTCGCCCTTCTCCATCTGGTAATTACACCGGAAAATGTGGTCCCAGAGTCACACTAGCAGGGAAAGGCGAGGAGGAGACGTAAGCAGAATGTTTCCAAGGGTCGAACTTAGACGCAGGTTACATCAGTTCTGCCCACAGTTCACTGGTCAGACTCTGGCACGTGGCTGAGAGCAGGGAATCTTGGGAATAGTTCTCTTCCTGTGTGCCGGGCAGAAAGATCTGGGCGGGACGATGGGTGAGTCCTTAGCATTGTTTCTGCCCCAAAGCCAGAGATGACTTTCCTCTGAATTTTTTTCGAAACACTAACAACATTGAAAATAAATGGCAACATTTCTCAGTCATAAGAAAATAAATGTTTTTACAATCATCATGGTACTTCTCAGAGAGCGCTATTTGTTTCTTTACTGAATCTGTTATATCAAGGAAATTGCACACATCGACATAATTTTTATCTGTGGAAAGACTGTTAATAAACTCTTCGTAACTATTCATGTAAAAACATATCTGGGTCATTATCAACATAACTGGTTTTTCTACATCATATTATAACAGTTAAAGCAAGACTCCTTGGGCACATCATCCAGTCTTCATTATATCCTTTATGTAGTGAGTTGTATTATGTCTTCCAAAAAGATGCATTCAAGTCCTAATCCCTTGTGCCTGTGAATGTGACCTTATTTAGAAACAGGGCCTTTGCAGACGTAATCAATTAAGGTCATACTGGATTAGGATGGACTCTAAATTCAATGCCTGTCATCTTCAGAAGAGAAAGGAGAGGGCAATATGGATACATAGACACACAGACACATAGAGGGGAAAAAGCCACGTGAAGTCTGAGGCAGAGACTGGAGTGATGCAGCTACAAGCAAGGAATGCCAAGGATTTTTGGCAACTATCAGAAACTAGAAGAACAGCATGGAATGGATTTTCCTTCAGAGCCTCCAGAAGGAATCAATCCTGCTGATAACCTTGATTTCAGATTCCTCAAGAACAGTGGGAGAATACACTTCTATTGTTTTAAGGCACTGAGTTTGTGATGATTTGTTACAGTAGCCCTAGGAAACTGGTACACATGACTTACAGAGAACCTGGACTTTAAGAGACGATACCATCTTTAGGCTCCTATTGTGTGCAAGGTACCACCAGACATGAGTGATACAAAGGAGGGCACACGAGGCTTGCAAATGAGTGGAGGTGAAAGACATGTAAATAGATATATTTGAATTCATCTAGGAGAGCATTCTGTCCTTTGACTCTCCAACTCAAAAAGAAAACAAATGTAACATCAAAAATTATGTTTTGTATTATCACTTCTTATTCTTCCTTCAATAGTCAGTTCATTTCAACAAATAGGCTCAACAATGATCTTTCAAGACATTAAGATATCACTGATATTATACATTATGGTGCAAGAAACATCCCATTTGCTTTCCCCAAAGTCTCAAGGAAAAGATCATTGATGTATTAATATTCATGAAGATCTATTTGTTTTAGAATGTTGCTACAGTCTCAAAAGCATACAACAGCCCCTAATTCTTGGAAATCACTACATACCAGGGAAACAAGGGCAAGTAAAAACCAGTTCTTCGTGATGCAAATTGGATTTTGATGTGAAATAAAAGGGTTATTTTGTGCTGGAGCTGGGATGTCCAATTCGGAATGCCACTAACTAGAAGCCATTTCATGAGGAACAGCAACTGTCAGCAGCTGGGCATATGCTGGAAAATACAATCAGATAAAGAATACTGATAATTGTCTGACTGTTTTGGAATTGCCCCTTTGGTCACATCTGCTCAGTGTGAGATCAGATCACCGTCAGCTCATTCCAGAAGAGCTATGGTAATACTCCATGACTGTGCAACTCACGGCTTTTTAAGGTTTCATTATTGACCCAACTTTGTTAAGCAAATGACTAACTGCTGATTTCAAATCATAGGATTCTCATAATGGACGAATTCAGTGAATCTCATTCACTCAGTTTTTGCAGTACTGGTGAAAATGCCACATTAAATTTGTCATGTTCAAATATTTATGCACTGTGATGCATTTCCCTAAGAGAGGAAAGATGAAGAGGAATTTTTTAACAAGTTGGTCCTGGTTTGGCACATAAAGCCAAATCTACTTCAATCCCATTCACAGGAGTGTGGGAGTTGTCTATGGGTAATTTAAAACAATAGGTTACACTGAGGTTGAATCATTGGTCATTATGGAGGTGCTGTGGCCAAATTACAAGATGGCCCAGCACATGCAAATACTCAGGTCAAAAGGCACCAAGAAGAGAAAACTAACTCAGCTAATAGGCTACTATCTGAAGACAGCCATGTCAGCTGTACATAGCTCATCCCCACCTCACTCAGAAGGTCCCCCAAATCATTACATTTCCCATCTCAAGGAGAACTCTATTGCCTTGTGTGTATGGTCATTCAGCCTACTCCGCATTTGCCACTATGTGAACCACTTCCCAAAGTCTGCTGCTCTCCATAGCAGGGGCTTCATGGATCCTTCTAAACACCTATCAGAGGTCTGCATCTCCCCTGGACCCCCTAACCCCACGTATCTGGAGCTATGGCCGATAACCTTCTTGCAACCAGGTAATCTGGCTTAGATAAATATTAATCAGAGAGTCTTCACTGCTAGAATTCATCTCCATGGTTATAGCCCTTTCCTTCCACAGGAGGGAGATGAACCATCCTATTTATTCAATAATTAGTGAGAGCTCAACATCAATGTCTCCTCCACTTCCATCTAGCTCAGGTCTTCCTTAACGTGGCCAGTGTGTATGTGGGAGAGGCAGGTGGGAGAGGTGAGGTGAGATGGCAGAGTGTGCAAGTATTTTTAAACATCAGCACCAACTCTGTGTTAAATGCTGTAATCAGTTCTTTGGATGTTATTTCATTTAATTGAGACAAGAATCCCATAGAGTCATCTTCTTAGACCCACTTGAGAAAACAGAGGGTTTAAATAACTCGCCTCAAACCACATTGCTAGGAAAAACTGAAGCAAAGACTTGAGCCCCCATCTATCCATTTTCAAGATCCTTGATTTTTTTCTACTATATTCCTTTTTGAGACACAATTACTTAAGGAGGCCGCCCTTTTTATTTAAGGTCACTTCTGTCTCACTTGAGCCCTGGTTCCCTTCCTCGGTTCCTGGGAAGATGCTGAGGCCCACTTCTCTGAATGACTCTGTCCCATCTGTCTTGGGATCAAAAAGCCACTCTCATAATTCTTCTGCATTTCATGGCATAGTTCACGTGGCCCTGGCTTGCATTTGTAGAGATGAAACCAAGACTCGGTGACAACTGCATATTCACATCTATCTTTTCATTATATACTTACTTTAAATAAATGGGTGTCTACTGGTCTGAAAACGCTTTTGAATGAGATTCTGATGTTGCGCCAGAAAACCCTGACAGTAGGTGCACTGTTAGCTGTCTGATTTCCCAGTCCTGGATTCTTGTTCACCTTTTCTAAACGATGAAGAGGAAGAAAGATCCTTTATTCCCACCACCTTTCCTTAATCCTTCTCCAGAGCTGAGGAAGTGTGACTACAGCTTTAAATAGCTTTGCTTCAAGGCCGGTGAATAAAAAGATATGAATGCACTAGTAAGTAAAATGGGTAGAGCACACAGGCAGAGAAGTTGCAGAAAAGTGAGCAAGTGCCATGAATGAGTTTGAAAGTGAGGTTGGAATAAGTTCTAAAGCTTAAAGGAACAGTATTTACTATTTGAGTTTTATTGTCGAGTTCCACTGAATTTTAAAGAACAGCGTAAGTGGTCACTTTTTGGAAGGATTTTCCAGGTGAAACGTCTGAGCTATACAATAGATTAGATTAGCTATAAATTAGCTATATATCAGATTAGAGCTATAATACCATTAGATTACAACCTAAATGAGCTTGCTCTTACGTTAGCATTCTGCAAATACTCTCACATGGTATTAGAAGCCATGGATAGAAAACAATAAATACAAGAGTTCTAACAAGAGACCACGTATACCAACACTTTAAAATGGGGATATGCATAGACATAGAAAGTTACATTTACAATAATTCAAACAAGTGAGGCCATGGGCTGCTCAAGTTCACCCATATACTATATGGGGCTAGTTTGCAGGAGAGATGTAGATTCTGAACAGTGTTTTCTATCTGGTTGACAAAATCTGTCAAAAAGTACAGATTCTCTCAGATAGTCTGATTCAGTGGAAATGAAATGAGACTCAAGAATGTATAAATATATATTTTTAACTTTCTAGTTGATTTTGGTGATCCACAGGTTTGGGAATGATTCTACTAAAAGATTTGGGCCACGTTGCCACTCTTAGGCATGAATTAGGCAAATCTCATCCATTTTCAGTGTCTGCATCAATGCACTGGTAAGGACTATCAGCATTGGAAGAGATTCAAAATGGATTCCAAGATAGCCCTCCAGGAACAGCAACCTGGACTATAAGTTCAGGGAGAAAGTCTGCATCAGTAATAAAGTGCTGTTGTACTGAATTGACTCAGAGTAAAATTTCAAGCTCTGTACTGTTTTAGCATTAGAAATAACAGCAGAGATGGTTGTGTTCTCTCTACCACACAGAACCGTACCCTGACAACTCAGCCAGTGCTGTGAGAGGACATCTGGAATTAGGGGGTCAAGACAATCATTATGTAAGACAACACACTTGAAACTCACATTTCTTGGCTTGCATGTTTATCATCCAAAGCATGATGTCTCAAGAACCTGGCCTGGCTTTGAGAGGAGTAAGAGAGGGATATCAGAGAAAAGCAAACTAAAATGGCAAGGCAAAATTATTTGTACAAGGACTAGAGGACCGTATTTGTGACTCACCAATTCATTTCTTCTCTCAGTGGATGAAAACATTGCTGATGCTTCTAACAGTAGGAGGAAAGGTACTACTTTTCCTTGAAATACTGTCTTAGAGAGGCAGCAGCTGAACCAGGCAGATTTAGTATCCCTGGCTTGTATAACAGCTAGCTCCCTCTTAAAATACTCACGTATCTTCCCAGAAGGCCATTTAGATCCAGAATCTTCTTCAAGTCATGGATCTATTTGAAAATTCTACCAAGAAGTACAGACACCAAATTTTGCATGCAACTTCAGGGACTTAGGGATCATAGCTGAAGTGTTGTTGGCCTTGCAGCGAGGACCCAGCAGTGGGATTTCATTTTCACTCCACCAAATGAATTGATTGCAAAATGACTGATGGTTATACTGCACAGATCAGAATCTGACTGCTTAAACATCTGTGAGCATGGTCTCTGGCAGGGGTTATTAGCTGCACTGGTAATGTTAAAACATTTACTCCATTGCTTTCCCACCTTGAAACGAAAAATTTACTCTCCTCCTGCAACGGTGGCAAATTTTGTAAGGTATATAATTCTTGGGAGAAGAGGCTTCAGGTAACGATCTATACCTGGTGATGTCCAACACTAATTCTGACCACACATCCTCCCAAAAATCAAATAAAAGAAATTTACTTTCTCAATTCTAGAATCCACATGGCCACTTAAGCAATTCAGAAGATCATTGCACTAGCTCATGATCTCCTTGAAAACCAGAATCATGTCTGCCTCACTTTTTGGGCTTACATTCAGCATGCCCAGGCCATGGGGGTCAAATAGAAGGATCTGTTGCTCCTCTCAGTTCTTGATGGAGGATAACATAACCTCACAGATGCAAACCATGAGAAGCCTCTTTTATCAGCCTTAATATGCCTGTTTAATCTGGTTTCTGTTACATGTTACACATCTAGCTCATTAAAAAAAGCAGCCATTGATCCTTAGCTCTATAAATGCATGCCACTGAACAAGTAACTTCAGTATAAAGTCTGAAATGCTGTAATTCAGTGCTATGTTCAATTCCGTTTGGCTTTCTGTGTGAGGGCTGTACATCACTGGGGAGATTTGATCATTGGTTAGCTAGGACAACTGACTAGGGTCCTCAAAAGTGCCTTTTTTAGTTCAAAAAATTCTTGGTCCCAATTAACCAAGTAAAAAACTGTTACCTTTAAAATTTTTAAAAGCCTCACTTTCTTTTAATCAAAGACCCAAATAAATATGCCTAGCACTTGAATACTGAAGGGCAATGCCTGAATATAAATACATATCTTGATGTTTATTGATTGTACTTTTTCTAACAAGAGTTTTCATTTATAAAATCTCTTTAGTTTCATATTATGTTTGTCACCTGCTATAACCTAGCCCCTGAAAAAACTGGGTTATGCTGGTCCAAATATTCAAACCAATCTAATTTTCATGCCAATCCAATAAATAAACTGCAGAGTAGCTGAAAACAAAACTTGTTTAAGCATATGTAATTTTAGCAAACATTTAAATATAACAGATGGTAAAGGCTAATGGGTGGGGTGGCAGATGAACTATTTGTATTTAAGTATTATAATATTTATAGTAGAATCACTTTTACAATGGCAATTATTAGTGCAAGACAACATTAGAGGCAAAATATTTTTAGTATGTGGGTGATATTGCTAAGCACATGGGGTACGTCTAGAGGAGGGGTACCTTAAGAAACAGCACCCAAGTAAGGAAGTACTTTTCTCCTAAGAGTGGATGTGGAACCACAACACTAGGGTTAGTTTTCTGCAAAGAAATGCTTTTTTTTAAAAAGTATTATCAGTCCTTGCATTTCTATAAAAGAGCAGATGTAGTGCCACACAACAGAAAATCTAAATCATATTTATTTGCATGGCATTCTGATTTACATGCTTGAACACGTTTTTAGTGACAGGGAGGGGAGAGGGCAGACACACATTATGTAGCAAGGACCAACTACCATTTTTTAATTTGCCATGGATTATACAAAAGATCAACCTGAGAAATTTACTCAAACACTAGTGTTTAAATTGAGCTCATCTGGGATAGTTTATATTTTTTTCTAGCTGACTCTTGAGCTCTAATGCTATTTAGTGAACAGATCTACTCAACTAAAATTTAATAATATGTTAGATTTCCTGTTAACTTCTGAGCAAACTAACCAATTACCCTAATTCCTGAACAGGACATGGTTACGTTATCAATCATTTCAGATATATGCAACCTGAGGTTCTGTGATCATTTCAGACAAAACCATCAGGAAAAAATATATTCATGATAGATTAACCAACCAGAAAGCAACCTATAAGTTCTATCATCTTGCTGTTAATTTAACATGAGGTCTGACATTTTAACATCAGTATCTACCCTAATAATGTAGTACTTTGTTGCAGACAAAATGGAGTCCTACATTTATGACACAAAATGGTCTGACTTTCACTTCTAGGGTAAGAACAGAAATGTGCTCTGGGGGGAAACACATAAACAGTGCTCTTTGGTTTTATATGAATTAAAAAACAGAGTTTGTATATGGAAATAGCTATGGGTATCAAGTGGCATTTTTGTATTGTTCACATATGCTTTTTTTAAACAAGACAGTACAAACACAAGAAACTGTCTTGTCAAATTTCAAGTCACTTTCCATACCTGCTGCTGCCCCCACAGAAACCCTTCTATGTAGTTTAAGGCTACACAATCTTACTGTTAACAACCAGCAACCACACCTATCAGTATCTCCAGAATTATAAGCTAATATTAATGGACAAAAGTCACTGTAAGAACTTTGCAAACAATTAAGCAAACAGGAGTTAAATTAAGTCTCTGTGCACAATGTTTACATGATGTGGAAGAGATAAAACAGCCTAAGTTTTGACAGTTACCTAAAATGTAGGTATTTGAAGTGGTGGGTATAGGACAAGATGTGCAAGGCTTTGCAATATTGATAAACAAATTAGGCTTTGAACTCTGACTGTATTACTGACTTCAAAAAATACAATTATAACACTATCTTCACAATGCTTAACATGTTGCCATTACTTAGTAGACATTTACCCATTTTCAGTTACTTGTATAGGATTTCAATTGACTTTCCAAGTTCTGGAAATCATTACTGTAGGACATTAAAAATAATAGCTCAAGAAAATGAGAAGACAAGTTAGAGACTGAGAGAAAATATTTGCAAAAGACACATCTGATAAAGGACTATTGTTCAAAATAGAGAAAGAATTCTTAAAACTTAACAGTAAAACCTGATTAAAAATTGGCCAAAGAACCAAAGAAGATATACAGATGACAAGTAAGTATACAGAAAGATGCTCCACATCATAAGTCATCAGAGAAATACACATTAAAATGAGATACTACTGCACATCTGTTAGAACACTGACCAACACCAAATATTGGTGAAGATGTGGAGCAGTGGGATCATTCATACACTGCTAGTAGGAATGCAAAATGGTACACCGCTTTGCAAGTTCAGTGGGTTCTTACAAAACTGTTGTTACCACACAACCCAGCAGTTGCACTTGGTATTTACCCAGAAGAGTTGAAAATTTATGTTCACACAAAACTTGTTTAAAGCAGATTTATTCATAATTGCCAAAACTTAGAAGCAACCAAGATATCCTTCAGTAGGTGAATGGATAAACTGTGGCACTTCCAGGCAACATGTTATTACTCAGCCCTAAAAAGAAATGAACTATCAAACCATGAAAGGCATGGAGGGAACTTACACATGTATTCCTAAGAAGTGAAAGAAGCCAATCTGAAAGGTTACATACTGCATGATTCCAACCACAGGACATTCTGGAAAAGGCAAAATTAGAGTAAAAATCAGTAGTTGCCAGGAGTTAGGGGGAGGCTGAGGAATACACAGTTTAGGGCAGTGAAAATACTCCGTGTATTACAGCGATGGATACAGATGACCATACATTTGTCCAGGCCCATAAAGCATACAACACTCAGGGTCAACTGTCAACTATAGACCGAGTGGTAATCATGTGTTAACGTAGATTCAACAGTTTTAACAAATATACCACCCCGGTGACAGATGCTAACAGAGGAGGCTATGCACAGGTTGGGGGTTAGGGGAGACAGTATCTGGGGATCTCTGTACTTCCAATTTTGCTGTGCATCTAGATGCCGCTCTAAAAAGATAGCCTTTAAAGTTTCATAGGGCATACTTACTATGTGCCGGCCACTGTCATCATCCTCGTTCTCAGATCCTGATTCCAGAGTCCATTATCTTCTTAACCGTTATGACATACCACTCAAAAAAGTTCTTTTCTTCACAAATTCATGCTGCAGAAGTCCACCTTAGTTCAAACCGGAAGCTCTATCTAGTTTTACAGAAAAGGCCCACTGAATAGATTGGATAAAAGGACTAGCCGAAGGTCATAGTTAATTCTTATCACAATCTGTCCCAGCAAAACATTTTTGGAGTGGCAGTGTGCAGACGTGAGTCCAAATAAAGAGAAACATGTATATTCTTTAAATGTTTAAGATCTCAATGTACATTCCAATCAAAGTCCACCGTCTTGCCCAAAAAACACTAAGGTCTGAATCAAGTCTAGCTAGCGTTGAAGCTTCCCAGCTGCCTTATACTTTCTCCGTAATCAGTTGATGCTCCCGACAAATTAAATCCTCAAGTCCCTATCTGTTCTAAATATTGCTTAAGAAAACTATGGAAACATTACTACCATCTCATGCTGCACAAAGTTACAGACCAATGAAGGGCCCATTATCTTGCTGTCTTCTTTATCCCCCAAATACCACCTTGATTCAACTCAAAGATTTAAAATTCATCAAGCAAATGTTGACAAGAGTAAAGCACTGAGAGGAAATGTTAAACTTTGAAAAAAAAATAATTGGCCTTAATACTGTAATTTTCACCTCAATTGTGGTTCTTTATTATCTTCATATCTCTGGAGATTATCTCATGGATTTCCCCCCACTTGAAGCAAAAGTACCAGCACCCAAAGGACTGGGACAAATGATTGTGAACTAGGGTATTTCCATTTCAAACTCCATCACTTGAAAGTCATGGTTCTGCTTTTGGCTTCAACTACCCCATGGGCCCATCTCTACATTGAAACCAAACCCAAAACAGAAATAAAACTATGCCTGTTTTTGTACACAAATTGTCATGTCAGGTACACAAAGTGTCACCTATAATGCAAAAGAATGGAAATGGAAGATAGGCCATGGTTACTAAAATTCCATTCATTTCTCCTCTTAAGTTCTAAGATGGTAGTGATCCTAAAAAGTGCCTATTCGTTTCTTCAAAAATAAACTGCCCACCGTGTACCATACTTGATGTTTCACAGAATTCAATGTATGGTTCTCACTTGAACACATCCAGTTCGGGGACAGCAATTCAAAAACATTACAATATAGCCATGCAAAGTCTACATATACAACTACAAAGTTGAAACATTTTCTAAGTATTCCCCTTTATGACTTCTAACTATAGCTTAAAAACCCAATGGACAAGTGGAAGCTTCCCTCTGTACATGGCTTTTATTATTTACATAATACAATATAGCATCAATGCTGAATAGCATGATTATGTGCAATACATAAATATGAACTATCTGTACACATCTGCAGATCTAACTCAGAACTAAGGTACATAAAATTGAAAGCAAAACCGAATGCTTTAATTAAAGTAAAAACTAGGACCGAACACTGCAATAAATCAGAAGTAGTGCCTCGTGTACATACTTAACTATTTACAGATGAAAACAGGCATTACCACAATACTAATCTAACTATACTCATTTATATATAAAAAACACAAGTTTCATACATCACAAAAACCTTCCATTATAACACAGAAGTGATATTACCAGACAAGCATCAGTGAAGTATACTGCCTCTTCTAGTTGTTATTGTACAATGCTGTAGATAATGCAGCCCATGCAATACACCCAAGAACACTAGAGTCCTACACCCAAGTACAATTAATATGATAAAGCAGCCCTCTGCACGTGGTGCTGGATACCACTAAGAAGTCTACTGCAGCCGTGTTGGTTAGGGTTCTCCATGCAGAAGGGTACAGTTACATTAAGAACTGAAGTCTTTAAAAAAGCTTTAAACATTCTTTCTTGAACCAAAACATTCAACAAAAGATGCACATGAAAATTAACTTTTCAGATACCTTTGCAACTTAAAATTCAGATGCATGTTATTCAATAGAGCTGCTGTATGTAAAAACCAAATGTAGTTTTAATTTCTTCTTGTAAACAAATTAATCCTAGTGCAGTTCTGTGCTACACAACATTTTTAGCAATGAGAGTAATGCAGACATCTTCTGGTGTAGGCTAGCACAAGAAGCTTCAAAGATCACTCAAGACCCTGTGGGCCTGATGGCTTTACTCATGATAACCAGTTGCGATGTTTACCTTTCACAGAAGGTCTTATTTGACTGCTTTTAGAAGACAAATTAACCAGGTCTACATATGGCACCAAAAACTGGTTTCATGGAAAGGTCTGATTCTCTTTATAGTTTTCCTCCTGCTTCCAAAGAACATGTGGAAATTAACAGGGTGAAGTTTAACTATGGTAGAAGTAGACTGCCAGTCCTTTTCTGGTGTACCATTTTTTAAAAAAATACAGGCACATAACACTAGCCAAAGATTATACCTTGATTACATTCCCAAAAGGCAGATTATGCTGCAAACATGCAGAGATTTCATGTATTATGTTTGGCACGTGGGAACTAAATTTTGTCCCTATCGTCTGTGTATTTTCAATTTGCTGTGCAGATTTCCATCCAATTTTATTCAGGGGAGGGCATATACATTTTGTAGGGCTGTATCTATCCATTTCTGCCTGTAACAAACACCCAAACATCCTAAAATTTCAATTATAAGACAGACAAGTGTAAAGTAAAACTCTGGAGAACATCAAAGGAAAATGGCCATGCATCTGCTCTTTAATGTTTTCCTACGATATATTAAAATAAAAACAAAGTTTCAGTCTCTTCACAAGTAGTAATTTATATTCTCTGGATTTTTTCAGCCACAACAACTGGATTCTCTTTTCTGATTTTTGCTGCAGCCTCTGCTTTGTAATCATATGGACAGTTGTGCTTGTCAGAATAACGGTGAAGTCCACAAAACAAATTTCCACATCGGCAGTCAAACCCTGTACACACAAGAGGAAGTAGAGTCACTTGGGAATTTGCAGTAATTAAAAGGAAAGGGAAAAAAAAAAAAAAGCCTCAGTCACTACAGAAAAGGAACCAGATTTTCATGGTTCTCTGCAACATGTAAGAGTCTGCCACTTTAAATTGTGAAAGAGTTTCAGCCTCTTTTGACATAGTAAGAAATTCAAGTAACTACCCTTTCATAAACTCCCATAGATATGACAGAATAGAAATCACACAGGCTCTGGGGCCAGACTGGCCTGGATGCAAATGCTCCTCCTACCACATATAAACTGGGTAAGGTTTCCTCAAGTGAAAACGAGGGAAAGAGAACCATGGGGTTCTGAGATTTAAAGGGAACGGTTAAAAAGTATTTTAACATTTTTTGGCTGGCTCAAAGATGATGCTTATTTAGTTCAGCTACCGCCCCCCAAGGAGAACAACAAAGGAGAGAATCAAAAGGGATGAATTTTTTATGAATCCAATAAAGCAAAGTAATTCAGAAGGCCTGAAGCTAATAACAGGTTTTAGAGGATTAGAGACACAAATGGAAATCAA
Source organism: Nasua narica (assembly GCA_028533885.1). Classification (NCBI taxonomy): domain Eukaryota; kingdom Metazoa; phylum Chordata; class Mammalia; order Carnivora; family Procyonidae; genus Nasua; species Nasua narica. The sequence goes on from CM052813.1 coordinate 12,152,963, forward strand.
ACCCTACTTCTCCCCACTGTTCTACTCCCTTCCTAGTCCACTCTGGAAACTTTTGGATCCTGTAAGTCAGGCATTTTGTTATAGGTGTTAAGGCCAACAAGTCTCTTAGGGAGCTCCCTGTTAAATCTTAGCAATAAAATATGCATTGTCTTGTTACGTTCTTTAATACCTGTAAGGCCAACTTTCTTTCTGCACATAAAACATCTGTTCTTCTTTGGTTTGGGCAACTCAGGAGCTTTTTCTTCACCTTGAGAAGTACTGGGCTGAGAAACTGATGGACTGGGCTGAGTGACAACTGAAAAACAAGGGTGAAAACGAAATATTTGTCAAGAGTCCACGGGGTGACAATTATTTAAGTAAAAAAAAAAAATTTAAGAGAGATTTTTAGTGAGAACATTTTTGAAGCCTTTCTTAAAAAAAATGTGCTCTATATAAAATCTTCTACTTTAATATCAGAACTTCTTTCCAATCTGAGAATTTCTTGCCAATCAACACATACTCACTCCTCTAAATGCTGTAAAATGATTACTTTCCACTCAAATTCCTTTAGTCACTCTCAACAGTTAGTACTAGGGAACAAAATCCTAAGTTTTAAAGACCTGGGAGATTTTGGTCCCATGCCCAGTTTTTCCATATTGCACTTGCCTGAATGCAAATTTTCTAATTAGGGCAGTTCACATTCATTATTACTGAGTAAATAAAGTTGCCAACTCCTAAGGTACTTGACTACAAAAAAGTAATTTTAGTTTTATACTGATACAAAAGAAAGACTACATAGATAAATCCAGCAAATTGCAACAAGTAAAACCTATACCATTAACCCCTAATTAACTTCAGATCCCAACATTTTATAATAATCATTTTGCCATTTTAATAAACGCTTTATATGGATCTGGATAGTTCTTAAAAAACTTTTTGAACGATCAGCAAACATAGTCTTTAGGACTGTGTAAGTACTTGTGAAATTTTGACTATTAAGAAGTCCACAGGCAAAACAAGAATTTTTTTTTTTTTTTTTTAAGATTCTATTTATTCATTTAACAGAGAGAGAACACAAGCAGGCAGAGAGGCAGGCAGAGGCAGAGAGAGGAGCAGGCTCCCTGCGGAGCAAGGAGCCCGATACGGGACTTGATCCCAGGACACTGGGATCATGACCTGAGCCAAAGGCAGCTGCTCAACCAACTGAGCCACCCAGGCATCCCAAAACAAGAATTTTTAAAGCACAGCCTTTATTTACTTTGTAATACTTATCTAAACCCTGTGTGGAATTTAGACAATGAGAGAAGATATGATCTACTTTTAAAAAGTCCGTTTCTCCACCTAAAAGGGCTTTAAAATTTTAATTCATATATGACATCAATAAAACTTGTCAATATGAAGATAAAATTACAGTTCACCACATTAAAGCCCACATTACCACTAGTTGTTTAAAACAAAATACGAAATTTAATTCTACTTTTATAAAATTCAACTATACCAGAAGCACTGAATTTAGTATTAATCCAAACCCAAAGAATACCAAATTAATGTATGCAATGCTAAAATTACTGCTTAAACAAAAGGCCAGCACTAATGCTATAAGCATAAATTCAAACTCTAGAGCAAGCTGACAAGTTTCAGGACAGCTCACTCTAAAATTCTCCCCAAATGTATAACTCATTTGCATTAGTAACATTCAGTGAGACTATTAGATTAACAGAATAATATTCTACCCAGTACTTATCGTAATAATCTACTAAGACAACCTTAATACAGTTTCCCCTGATACTATGATGGTAAAGAATCTATGGGACTAGTTGGGGATGGGTGGGTGAGAGCCACTTGCTTGCCTGCATCAGAAAACTGAAGAGTGATTCCTGGGACATATAGGGAAGAAGGAGAATTAAGAAGTGGAAAATGATTCTGTAGAGGCAAAGAGGAACAAACTATAGAATGCTTACTAAGAAAGAATAATAGCAGAGACTATATATAAATATAAACCACAAGTACTGTTCTAAGGTCAGAGTAATTTTGTGTTAAAAAAACCCAAACCGAAGAAAAGCCTCACAAACACACTAATTTGGACAGCTTTTTCAGAAGGAATGGACTCATTTCAAAATAATAAATATGGATTCACCTGAACTTAAGAATTTTTACCTTAACAGATTTAACACTGCTATAATCCACATAAGCTTTGTGATATGATGTTAGCAAAAGCCAGCCTCCAAAGCAGATTACAGATCCACAAATACTATTCTCCTAATGTGCTCAGTCCACACTGTGTACAGGAAACAATGAGCCATGTGCCCTGAAGAGCACGGAGCTGCCTAGTCCAGGGCCCAGCACAGGTGAGTCAGCGCGAGCCAATCTCTGGCAGCACCCGCGCACTTCCCACTGCGCCGCAGAAGCAGAAACGAGAAGCCACCGAATGAAAAAAATGCCCTTCCATAGTGAGTTTTCAATTCCCACAAAATCTGACAGGGATCCTACTCTTCCTCAATTTCAAAGTTTTAGTGTTCAACATGTTCTTTGTCCTCAATATTTTCTACAATATTGACAATATCAAGACCGATATTGCTTTTGATATAAAATTTTCTTCATGGCTTTGAAATTTCATCTATATAATTACCCGTTTATGAATAATACTTTCTTTAGTGATTTAAAGATCTTTAAAATACATTGGTAAACTACCTTTTAAGTTTATTAAATTCTTAACATTTCCAGTCCCCAGATTATAAATTTTGCTGATTTGTGGGGTGGGGTTAGGGAGGGGCATGGGCAGAGAAGAGAGAAGGATAAAGAGTGACTATGTTACACTTGAGGGACTTTCGCGATAGTGGTTCTTGCTTGGCCTGTATTTTACAGCTTTCTCTCCGATTTAATCCTTAAACGGGAAGGAAATAATCCCCCCACCAACACTTTCTCATACTTCTAAATCCAGAATGGAACTAGTATTAAACAAAAAGCATACCTGGCTCTGACACCTCTGTTTTCGGGGTAGTTATTTTGTCCTCTCTCGAAATGCTCATTTCTGTCATTTGCTGAGTTACAGGCAAGGCAGCCACAGGCACATTTCTATTTGAGTTCAAGCAAACATTTTTAAAGATGTTAAGGGTACTTCTTTGCAAGGTAAGTTGTCAGTTCAACTTTATGTATTATTTCCAACATGATCAATGGAGCTAAATATTCAAAAAAAATTTTTTAAAGAGTATTGGATGCCCAGCACACATGGTTGAGAAGAAAACAATTTGATAAATGGCTCATCAATTCAAGACTGCACACTTAATAGGTTACGATATTCTATCATAGCCAACTGGGAACTTTTAGCTATGCCTGTAATTTAAGGGCAAAAAGGGCAGCTTTGCCAAAATGCCACATGGAGCACTTGAATGGAGTCCGCAGAGCCGTATTCCACAATCCCTAAACCTCAATTACAAGAAAATAAAAGCACAGCATTCTCAACACAGAATCCTGGAGAGTATCATGGAGTGTATTACAATATACATCTTTATTCAATGACCTATAAGATCATATATTAAAAGGATCCTGGAATCCCAGACTGTGCAACACAAGCAAAGCCAAGGGCATCTGATATATTAACATCCTTATATATGAACACTCATAGTTAGCACAGTATGGATAGCACAGATATCTTTAGTTCCTCCTTGCATTATTCTAAAAAGCCTGAAACGGTCAATCTTACCTTGATTTTTCAGATGTGCTGCCAGCAGCACCTTCACAGTTGTTTAAACTAGTGTCTGCTCTCTGTACAGATGCAGAATCTGAGGTAGGACTGTTGGAACCACTAGCTGTTCCTATTTAAAAAAAGGATTTGTAAGAAAGAGCAAGACTACAAACACTCAGTATCACACTATTAATAAGTAACAAATACTTGCATTTAATTAGGTTAGTGATTTAAGCACTTTCACTGTGCTGCAGAATCCTATAATTGAGTATTCAAACAAAAGCATATATGAAATTCACATCCAGTGAACACAAGTATGAAACAAAACCTCAAAAAGGAAAATGAAAAAGCTAAAAGATGCTTGTGAACAGTCATTCATTCCTGATGCAGTCCTGGCAAGTACTTGGGCTGTTGCTTTAATTTCAAGCTTTTCTCAGGTCTTCTCTCCTTGGGCTCTCAGCAAGGATTCTCAGTCTTAGGCCTCAATTCTTGATTCTATATTTTCTGTCCACCAGTTCTTCAAATGGGTTTTTCTTGGAAACTTACCCATTGGGCTCATTCTGCCACTATTCTGCTGCCTCTGAAGATGTTCTTTGTAGCAAACGGAACACATTCCATTTGTCCTAGGATTCCCATAAAAGCCACATCCTGTACTACACAGCATGGGCCCTGGGGTCTGGTTAGTCTCCTGAGCCATATTTTTCTGCTACAAACAAAACAAAAACAAAATTTTATTAATTAGCATGTTACCAAAGTAAAATCACTAAATTACATGATAGCCACCAGTGCACCTTTGTTACTTCTAAACACTAAGCGTGTTTCCAACAAAGGCCCAAATTATGTTAAACATTAAAAAGAGGAGGCCAAGAAAATTATGACTATTCTGTTGTTTTTATAAAACGATGGCCATTAAATAAACCGTCTTTTAACATAATAAAGAAGGAACTATAAGGACTTCACATTCTTTAGGACAAAAAAAAATTTAGCATTAAAAGATTAAATGTATTACTTCACCTATCACCATGATCTTTGTTTCAATTTCTGAAAAGGTCACTCTGCCAGATATGAGAATTAAATTTAAGCCAATCAGGGCAATTGGCATTCTTAAAGTCACTTTCTGCTTTCCTGTACTACACAGACCATATCAAATGGTGTTTTTAGCTAAAAATATACAAAATGGAACTTGCAAATGAAAAAAATCTACAAAGATCACAAGTATCAACTCTTGATAGTTACTGGTGATTCTTTAAACTGGTCACATATTAGATGTAGCTCAAAAGCATTCTTAAAACACCTTATAACATATTTGGGCCTCTCCATAATTCTACAATTCTGCTATGGGGCAGAACAACTGTACTTTTAAAAATGTTTCAACACCTTTACAGAACACTGAAAAGAGAGCTGGTAGATCATCTGGCCTTTCCTGTTACGTTAACACCAACAAGCGAAGCTCTTTAAGAATTTAGAGGTCAGCCACTTATGAAATTCCTTTTAAGTTCTGCATTTGAGGTGTGAAATCTGGGTCTAAACACTTTAAAGTCAGTGCCCAGAAACCTGCTAATGCACAAATTACCAGCTAGAGATTTCTCCAGTCAAAGCCTCTAACTATTAGAACTTTTCACAAATGCTTGTCTTCCTCACATCAGGAAATGAAACCTTTGAAAGCTGTTTCAATAGGGCAAAATAAAGCAATGTGAACACACAACCTTTAGTAATTAATACTCATTGCTAGGTTACCAAAAAGAACTTCGTACAGCAAGCTGCCTTGCTTTTTTTCCAGAAGGTTTAGCACAAATATAGTAACGCTATGCTAAATTTAGTAAATTTTCCTACGTGAAAACAATGAAAAATTTTAAACTGGAAACTTTCCATATCACCTTAAAATGTGCATGTACAAAAAGCGTATCTGAGAGCATGTTATCAAATGGAGATTGTGTGCTATAACTTGTGGTCACAAAAATGTCTTATGCTGACGATGGAGGTTACTTATGATTTGTTAAGCTAAAAACATTTCAAGTAAGTGCACAAAAGTACTTCAAGCTAGAGCCTGTCATCCTAGAATTTCATATGGCTTTTCCCAACTACTACACACACCAAGAATACATTCTTTAGTAAGTTACTAAAAACAACGTTTTAACAAGTATTTAATGCTTTTTTACCAAGATTATAAAATGGGGTTAGAGGACTAATCGATATTGACCTAGTCAGAATCCTGCCAATATTTCCCCAACAGTTAAATGATAGTAATCTTTCCTTTTGTTAGCAAAAAGAAATATTTCAAGCCAATCAAGCTTATATGGAGGGTGATGGAGAACCACAACTTGCTTTAAACAATAGTACTAATTTAGTAGACATGGTCTCTAAATAGTAAGTGGAATTTAGCTGACTCATTTTGAAGCACAGTAGTGTAAACATTTCAACATCACTTAGTTTATTAATAAACATTTTTAACTTGGTTTTCAAAATTTTTAATATGTGAAAATGCTTCACATAATAAATTATGTATTTATTTGCATGCCCCCCACACAATGTGTGGTAATCTGCCCTATGCAAAAAGTTCATTCCTTGAAGTCAGTTTAAGAATTATGCTAGCTCAGTTTCTATACTAACTTCCAGTGTCATCTGACAGTGGCTTTATAATAGCAGATTGGTCTAAATTTGAGTCAACCCACTTAACATTAGCGAATCCAATTCTTAAAATCTTTTCCTTTATATAAAAAAAGGGGGGGAGGAATCTCATCAATGGTTTTACCCACTTCAACTTGCAAAGTATCCCACCTTTCCTTCTTCAGAAAACACAACTACTTTCAATTCACTATAAATAGCCTGCAACTGAAACACAAGAAATACCAGGACATTAGTCTTCCACACAGCTTCCCATCTTGTATATTTTTCCCCCCCTAGAAAGCCAGCTTTTAAACGCCATCACATGTGCAAAGCTTGCCTTAATATTTCTCAGAAGCTTAGATCACATGGGCGGGCGCTTCAGCCTGTCACAAGGCTGCAATGTGACAGGCTGAGCTGGATGGAGGCTCTCACATAAAGCCTAGTCAACAGGGGCCTCTGAAATCAGCTTCTATTTATATCTTAGAGCCTGCCAACTCCTACACAACCCCAAGAACTAAGGATGCTGCCTTCCTATATCTAATATAGGGAAACGGGACAAAAAGACAGCATTAAGGCCTCTGCAATTTTTTTCTTAATGTAGGGAGGGCTAGCAAACAATCTCAAATTCAACTAAGATGCATCATTAATCACTTAGGAAGCCAAAATGGTCAGGGTTGTTTATAAAAACCAAGCACAGTAGAGAGAGCACGGAGGCAGAAAGAATCTTCATGTTTAAATCCTTCTACTCAGCAGCAATTTGAGGGAGGGGGTAGTTTGCCATTAGGTGCTGTTTCCCTCCTGCTTGGCACCATTTTAGAAAAATACAGTATCATTACTATTTAGTGCCTTTAAAGTTTTGTTGTTAAATACTTGTGCATTCCTGGGCCAGCTCTATCAGGTACAGAGGGAATGTTTATTTTTGTATTTTGTACAGCTGAAATGGATATTTTTACAGTTTGTGGCTTCCTCTAACTCATAGTAAAAGAAAACTAAACCCTGGACATGTAACAGAAAAACTCACCAGCCTCAAATAGAAATTTTTTTTAAAAAGGCTTTTTACACCTATGTTATTTAGTTTTCAGGTGCACATGTTAGAAGACGTTAAGAATGCCTACTCACCTGGACTTGAGATCCGAGTTCTAGATCTCTAATTTACTTCTAACTAAGCCAGTGACCTTGGGCAAGTCCTTACTCTCCAGATCTCCCTTCTCTGTTTGCCAAGAGGAGGAGACTACTCTGATTTTTAAAGGCTCCTTTCCAGCCTTAAACCGGGCCTGAGATAGAAAATAGGGGAGAACTACAATAAATTCTTTAAAGGGAAAAGAGTAAAAAACAAACAAAAAAAAACTTTGTAAGATAAAAATTGCAATATTTTCACCCATTAAGTTCTGAAATCCTACTTTTAAAAGATAAGGAATAAAATAAAATTAGTTTTAGGGTTTTTTTTAAAGTCTGTAAATTACCTGAATGCCAGGTTTAAAACCAGGGATTCTGTGACCTATATACACTACTTTACCCTAATGTCCTTAGACCAGATTCTTAGGAGGCATTCAATAAACACGGGCCTTTCCTCAAAACACAGCTCCACGGAGTGCGTGGAAAGCGAACAAGAATTTCACGTTCACCAGCCTAAATGCACGAAACAAAGGGGAAGGTGCTCCATTTCCTTCATGAAAGGGATCGTGAGCGCAAAACGCGGCGACGCTGGCAAAACTAAAACACGACGACAGAAGAGCCCCCCTCACCCACGTTCCAGCGGATTTCCGAACAAGTCCGGGTCCCACTGCTCCCCCCCCAGCCCTCCCCCCATGCCCCTAAGCGGAGGCCTTGCTCAGGAGAGCCCAGCAGGGCCTTCTCTAAAAACCACTGAGTCATGCAGAACAGTAGCTCCGCAGGCCAGGCCGGCCCCGCGCCGACCCCAGGCCCTAACCGGCTCCTGCGAAGAGGCGGCAGCGAACTAGGGAGGGAGGGGGGCGTGCGGCGGACAGGGGGCCGGGGGCGCGGCCGCCGCCACGGCCCCTTTGTCTCTGCCGGTCCCGCAGCCCATACCCGGCGCCGCGCCGAAGGCGGCCGGGACGGACGCGAGGGAGGCCCGGAGCCCACACGCCGGGCATTGTTCTCCAGACCATGCGGGTGCAGGCGAGCCGGGGGTGCAGGTTGCCGGACCTCGGGCCACGACGACAGGATGACGCCTCCGTCTTTGTGCTTCCAGAGCAGGCGGGCGGGCTCCCCTCCCCCGGAGGCCACCGCTCGGGCTCCGCCAGAGGCCCGCGGCGGCCCGAGTCCCCCGGACCCCCCAACCCCCAACCGGGCACAAGCCTCCAGATGCCCTCCCCCAGCTCCGCACCACTCACCCTGCGGGGGCAGGAGTGCAGGAGCCGGGCTCGCGCGCGACGCTGGCGCGGTGGGGCCGGGCCCAGGCCTCCGGGAGGGGCGAGCCGGGCGCCCTGGAGCGGCCGCCGCGGGCCGGGAGCAGGTCGGAGGCGGAGGTGGCGCTGCCGCCGCCGCGGGGTCCTCCTTTGTTCCTGCAGTTGCACCGAGCGTGGCCGGGACACGCCGGAGCTCGGGAAGTGGGAGGAGGGAAGCGAGGGGGGGCAGAGGAGGAGGCGGAGGGAGGACCGGAGGCCGCGGCGGCTAACGCTGCTCGCGGCACTCGCCCGTCGTCACCTCACGCCTCCACCGGCTGCGGGTTGGGTCGACTCCGAAGGCGATCGGGACGCGCGCAGGGAAGGCCTGGGCGCCGCGAGGGCCCGTCGGTGGTGCTCTCCGTCGCCTCTGTTACGGCCGCGGAAGTTGCTTGGCTCCCGGGAGCGAGCGAGCGAGCGAGCCCCAAGTCCAGGTGCACACAGGTCCGCGCTCCGGCCGACTGACGCTCTCTATCCGCCCGGCACTCGGGCAGTAAGGGAAAGAGGGAGGGGGGCGGGGCCTGTGCGTCAGCGAAAACCCCGACGGCGGCGACGAGGAGCGCGGTGACGTCGCGAGCCCGGCGCCCCGCCCCCCGGGCCCAGTTCCCGGGTCCGGGAGGCGGGGTCAAGCCCGGCCCTGCTGCTGTCGCGCGGAGCCGACTCACTGGCCCGGCTGGCGGCCCCTGGGTGGAGCTGGAACGAGCGAGTCCTGTGGAGACTGCGTTTCTATTTTTAACCTGATTGTCCGCCCTCAGCCTTCCTCCTTCCGATTTTCTCGCTCAAGCCCGCTTCTCGCCATTTGAGTTCTCACGCTTTGTCTCGAGCTCCTGGCAGACATTTCCCTTTCCTCCTTATTCTCCCAACCGCCGCCCTCCTCGGTCCCCCCCAGGAGTTAGTAAGAGGGATTCGCCTAGAGAAAAGGAAAATTAACTCTACTCGCCTGCTTCAGAAGCTTCCCCTGCCCCGTTCCCGCGAACCCCCTTTCGGTTCTAAAGTCCTGTCAGAGAGCATCGCCCGGACGCCACCGAGAAGCAGCGGGGCAGGCGGCGCTCGCTTGCTCGCTCGCTCGCCCGCCCGCTCGCCCAAGGTCACGGGTGGTTGTGCAGAATCAGGAAACACTCAGACCGACTGGCTGCCAGTCCCGGCCCCGGCGGCCCCGGCGTCGCTGTTCGGAACAAACTGTTTTGGCCAGCCTGTAAAATCCCTGGAAATCGACTATTCCAGCAAAACGTCCTGAACTAGGAAAGCACCAAATGTTCTGCTCAAGACATGGAGTTGCGGGACAAACAAGCTAGACTTGAGGCAAAGACCAGAAAGAGGACACGTTGCAGGAGGAAGTTCAACAGAAGGGAGGTATGAGGCAATTGAGATTTGAGGCACAGGGCCTGGCCAGTTAGCAACTGGCGGCGAGTGAACTCAAAAAACACTGATAACCTTTCCAAAGCACCACCAACCAAAAAATACCCTACTTAGAGCTGACCTCTCCAGGTGACTTCAGTTCAATTCAAAAGAACAAAATACTATGAAATTTTGTAGTAAACAGTGGCCTACTGAATAAACAGAAATGATGTTTAGGGCTTACATTAAGAGCCACCGTTAGAAGGGAGTGAGAGGTCCGGTCAGTATTTCCCAAACTTCCTGGTCAGAGAAATCACCTGTGGTGATGCTTTTAAAGATTCCTAGGGCTCTCCTCTGGAGATGTTTTGGGATCGACTGGGATGGAGCTCGGAAGTCTGTATTTTTAAGTAGTTCTCCAGGTGATTCTTCTTTGTGATTTTGTATAGTTGGGGAGAATGCTATCCCGGTGCCCTGTGCCAAAATTTCCAAATCAAACACCTTTGTGCTATAGTAAGGAGAATACGTAGAACATAACTGAACATTCCCTTTACGATTTAGGGCTTTGCTGTGGTCAACGAATGTGTTAGAGATGGAGTAGTTTCAGTCACGGTTCCCCTGACCATTGGACTTTATTTCCTTGAATGAGTAAACGAACTAGTCAAAACATAGCAGCTATCACTTACAGACTGTTTTCAGTGCTGGGTTTTCTCCATTTAGGGTCTTATTTAATCTTCACAACAAGTCGCTGAGACAGGTTCTATTATATCCATTTTTACAGGTAATGATTCAAAGGAATAAGTGAACTGCTTGAGGAGCTGAGGGACAGGGAAGCCAAAGAGGTGATTTTTACTGAGAACAAAAATAGCTTTGAGATTCCTCCCCCTCCCCCTGAATTTTAGTTATTAAAAAAATGAAACAAGATAATTCCTGAAGAAGCATGTTAAGGGGGAAAAAAAACCTACCACCAGTCAAAGAGTAATAAGGCAAGCTGGTTAATAATGTATTGCCTAATATATATTATGATATATATTATGTGGCCCCTTTTGCTAATTCATCCTCTCCACCAGCCATTTATAGTTTTCTCTATGAGACTACTTCAACCAATAATGTGGCTGTATTGAACCTAATTTTAGCAAGGTTCCCTTCCAGCAACTACTCTAGTTGTTCTCGAAGTGTGATCTCCAGACCAGCAGCATCAGCAACACCTGGGGAGCTGTAAGAAATAGAAATTCTCGGGCTCCCACACGAGACCTACGGAATCACAAACTCTGTGGATTGTCTAGCGGTCTGTGTTTTAAGTCCTCCGTGTGATTCTGATGCACACTCAAGTTTGAGAACCACTTACCCCTACTGTACTATCAGCTGACCTGTCTTTCAGATACTCATACCACGTGAAGGGGAAGGGTTGACAAAAAAATGTTTTTTCTCATACTGTTAGTAAACTAGATTAGGGGATATGCTTCTAAGGAGTTTTGTTGTTGTTGTTCTAAGTTTTCAGGTGGACTTCTAAAGACAAACTATAAAACTCAAAATATTTAATAGAATGCTCTTAATATAAGTGTGCAAAAGGGCCATCACTCTGTGGTCATCAGAGAAGGCTGAAACCAGCCTCTGTAAACAAGGTATCAGGGAAAATGGGCATGCTCAAAATGTGGTCTAATCAGCTAATTGTTCAAAAATACCTTTTGTAGAATTTCGTTACATAGGACATTCCAAGTGACCTATACTAATCCATTGCTAAGGACTCTTTGAAAATCATTTATTTATTTATTTCCATAAAAGTGTTTTGTACACTTACTGCATTTTAGGCATCCACTGACTGGGTGCTGAAATATACACTGGTAGGAAAAACTGATCTTACTCTTGTTCTTCTGGACCTTTCTGTCATGTTGGAGAGAAAGATATTAACAATATTATCATATAAATACATAATTATGAACTGGTAAATATTGGGAAAGAAAGATATAGAATGGTATGGGAGCATATAACCCATCACAATGGATACTGAATACTCCTCTGGTCTAAGTTTCATCACGGCTCATCCCCATTGATAGTGGAGCCAGGCTTATTTCCTTAGAGTAGTTAACTATAGTAAACTGGTATGTCCTGTGAGAAAGTTAGAACACTTTGTATTCTGCTTAAGAATTCAGGTAAAGGGCACCTGGGTGGCTCAGTTGGTTGAACAACTGCCTTCGGCTCAGGTCATGATCCCGGAGTCCCGGGATCGAGTCCCATATCGGGCTCCCGGCTCTGCGGGAAGTCTGCTTCTCCCTCTGACCTTCTCCCCTCTCATTCTCAGTCTCTCGCTCTCTAATAAATAAATAAATAAATAAATCTTTAAAAAAAAAAGAATTCAGGTAAAGTCCTTGCAGATGCGCTTAGATTTTTCTTTATAATCTAGGCATGGATCAAAAGAGGGGATTGATGATGATTGGAGAAGAGCAAATGTAATTAAATTTCTTAAAAAGTAAAAAATGACATCCCTTAAAAACAGTAATAAAAGTTATTAGTCCTAAAATATAAAAGACTTGGATATTTTAGCTTGACATATAACTTCCCATTATGGAGACAAGAATTGCTTCTCTGGCATTATTGTAATACCCTGTCATGGGTAACTTCATTTTCTCTCTGTGCTTGAGTAGAGCTTGGTGAAGCACAAAGTCTTTGCTAGGGTTTTAAAAATTGGTGCGTGTCATTTGATGTTCACATAGTGACCTTCCTCCCTTTCTTTCCTCAGCCCCATCCAAAATCTCAAAGATCAAAGTAAAGAGACTCAATTTTATTTTTATTGTTTTCAAATGATTGGCTGAGAGGATTACAATATTGTATTTAGAGCAAATCAACTAATTAAAAAATTCAGAGTATAACATAGGTTATTTAATTATGATTTTTCCTCTTTAATCATTGATAATTAAATCATAATGAAAATATCAGTGAATCCAATAATAGATGGGTTTTCAACCCAACTCAACAAATGGTTGGCTAATTTTTTCCCTTAAGGAATGGATAAAGCAAGTAGCAATTTAATTATTGTGAGGAACTTTTGGTAATTTTAAAACATACTTATTTTTGATGGAAACAGCTCGATCAAAGAATCTTCAAATAAATAGCATGGATATCTTACCTGATTGAGAAGACTTTCAGACACAATCCAGATACTGTTGGGATAGCCATAAATAATTTTTAAGGCTATTTAAATAAACAAAAGCCTTTATTATTTATGTAAATGAAGAACTGAAGGTGAAGGAAATTGACGAATTAATACGTATATGTTTTTTGCTGTAGATATAATCTTTTAAGATACACACAAGGTACTTTGGTCTTAAGATTTCAAGAAATCTTTGTGAGTGAACAGACTAGGGATGGATGTTAACTATGAATCTCAGTAATTAGCTCTGGGATTGGCTTTGAAACAACACTTTGAAGCAGATCATAACTTGGGCTCACAGGTGGTAGGTGAGGTGTTCCTGACTTTTCTTTTCCAGAAAGAAAAGTAGTTTGACGAGAGCCCAACGCCTGGGATTTATAAAGCTCTGGCAATGGGCAGTTGGCACTAAGGTCCTAGCTATCACGGAACAGAAGAAGATCACAGAAAGCAGGTGGATTCCATCAGAGAGGTCAGGATTCAGGCAGAAAACTGACAAGAGAAGTGGGTAGGGTGGGCCCTTGTCCTGGAGGAATGAAAGTTCTAGGCCGAGAGGCAAGGCAAGTGTCTTGTGTTTGTGTTACGTTTTTCCACTTACAATGTATGTTCGAGTGCATTAATACGATAAATTCTCACAACAGTCCATTGATCTACATATTCTTGTCTTTTCTTTTGCAAAGGAGTTCACTGAGGCTCAGGCCAAAGTCATGTGTCCTGTTCAATGTCATGTACCTAGTAACAGAGCTGGGAAATTTAATCCTATCTTCTGTCTTCTGGTTCAGTGTTCTGTGGCTGCTCTAGGAGCATTTCCCCTTTTAATTTAGGTCATAATTATATTTCCCCTTATAATGTGAACCACCCTTTTATATCTTGTACATCACTCATCTTAGAATTATGACCTTAATAGAAACTCTGATTAGGTAGTGTCTTCCTGCCTAATAGGCAACTCCTTCCAAATCTGTTTGGTTCCATCTTCTCTAGCCAATTTCTAAATGTGGCATTCCTGAAGTCTACTTACTTCTTGAGCACTCTTTGTTTCTCTATTGAACATACTCTTGGAGTGGTTTCACTCACTCCATAGACTTAAATGATATCTGTACTCATTCCTTGGCTTACAAATGCTTGATTTATGAATTTTTTATTTACAAAGGTATTTATATCTATTTTTAAATTTTGTATATAAACACTTCTCAGTTTAACCCAGGGCATTTCTTTTTCCAAACTGAAGGTATACTATGTCATTAGAAGAGAAATTCATAGCTAGCCACTACTATTGTTGAGTCATGAATAAATGGGAAGACCTAGGCATAGAGATGGGTGTATATTTATTCTTTGTGGATCTTGTCTCCAAAGTGGCCAAGATAAAGTTAGCACCTTGGAATCTCAGAGCAGGCTATTGGTATATGTCTGATTTAAGTCCTTTCTGTACTGTAATCTACAACACAATGATGAGCTTTAAATGTGAAAAATATAAATATGTAGAGAAAAATCTTCTGTTTTATTGTAAAATTAAAAATGATGATGCAAATTGAAGCAGGATAGAGAAACTAAGAAAAAACATTACTTTTGTCCATTTTTTTGTCCATTAACTGATTGAATTATATAAAATTGAAATTGTTAATTCTTAATAGCACACTATCACTGAAATGTGTCTAAGGCTACACACAAATTGAGGATTTCCTGAAGCTTTTGATGCTGGATAAGATGCTGTTTCGAGCTTCCTAATTATATAGCAGAAGGTAACGTCTTTGAAGACCTCATGAGGGCTTATGAAGAGGGAGTCCAGGGGACAAAAGAATAGGAATAGAGTTCAGTGGACATCTCAGAAGGTTTCAGAGATTTGAGAAGAGTTTAGTCTTAGAGTAAGTTCTAGACTGCAACTGTGGACCAGGAATTGGTTAGCAATGACACAGAGGAACTCCAGAAGAAATTCAGTACCCACTATTAGTGTTGTCTTTGAAGGAGGTTGAGCTCTTGGGGAAACGATTCCCCTAAAATCCAGTGCTCTCTTGTACATTTCATTGGCTGTAGAAGGATGCTCTAGATTCGTCTTCCTCAGCTCTCTGAAGATCAAAGAGTAGATTGCTTTGTAAGCATCCACCTGCAGAGAGCTGAAGATCACCTGGGACAATGGTTCTGGTGGGAAGAGGTACTGATATACTCTAGGGGCACTTGTGGCTTCTCCTATTGTCGAGTTCCTTCCTTTCAAAAAGACTTCTCTGGGGTGCCTGGGTGGCACAGTCAGTTAAGCATCCAACTCTTCTTTCGGCTCAGGTCATGATCTCATGGTCCTAGATCAGGCTCCTTGCTCAGCATGGAGTCTGCTTGAGATTCTCTCTCCTTCTTCCTCTGCCCCTCCCCCCCAAATAAATCAATCTTAAAAAAAAAAAAAAAGACTTCTTTTCCCTCATCCCTTTCTAGCTAAGAGGTTAAGAAGCATTCTCCATTTCTCCATTTTTAGCAGCCTTCAGAAGAAGAAGATAAAATGAATTCCTATAGTAGGGGTTAGATTCAACCAGATGACTTCTACAGCCCCTGGCAATGATAAGACCTCATAATTTCTCTGAGTGTATAGTTGAATGAATAGATTTCTGTTCATTAAATGTTTTAAAAAGTTCTATTCTTTCAGGCGCCTGGGTGGCTCAGTTGTTAAGCGACTGCCTTCGGCTCAGGTCATGATCCGGAGTCCCGGGATCGAGTCCCACATCGGGCTCCCAGCTCCATGGGGAGTCTGCTTCTCTCTCTGACCTTCTCCCCTCTCATGCTCTCTCTCTCTCAAATAAGTAAATAAAAAAAATCTTAAAAAAAAAGTTCTATTCTTTCATAATCACTTGACCTTACAGTTAAAGTAGAATTTTTAAAGAGAGTAAAAAGCCAGAAATTCAAAATAAATTAATTTTAAAAAATGAAAACCAATACTGCAATGTAACTGTGTAAGGTTTAAAGGAACTATATAAGTTGTAGGCAAGTAATATTTAATATTTATTTTGTACTTTGTGTTTTTCTATAACTTATATTTAATCCTTGTGATAATCCTTTGAAGTAGTGATGATTATGTTCTTGGACAGAGACAGAGTGGGGAACAAGGAAATAATATATCTAAAATCACATGTTTTATTGAGGAGTGAAATCAAGTCTGCTCAGTCTGATTCCAAAACTTGAGTTCTTTCCAGTGCAGCAAGTGCCTTTCATAAACTAGTCATAGTTATTTGGAATGAAACCTAGAGGGTCCTCTTGAGCTCTCCACCTAGCATATTCTAGACAGCATTTTCAGCATTCAGGCTCTGGGATCATACTGATAATAAAAAGTCTCTATATATGTGCTTACAAGGTAGCCCATTTCAACCTCCCTAGAATTGTGATACAGGATTTAATCCAGATTATTCCCATTATATAGTTTGCAAAGACCTCAAAAAATGTAATTTTAGTGTTCTATTTAAACATATTCTCTGATTATTAAGATGACATGGCTAAAGACCAAGTGGTTAAACCAGCTAACAACATTTTTTTTGTAAAGAACTTATTGACAAATCATGTTCAACAGTGACTATTTCTTTCATTTGTACCGAAGTGCAACCCTGTGGACTCTTTACTACAGTCAACTCTCTTTATTAGTTAGTGAATTATTGCCATACACCTCACCTACAGTACCCTGGATATTTTGCCACGTACAACAAATTTGTTTTCCTGTTTTGGAAGTATGTTGGGGATGAGGGAGAAGGAGGAGGGACAAAATAATAACAAAAGAAATTTGGGGTGGGTTTCTTTCCTACAGCTGTTTTATCATGGTATTTTTAAAAATTTGTAAGTATTAATAATATATGGATATATTCTCTTTGTATAAAGTTTAAGCAACATACGATTTTAATCTAAAAGTGAGTCTCCTATTCAAGCCACCCCAAACTAGTCTCTTTCCAGAGATAATCCTTAGGTACTTATGGGTCTACCCCTAAAAACCTTGTTTTTATGCATTTATGTCCTTAGACATATAGAGACATATCTGTGATTTGTTTACATATGTGGAATTATGCTGTATATATGTATATATAATACATATATATACATATGCCTTGGGGCATATACATATAACAGTATGCCTTGGGGATCTTTTCATGTCAGTGCATGAGAACCTACCATATTCATTTTAACAAATTGCTAGTAGGAGCGGAACACAAGTATGTTAATCATTATCCTATTGGTGGATATTCAGGTCATTTGCGCTTCTTAACTATGATAAACAACGTCCATAAGAGCAGTAACTAATTCTGAAAATGCAGTGTATTAATACTAATTACTTGCATTTTGAAAACGTTTTTTATATGAACTTTGACTATGCTCAAATGTCAGTTCTTGTGGGTAGAATTAACTTTAATTTTATTTATTTATTTATTTATTTTTAAGATTTTATTTATTTATTTGACAGAGAGAGAGAAATCACAAGCAGGCAGAGAGGCAGGCAGAGAGGAGGAAGCAGGCTCTCTGCTGAGCAGAGAGTCCGATGTGGGGCTCTATCCCAGGACCCTGAGGTCAGGACCTGAGCTGAAGGCAGAGGCTTTAACCCACTGAGCCACTCAGGCGCCCCATAGAATTAATTTTTAAGAAAGTAGGTAAATCTTATTAACTGATGATCGTGTGTCCTTTCTCTTTTTCTCCCTCCTTCCCTTCTTTCCTCCCTCCCTCTTTCCCTCTCCAGTTTTAGCATGAAAAGTTCTATGTCACAGTCAGCCCCTCAGTCCTGGGCCAATCTAAATGGTTTAGTCACCCTAGTCTGAGTAATGTTTGTTTTGAGGAAAAGCTGGGGAGAATATACCTGGAGCAGGTGGGCAATAGCCCAGTCTCCTCATCATCAAGGAATTTGACAGGACTTTCACTGTAAACTACTGACAGTGAACATCTTTTTATAAACCCAGCTGTATAAATGGTAAAGTCAAGCTTGCTAACTTTCTCTCCGTAAGGTCCCTCCTGTGTCATACGAAAGGATGAAAAAAAGGAAGAGGCCTATGACCTGGGTTCCATTCTAATATATCAGAGCACAAAGGGTGCTGAAGAGGGACCAAACTACACAAACTCCCTAACAGCAAAACCAAAAAACCAAAAAAAAAAAAAAAAAACCCAGCGAAACTCCCTTTTCTTTTTGACTTTTAATATCAGGCGATATAAATGCAATATCCTGTCTCTACCCATACAAGGCCTACAAAACACCTTATTCTTCCTTGTTTCAACTGCAGTCAACAGTCTTAGCTACTGCATTACCTATGTTGCAAAGATTGAGGGCGTGTGTATGTGTATGTGTGTGTGAGAGAGAGACCTGGAACTAACCTCATTATAACAAAGATGAAATGTCCCTTTAAGGAAAAATTTTCAAAGCAAAGATTGCATTTTTTTCCCCCTTGAACAGTCTGACAATCTTGATATATTTAGAGTTGCAAACAGAATGACTTTTTTTGTTGTTAACTCAGTCACAAATTGCAAAGGGGATCAGAAAACCAGGAATCAGTCATGTTTCTTGGCAGATGGTGGGTGCCAAGAGAGGGAATGATGGGACTCTGGCCATCCTTACAAAAAGAAACGCAAGACATAGGCCTACTTGGTAAGATTTTATAAAGCCTGCCATAAAAACCACCTCATTTGAAAATTGCTTTACCTAAGAAATTATGCTAAAAATGGCCTGCTCCCAGAAATACAAATAAAAGAGTCGGCCAATTTTTACCTCTTAACACCAGTTTAGCTCTGGAATTGTGCTTAACACAGCACCATGTGGCTTGGTGAGTGACATCGTTGACCAAAACTGTAGTTGACACAAACTCACGGGTATAATGGGAGGCCGTCGATTTTGCAGTAATTTGTTTCTTTCCTGATTTAAACCAAAAAGCTGTTTTTATGCATCAAGGATTCTAATGTATTAAAAACATTTCTCCTTCGCCAGTCACCACTTTCCTTTGAAAATGCCAAACTGTAATCTGAGTAACGAGAACATCAGAAACAGACTTTGGGGGATGTGGTGAGAGATGTGGCCCTGAAAACGCTGGGGACACTTTGCCCCCAAGGCCGGGGTCATTAGGGAGGGAAACGATGCTCTGCATAAAGGCAGGATGTTCTGAACTCTTATCAAACAAAAACATTACAAAATTTGCCACCTCAGACTTTCTGATGGGAGAACGAAGAAATCTGATAGACCCTTTAATGCGTTCTTTTTACTAAAACAATGAACTTTCTGATCCTCTCCCACGTATATTTATTGAACCTCTATCTCATCCCCAACAGGCAGCTGGCTCCTGCAGAACAAAGTGAAAGGCAAGCTGGCCTTGTCCCCAGAGGAGCTGGCATCTCCTGACCTCGTCTTCTCTTGCTCTCGCTCTCATTACTGTTCCTGCTACTCTGGCTTCCTTGCTCTTCCTCAAACACGCTGAGCACTCGCTTGCCTCAGTGCCTTTCCACCTACTGTTTCTTCCGTCTGAACAGCTCTTGTCCCAGATCTCTCACTCTATTTACTCCCTGATTAAAAGTCACTCTCATGAGGGAGGCCTTCTGTGACCCAGCACATGAGAGAGCATGCGTGCACCCACATATATATACCCTTTTACTATTTCCTTATCCTATCTTTTCCTCAGATCCATTTTCTTATCCTATCAAAATTATACATATTTTTGTTTCTTTGTGTCTGTATTAAGTGTCTTCCCTTGTTATCACGGAAACTCCATGAAAGCAGAAATTAGTCTCTTTTGTTTACTGCTATACCCCTGGCACTTCCACCGGCATCTGGCATCTCCTAGATACGCAGTGAATAATTGTGGACTGATGATTGAGTGAGGCAGTCAAATAGGCGGCTCTATTATTCACACTCAGGAGGCTGGTCTAACTCGGTGGTTTTTTATGCTTTGATATCCTGTATGTCATGAATCACATTCTAAGTTACTTCAGAAATCTTCAAGGTCAGTAGTTTTATTCTGTGTCCAGTAAAAGACTGAGAGCAGGAGGGAGGGCAAATGATGAGGCCTCTGTGTCTTCCCCACCTCTTCTCCTGTCTCCTTCAATTACGACCCTGCATTTAGCAGTGTTATATGGGCTTCCACAAAAGATGTCTTGTAAAGATAGGATCTCCTAAGTGAAAAAATAGCAAACAAACAAACACCAGAAAACAACAACAGCAAAAAAGAAAACCGCCATTTGAGGGAATTAGGGTGAGGGTTGTTCATTCTCTGCGTCTACACTTCTGTCTATATTCCTTAGGATCCTGAAAGAAGGGTATAGATAGGATCTCGGTGAGTGAGTCAGCTGAAGTCTTATGGAGGCTCCACTTACCCTAAGACAGAACCTGGAGCGGGCCGTAAAAGAAAGGTGTGGAGTTTCATGTTTTAACTATTTTAGAAAATAACCTTGTAAGGTAGTATGACGTTTTGAAATTTTTTCTCTTCATCACTTTATGTTTCAGGGTTAGAGAAGTTAAATCAAATGCAAGTCTTTGTTAACACAGGCAAGGTCTTTCCTGAAGAATCCTTACTTTGAGAGAGAGAATTTGCATCGTTTGCAGGGAAGCTGTTAGAAAAACAACAGCACCTAAGACTTAAACAATAAAAAATTGTTTGGATTCTTACCAGTTGTCCGCTGCTGACTGTTGAAACGGACAGCTGTGAGCTCTGTGCTCAGAGTTTTCACATGGCTTACATGTCCTCGGGGGAATCCTACAGTTGTCATTTAAACAAACATATCTTTGTCGTGTTGAGAGAGGGATCTCATTTCATTCTGTCGGAGTGATGTGATCTTGGGTTTGTGCTGGGCCATTGGGAGTACTTAGTACAGTTCAGAACCCTGCAGGGATCAAGATTCTCACTGTCTTTGGCAAGTAGCGTCCATAAATGGCTGAAGGGGAATGAATGCGTCGGCCACCTATTTGGCAACACCGTGTGCCTAGCACTGTGGGCTCAGCACTCTGGGGGGACTTTACAGAAATATGAGATCATCCCCATAATCCCGTTGCTGCTGCCTTCAAGGCGGAGTCAAACTTGCTAGAAGGGCGGCCTGTTCATTTGTTTTTAATTACTTTGCTAAACACTGGCTCCTGAACTCCAACTCTGTTTCAGTAGATCTGTTTTATCTAGGAGCTGCTCTCCTCCTTCAGAATCTCTCTCTAGTGTATTTTTAAAAAAGATTTTATTTATTTATGAGAGACAGAGTACACCAGCGGTGGGAGGGGCAAAAGGCGAGGGGGAAGCAGACTCTCGACTGAGCGGGGAACCCAACACAGGGCTCAATCCCAGGACCCTGGGATCATGACCTGAGCCAAAGGCAGATGCTTA
Organism: Nasua narica; assembly: GCA_028533885.1. NCBI lineage: Eukaryota > Metazoa > Chordata > Mammalia > Carnivora > Procyonidae > Nasua > Nasua narica. The sequence goes on from CM052813.1 coordinate 12,174,419, forward strand.
TGAACCACGCAGGTGTCCCTTTAGAGTATTTCTTCTTAAGATTTTATTTTTATTCATTTATTTGAGAGGGGGAGGAGGGGCAGTGAGAGGGAGAGAGAGAATCTCAGGCAGACTCCCCACTAAGCGCAGAGCCCGATGTGGGGCTCGATCTCACAACCCTGCGATCATGACCTGAGCCAAAATTAAGAGTCAGATGCTTAACCAACTGAGCCATCCAGGTGCCCCTCTCTTTAGTCTTATTTTGTGCACATCTTCAACCTACCAATCTTCCTACAATAGAAATAGATTTCCAGCTGACTGGACTGGACTCTAGGTCTGGTTTAGAGCTTATTCTATTGACAAGTAGTGCTAACACTTCTGCCGTAGAATTGTGGTGGGGATCAAATTTTATTATTTTACCTATTTTATTATGCACCCCTCTCAATAATGAAAACCTTCAAAGACTACCTCTTGCCCACAGAATAAAGCCCACATGCAGCAATCAGTCTGTTGTAAGAGGCCATCTCTCTTGTGGCCTCTTTTCAGGCAACCCAGCCTTTTCACGATTCCTGGAACAAAGCCTTACTTTGCATATCTGTAACCTTACTGAAGGCAGTTGCCATTTCTAGGAATGCCCTTCCACTTATCTTAGGCAACTGAAACCCTACTCATTTTTCAAGACTCAACTGAGTACTGTTTCTCATTAGTTGGCGTCAGGCTTGTCGCTGGTTATAGCCAATAGCATATTGTGGGTATATGGGTACCTGTATGATCTCCAAACAGGAGCTTTCCCAGTGAAAGGACCAGATCTAATTGATGTTTTTTTACTTCTTTAAAGTGTTTTGAATATAATCAGCATTGAATGTGTATTTGCTGAAGTTGAGGATAAGTGAATAAACTCAGAATTAGGAACTTGTCTTATGTATCTTTTTTGAGGTTCCATGATTATGTTTATCTATCTGGTGGAAGCCTTGCGAAATTCAGGTGATTTTGTGTGATCTTTTTTTTTTTTCTTATCCTTGTCTGTAAAAGATGGTCACGAGATGTAAGATTTCTCCCACAACCCCGCTGAAGAATTCACAAACCTCCCCTAGAGAATGTCATCATTTGGAGAAAGTATTTTATTTTCTACTTACTTTGCAATCTAGAATGTTCTTTCATGGCTGTTCTTTCTTTTCAGTCTCATGGCAGTGGTGAGACACGTGTTTTCTTTCTGCTTATAGATGAGAAACTTATGACTCAGACAAGTTTAGTAACTCGATCAAGTTATGGGGACAATAAAAGCAGAGCCAGCTTCAAACCCAGGTCTTCTGATCCCAAAGCCAGTGTTCTTTCTTCTATACCGCCACTGCCATCTGGAATCTGGGAAGCATTTATACTTTATTTCTATTGTTTCTCTTCAGAAAAGAACAGCTTTGAAAATATATTTTAAAGATAAAGTCACTGAAGTAATTTTTTTCTTTTTACTATGTCATAACTTGATAATTTGTGTATGTCATTTAGCAAAGGAAGGAGTGTCATAGAAGTTTCTATGTCTGTAATTCTCCTAAGATGCTTTTGTCCCAAATTATGTAATCGAGGGTCAGGAAATGCACCTATTGCTGGATTGCTGATGTGGTGATGGGAAACATACTGTAACAATGAAAGCCACCTGTCTGTAAACCTTTCAAATTCATAAAGGTAGCTTCAAGTTCAAGACATCAAGGCAAGCACGCTTATTTCTTTCTCCTTCGTAGGGCTAATTTAAAATAATAGTAGTAGGATAAAAAATCTGCAGAGCCCACAAGTGGAGAGAATTGTAGGTAGTCATGAGCAGATGAGAAGAGGGGAAAACAGATGTTTTAGGAGGTTTATAAGTGGAGCAAAGAGGAGGAAACAGGACTCTTAACTATCACAGAAGGGAACTGCAAGGATAGACGTCACCAAGTTGCCTTGAGAAGCTTTGGACTCAGAACTGGAGCATTAGTCCAAGATGTCCAACTGCCAAGGAGTAGGTGTTCTAGAAAGACAAAGCAGTCACGGTAGAGGGAAAGACATTGTTAAAGAAATAACATCTCCAGAGCTAAAGGGATATTTTCCAATTTAGAGGGTCCATTAGAACCAAGTAGGTAAATGAAAAAAGGCCCATATTTATGGGTTTCGTGAAATGTCAGATCACTAAGGTTTAAAGTGGGAGTTTACACCCACGCATCTTGAGGATGTCTCCAGTAAAAAGAGGGTGAAAACTGTGAAAAAGGAAGATGTGGGTTTGTGTAGTAAAGAATTCAACCTCGCCCCACAAGAGGACTGGCCTTGGCCATTAGGTTCTGGGAGATGAGCTGTAAGCTCCTGAGTATCATTCCTCTATAGGAGTGTCTTTGTCTGAGGGGCTTTGGGTCACTAGAGACTGGAAACTAAAATTAGGCATGGGGACAGTCAATCACGCCTATGTAATGGAGGCTCCATAAAGATTCTGAGTACCAGGTCTCATGGGCTTCCCTGATTGGTCTCTGCTTATTATCGCAAGTCAATGTTGGAAAAGTAATGTGTCCTGACTCTATGGGAAGAGGCCAAAGAAGTTCTGCATTGGGTACTTCCCTAGATTCTGCTCTACATACTTCCCTTGGCTGACTGTGATTGCTATTCTCTCTCAGCCCTCACCCTTAACCATGAATATAATAGCTTTCAGTTGAGTTCTGTGAGGTCTTCTAGTGAATTAGAAGGCCCTAAACCTGGGCCTGGTATGTAGAACCCCTCAAACTTGCAATTGATGTCGCAAGTGAGGGTGGCCTTAGGTGAGCTGTGTTCCCTGTATCCTTGCGGCTGTTGTGCCTCTTCTTAGGGATACACAAACAGGATTTGTTTCGGGAAATAATGAAACAGCATCCAAGGATGACGATTATGTAGTAGGCCGAGGGAGGAAATCAGTGTAATTTACAATAGAAATAGGCAGGCTTGTCGAAAAATATTTCCAAGGAAAAGAATGAAATTTATTTCAGATAATAGCTGCTGTTAATAAGAAGTTGCAAAGAATTGCACGGTGGGAAAGCCTGTGAACCTTATCTTAACAAGGTAAAAAAGAATAACCGGAAAAATCTCGGTAGATTGAAACATTTTACCAGGATGTCGTGTTCCATATACAAAACGATTTAACACCTAGTTATTTTTCAGTGATTGGTAAGTTGTAAGAGAGGAGACTGTATTTCACCTTTTCCTCTGAGTGGTGAAAGGATGGTGACATCAGAAATGTATGCAAGAAATGTAATTATTAGCATTTTCTGACTCTGACGAATAATGGGATGAATAGTCATAATAATGTAAAATTTGTTTATTGGTTTTCAGCTTTTAAAATAAACCAGTGCACACAGCATAGAAGAGTAAAGCATAGAAGAGTTAATCATGATTTTTTAAAAAGATTTTATTTATTTATTTGATGGAGATCGCAAGTAGGCAGAGAGGCCGGCAGAGAGAGAGGGGGAGGCAGGATCCCTGCTGATCAGAGAGCCTGATGTGGGGCTCCATCCCGGGACCCTGAGAGCATGACCTGAGCCAGAGGCAGATGCTTTAATCCACTGAGCCACCCAGGCTCCTTGAGTTAATCATAATTAAGAACAGACAGGAACCCTCTGACTTTGATGACGTTCAAGTAGAGCTCTAGGTGACAGATATTGGGAGATGAAAGATGTACAGGAGAGGAGGAGGCAGTGGTAAGGGTACAAACACCCTCATTTTACAAAGTGAGGCATCAAGAGAATCCTCTGAAAATTGATGAAAAATGGCACAGCAATGACAAAAGTGACAGAGTAGAGCATTGGATTAGAGAACATGCTACCTGGAAAAATCCAACAACTCAACCCACTCACATCATCAACAAAAATATCAATTCTAGGTAAATTGTAGGGGCTTTAATATGAAAGGCTAAACAATAAGGCTGTAGAAGATGATATAGGCGAATAAATTCATGATCTCAATAGGAAAGAATCATTTTAGACATATTGAACATGAAGATGAACCAGTCTTTGAGGTAAGGATTGGTGAACTTGACCACGGTGAAATTAAGACTATTAGAAATAATTAAAATAGTAAAAAGGCAGGTCACAGATATGGAGTTATTAGGAGCACATATAATTACCACTATATCCAGAATATCTGAAAAACTCCTATGACTCAATAAGAAAATGCAGTCCAGGGTGCCTGGGTAGCTCAGTCGGTTAAGTGGCTGCCTTTGGCTCAGGTCATGATTCCAGGGTCCTGGGATTGAGCCCCGCATCAGGCTCTCTGCTCAACAGGGAGCCTGCTTCTCCCTCTCCCTCTGCCTGCTGCTCTGCCTACTTGTGCTCTCTATCTCTCTGTCAAATAAATGAATAAAATCTAAAAAAAAGAAAAAAAAGAAAAAAAAAAGAAAACGCGGTCCAATAGAAAAGTGGTCAAATAGACTGAAAAGCCACTTTAAAACAGGATATATGTAATTGGTCAATAAATATAACAGAAGGTGTTCAATCTCATTGGTCCTCAGAGAAATGCAAGTTAAAAGTGCAAGGAGATGCTGCTACACATCCATCCGAATGAATGAAATTAAAAATTTAGACAAAATAGCAAGGATTTCCAGGGATATGGAGCACCTGGAACTCTCATCCAACTGCTGGTGGGAATGAAAACTAGTTTCAAACCAATTTGGAAAGCAGTTGACTTTATTTACTAAAATTAAAGATACTGTACCTCGTGACCTAGCAATTTCTCTCTTAGGCATATATCCAAAGGAAATGGGTGCCCAGAGGCGCCTGGGTGGCTCAGTGGGTTAAAGCCTCTGCCTTCGGCTCAGGTCATGACCTCAGGGTCCTGGGATCCAGCCCCACGTCTGGCTCTCTGGTCAGCAAGGAGCCTGCTTCCCCCCTCTGTCTCTGCCTGCCTCTCTGCCTACTTGTGATCTCTCTCTCTCCCTGTCAAATAAATAATTAAAATCTTAAAAAAAGAAAAGAAAAGAAATATGTGTAACAGGAGACATGGATGAGAAAGCTTATAATGTATGCTTTATTTATAAGTCTAAACATAGCAATAACCTAAATGTCCATCTATAGGAGAACTACTCCTGCACCAGGAGTAATCTACTACTCACTACTGCATAGCTATGGATATGAGCTACAACTGAATGCTATAATATGAATGAATCTTATAAATATAATATTGATCTAGAAAAAACTGATACAGGAGAATATATACCGCATGATTCCATGTACATAAAACTCAAAAACAGGCAAAACTGTAAGGTTGAGTGATGTGCTCTTGGATGGCAAAAAGTATAAAGAAAAGCAAAGAAATGAGTATCACAAAAGTCAGGAGTTACAGTTAAGGAAAGCGAGTGATTTGAGTACGGAGAGGCTGTAGGGACCTTTTGGGGCCTGACCCTGATCTACTTGCTCTGAGTCGCCCGTCCAGGGATGTTTGTTTCAGATATTTATGCTTTATGTCTTTTCTGACATGTGATGTATTTTATGTATCAACTCTAGCTAACTTCCCTTTCTCAGTCACAGGAAATTAATAAGAAAATCTCCAAATGATAAACATATTATTTGGAAATAAGAGCCAAAGTAAACTGTGAACGTATTGTTTTCATGGTTAAATAATGCATACTCATTCATTTCATAACCAAGAAAAACTATCACATTGTATTTACATTTTTATATTGGAAAACATCTATATGAGTGGGCACCCAGATTATAAGCAAAGAAATTTGTTGGCTGAGTTAACTTAGTTTGAGGAGTTCTAATTTTGGAATGAGTTATTTTGCATTGTTCTATATATTTATGAAAATTATTTTGTACATTCAATAATAATGTCAAAACCCTTTCTTTTTTTGTATAACTTTTCTGGCAACTTTTGAGAATTTTGAAAAGGATAGAAATAATGAGTGAAGGGTTTTTCGTTTCAGTAACATCTTTTTGTACAGTTATTGAGACTGTGACCATGAGGTTTATAGTCACAAGTTGGCCTTTTACCTTTCCTGATTTCATTGCATTTTAAAGGTATTTGTATTAATAGGTAGTAATGCTCATACATAACCATCACCACCATCACCAGCCAAAAAAACCAACCAAACAAAAGAAAATATCTAACCCCCTACAAAAACCAGCATTATGAAGCTTATTTTTTTAAAAGATTTTTTAAAATTAATATATAATGTATTATTTGTTTCAGGGGTACAGGCTTGTGAATCATCAGGCTTACACAATTCACAGCACTTACCATAGCACATACCCTCCCCAGTGTCCATCACCCAGCCACCCTGCCCTTCCCCATCCCCCTCCAGCCACCCTCAGTTTGTTTCCTGAGATTAAGAGTCTCTTATGGTTTGTCTTCCTCCCTAGTCCCATCTTGTTTCATTTTATCCCTCCTTTCCACCCACGACCCCCCACCCTGCCTCTCAAATTCCTCATATCAGAGAGATCATATAATTGTCTTTCTCTGATTGACTTATTTCGCTTAGCATAATACCCTCTAGTTCCATCCAAGTCATCGCAAATGGCAAGATTTCGTTTCTCTTGATGGCTGTATAGTATTCCATTGTACATATATGCCACATCTTCTTTATCCATTCATCTGTTGATGGACATCTAGGTTCTTTCCGTAGTTTGGCTATTGTGGATATTGCTGCTATAAATATTTGGGTGCACGTGCCCCTTTGGATCACTGCATTTGTATCTTTAGGGTAAATACCCAGTAGTGAGTGCGATTGATGGGTCGTAGGGTAGCTCTATTTTCAACTTTTTGAGGCACCTTCACACTGTTTTCCAGAGTGGCTGTACCAGCTTGCCTTCCCACCAACAGTGTAGGAGGGCTCCCCTTTCTCTACATCCTCACCAACACCTGTTGTTTCCTGACTTGTTAATTTTAGCCATTCTGACTGCTGTGAGGTGGTATCTCACTGTGGTTTTGATTTGTATTTCCCTGATGCTGAGTGATGTTGAGCACTTTGAAAGACTAAAGTATCATGGGAAAAAAGCCTAGCTCTGGAGTTCGTGGTTCTCATTGATTGGTGAACTTAGTCTTGGCTGGATGCTCTTGCTGATCTTCTGGGGGAGGGGCCTGTTGCAGTGATTCTCGAGTGTCTTTGCCCGAGGCAGAATTGCACCGCCCTTGCCGGGGGCGGGCTAAGTGTTGTGTGCTTGTGTTCGCTCTCGGAGCTTTTGTTCCCTGAACGCTTTCCGTACCGCTTTGGAGGACGGGAATAAAAATGGCGGCCTCCCAATTTCCCGCCCGGAGGAGCCAAGAACTCAGGTCCCGCTTCTCTTTGCGCCCTCAGAGAAAAGTAGTCAATCCCTCCCGTCTCCTTGGTCTCTGGCCTTGCTCTGTGCTCACCCAGCCTGTGACTGAGCATTTCTGTCTCTGGTGCACGGCCCCATTTGGAGTCTCCAAACCCAGCTGATTCCTGCAGCGCGCTCCCGCGCCGCTCCTCCTGGAGGAGGAAGGTGAGTCTTCCTGGATCTGCTATTTGTGGCGTCCCTGCTCCAAGGCACCCGGCTGTGCCTTTGAACACCGTTTATGGTAACCCTGAGCTGATAGCTCACCTCTCAGCTCCGTCTCTGCAACAGGCTTCCCCTCTCCAATATCTAGGAGCTCTGCCACACTCAGCACCCCTAGTCTTTTTGTGACCCTGTGGGTTCTGAGACCACACTGTCCCTGCGAGGGCTCTGCCGCCCCGCCCCCCCCCCCCCTCCCCTTAGCCTGTGGAGCGATGTCCCTCAGTAGAGCAGAATTCTAAAAGTTCCGATTTTGTGCTCCTCTGCTCTACTGCTTGCTGGGAGCCGGCCCTCCCCCCATGGTCTACCTTCCCGTATATTGCCTCAGATTCACTTCTCTGCATGTCCTACCTTCCAGAAAGTGGTTGCTTTTCTGTTCCTAGAATTGTGGCTCTTCTCTTCGATATCCTATTGAGTTTGTAGGTATTCAGAATGGGTTGGTAACTATCTAGCTGAACTCCTGTGACCCAAGGATATTTAGGTCTCCTGTTCTTTCCCCATCTTGCTCCTTCCCCCCGCCTTTTTTTAAGATTTTATTTATTTGAGAGAGAGAGAGTAGAATTGGAGGAAGGGGCAGAGGGAGAGGGAGAAGCAGATTCCCCGCTAAGCAGGGAGCCCGATGCAGGGCTCTGTCCCTGGACCTTGAGATCATGACCTGAGCCAAAGTCAGATGCTTACCCAACTGAGCCACCCAGGTGCCCCTGAAGCTTCTAAGAGCTAACCTTAAGGAAACAATGTCCTTAGTACCCACCATTCCAGGGATGTTGCAGTGTATCTAAGTGCAAAGCATAGCTTTTAATACCACATATTCTCATTGTATTTTATCCCAGGACTTTTCGTCATTGAGGCAAGACACTTAGAGATCATTTTAATTGCCAATATAAGTGGATTCTGAGTTCACTGATAAACTATACAAGAGAAAAGTTGCTTTTCAAATACTGAAGCTATCTACTTTTTAATTCTTTGTTTGCATTTACTTCTTTTGGATTAGTTTTTATTGAAAAGAATTACAGTTATTGTGAGCATTTCATAATGTAATTATAGAATCACTTATGTTGTATGCCTGAAAGTAATATGTCAGCTATACTCCAATTAAAAAGAAAAAGAAAAAAGAAGTGTAATTAGCCTGAAAAAGGTGTGTAAAATGTTCTTTCCAAAAAGACTTTCTTAAAAAAAAAAACTCAAACTCTTAAAAATTAATATCAAATAGACAAATATTCTTCCAATATTAAAAGAAAGGAAATTTGAAAGTCGAGGATCTACTCTATTACATTAACTTCTAAAAATACGATGGATTAAACTCCCAGACCGTTGGACAGGGTTACCATAACATCTATGATGAAATCAGAAATTTTTCTAAAGGGAAAAAATAGTCTTTGTTCCAACTCGGTAGCTCTTTTTGACTTTCTAGCTAACGTAGAGAAATAAATATGACTGATTGCTCTGAGGAATCTGTTGTCTCAAGATAGCTAGGAAGCACATCAATCAATTATTCTTGTATGTTTTAAAAAACACGTGCTTTAAATTTGCTTTTTAAGGAAGCATATTGAGACATCTGGATTCCTTTGCCTTTAGATTTGGCAACTATTTTGGTCTCTTTTCACGTGTCAACTATTCATCTGATCATTATGTCTCAGTACTTTTGAGTGTTTACAATAAAACTAATTGACTCCCGTTGCGCCCCTTTCTGACAGGGACGGGAGCCACCCAAATGGCCACTCCCAGTTGGGGCAGGTCGCCTCGCCTCTGCCTTCGTGTGGTGGTGCAGCTGGGCGAGCTCACTAGTGTCTGTTTCCGAAGAATGGCCAACCTAGTCCATCTCTGCCTAAAGCACCGATTAGATCTTCCTTCTCTAAGATGGTTGCTTTTCAGGTGCGGGAGTGAGAAGATAAGTAGTTATAGGCCTAAAGGTCAACAAATCTGTTTTTAAAACAGGGCTGACAACCAGCTGCAAGCCCTAAGTTCAACCTCCACGTGTGTACTCTAAAATCAGTTCTGACTCCTCCATTCTGTCTGCTTGGCACCCCTGTTTACAGGACGCCTTGAGCCTGCTCCTGGAGCAATGCTTTTGGTAAATAGCTTACCCTTTCCGACAGGGTGGATGAAAAAGAGGACAGCCTGATCTTGGTTGATAAAATGTGTACCTTGGTGAAGGCATATTTTGTAAAGTCTTGAGCAATTATTTAAAATGTCTGTGTGTGTGTGTGCGCACGCGCGCGTGAGCTCACTTTCTGTGCTAGGTAATGATTCATGTTCTGAGGGTGTGTTTTTCTCTCTTAAAGAGCTGGCAGCCAGCCCGCCTTCTCAGAAATGGGAAATTTCTTGAGCTAATTTGGACATGCAGGCTATGTTTTTACACCACAAAGCTGTAACTCTTTGTCCAGATAGCGCCGCCAATTATCTGTGAATATCCCTATTCAAGAGAGACTTAAAAAACCAAAGACACAAAAAAAGCTGGATCTTTTTTGCCTGTTTTGCATATAGACATTCAGGGTGATTGTATATTAATATCACTTCTGAAGCAGAAAGGAGTTATTTAAAGGGATGACCTGATTCTCTTGGTAAAGAAAATACAGCTACCATCTATTTTCGGAAAATTTGACCTTGGGTTCAATGCAGGCTGGAAGGTGAGAACTTTTGGATTAAACCCCAGCGTAATAAAGTTTCAGCCAAAGAATCCACACTTTCTGTATCTTAGTTTTTCTCGTCTGTCAAACAGGCATTTACTTACGTCCTTACAGGAAAATAAAGCCTTGGTAATTGGTTTGGAGATACAGATCGGGGCACATACATGCATTTGTGCTGAGACTGAGTTCTGGGGCACCATGTTGCTGTGGACTCTTTCTTTTGGCGCCAGTGTCCTTACTCCCTTGTGGTCCCCACATCTCTCCCTGGCCCAAAAAAGACCTGTCTCTGGTGAGCATCCAGGGGAAAATTGTGTGGCACGTCCAACTTATTTCACCAGGAAGCAGGCAAAAATGAAGGCAGGTTTTGTGAAGGTTTTGTTTTGTGATTTCTGCACTACGAGAAGGCAGAATTTTCTCCGAGGGCAGAAAGATGCAGGAATGAGCCTAGAGTAACCTGTTAGAAGAATCGCAAGCAGAAGACGTGGAGAGGTGTTAGCATTCCCTCCTCTGATGGTCTTTAAGGCAGACAGGCGAATGAAACAAGCAAAAAATGTGGCTCCCAAGTAGAGGCTGGAGGATTGATCTTGTCACCTTTTTAGAGGTCCTTTTAATTTACAGCATGCTGGCACGAGGTATTCAGTCTGCCACCAATTAACTTGGAGTGTCAACCTACGTGCCAAGCTGTGTAGCATGTGTTGGGAACTCAGAAGTCTATAAGAAACAATTTTTGCTTTCAAGGTCTTCTTAACCTCCCCGGGAGAGAAATACATACAAATAATTACAATACTATGTGATAAGTGCTAGACTAGCAGCAAAAACAAAAAAACAAAAAAAGCTGTATGTGCTATGATTACAAATTTTGCCCGAGGTGGTTGGGCACTGGAGAAATAATATCTGCCCTTGACCTTGAAGACTGAGTAGGAGTGAGGCAGGGGAGGCCATTCTAGGCAGAGGGGAGAGAGCATGGGCCAAGGCCTGCAAGGGTGGCTGTCAGTGGCGGATAGGGGGCATTTTAGGGAGGACAAGGTAAGTGTTTGAGGGTCAGACAGCTCCCGGTTGCTAACCTCGCTTGGTCGGTGGCTATTAACTGGATGTGTGATTTGGGGCATATTACTTAGCCTCTGCGAGCCTCAGTTTCTGCATCTGTAATGTGGGGGCATGATGATCTCTCCGGCAGGGTCGTTGTGATTCGAACAACCAATACAAAGGGCCTGGAACAGTGTGAGGACAGAGTAAATATACAGTAAATGTCACTGTTATCCTGTCTTTCGGCCTTGGACCTGCAGATCATTCAGAATGTCAGGATCTGATCCTAGGAGGGGCTTCTCAACATCAACCATCTGTAAAATGGAAGGAGCACCCCCTTTCAGAGTTGTTTTGAGATTAGAGCTAACGTTAAACACAGGCGCAATTAGGGCCCTCAATAAACAGTCGATATTATCGTTACCGTTATAACAACATTTCTCTCTCAAAGGCCAAAATACATGTAGATTTTCTTTATACTCATATTGAAGAAATTCTGAATCTGGGTGTATACAGAAGCGTCCCTTCTGCTAAAGCAGAGGCTAATTCAGAAAATCACATTTGAAAGTATGGTATCTCTCCCCCCAAGGGTGATGTGTCATGTTAATGAATGTGTTGTGGTGCGAGTTGGTATAAATAGTCACCCAAGCATGTTTGTTTTTCCACTTCTGTGTCCTCTGCCAAGCACTGTACCGGGCACTCAGGAGATGTTTAAAGAAATACTTGCTACATGAATTAATGGGTAACTCTCTAGCTGGTTTTGTCAAACACATTTTTTGTTTTTGATGGAGGGAAACAATTTTAGATCCTGCAATTGCTTTTTTTTAAAAACCAAGTTCCCAAACCATTTGAACGATTGAACATCCACAAATTCATGTGGTATCAGCTTGTGGGGAGGATCAGGCTGTTCTAAAAGCTTTGTTTGCCTGGAGGATGCAGGACAAGTCCAACCCGTCATTATAACTGCAAACAGTTATTATGTCTATGATTATTATTATGGCATTTCTAATAAGTATTATTGTAGAGGTCAACCTACTGTTATGTCAATAAACCAGGACTAGAATATCTTAGGTGTTCACTTCATCCTTTTTCTTCCTGAACTATATTTAGAAACTAGAAATGGTCGAAACTCCAGTATTTTTTATTTTCCCAAAGAAACCTCTTTACCTTTTACCCTTGCCCAACTGTATCATGCCTCTGAGAGGTCATGTTGCTAGTTTTTTCCAGTTTTAATTATGAGTAATAATAAGGACAATAGTTACATGTAGGCTGGTTCAAGCTTGTGAAAATTCCACTCACTCTCTGCAAAATGCTGGTTGTCAAAGAGAAAAATCAGCCCCGAAGCACTTGAACCTTTTTATCGCATGATGCGGCCACAACCGCAGAGTAACCGTGCTTTCTTTCACCCGCTTCCAAGCAGAACTGGACCCAAGTCATGCCCACAAAATCACTGCTGTCTTATTTTCAAAGTGGGGCAGAATGAGAATTCACAACTTGGCTTGAGAATGTATCTGTTCTTTTTCTTTTTTTTAAAGATTATTTATTTGAGAGAGAAAGAGAGTGGGGGGGAAGAGAGAGAGAGAGAGAGGGAGAATGAGTAGGGGTAGGGACAGAGGGAGAGGAAGAAGCAGGCTTCTCGCTAAGCAAGGAGCCCAATGTGGGACTTCATCCCAGGACCCTAGGATCAGGGCCTGAGCTAAAGGCAGGTGCTTAACTGACTGAGCCACCCAGGTGTCCCAAAAATGTATCTGTTTTTTAAGAACTTATTTTCTGGTTCACATTTTTTGGGAAAGATTTTATTTATTTATTTGAGAGAGAGAGCATGCATGAGTGGGAGTGGAGGGGCAGAAGGTAAGGGAGAAGCAGACTCCCCGCTAAGCAGGGAGCCCAACATGGGGCTCAATCCCAGGACCCTGAGATCATGACCTGAGCTGAAGGCAGATGTTTAACCTGACTGAGTCACCTATGCACCCCTCTGGTTCACATTTTACATAAAAATTTCTAGGGTGCCTGGGTGGCTTAGTGGGTTAAAGCCTCTGCCTTTGGCTCAGGTCATGATCTCAGGGTCCTGGGATCGAGCCCCACATCAGGCTCTCTGCTCAGCAAGGAGCCTGCTTCCTCCCCCCCCCAACCGCACCCCCCCCCCCGCCTCTCTGCCTGCTTGTGATCTCTCTCCTCTCTGTCAAATAAATAAATAAAATCTTTAAAAAATTTCTAATATGACACATTTAGCTTAGATCGTCTTATCTGCTCCTCAGGAGAAAAGGAAAGAAAATATACCTAACCAACACTGTTTTTATTCTTACCAGTTATTTGGTCTAGATTTAGAATCCCTTAGCTAATAGAGACTTTGAAAACCTATTCCTTTATAGATTTGAAAACTAGGGAGGTTAGTGGAGAATTAACCCACTAAATTGAGTTTTAAGAGGCCTCTGGCTTGTTCTCAAACATGTACCTTCTTTTAGTGGAGAGCTTTGATGTTTTATTTATTTTTTTTTTAAGATTTTTTATTTATTTATTTGAAAGAGAGAGAGAGAGATCACAAGTAGGCAGAGAGGCAGGCAGAGAGAAAGGGGGAAGCAGGCTTCCCACTGAGCAGAGAGCTCTATGTGGGGCTCGATTCCAGGACCCTGAGATCATGACCTGAGCCGAAGGCAGAGGCTTTAACCCACTGAGCCACCCCGGCGCCCCCCTTTGATGTTTTAGATGCTGCCTCTCAGGTTCATAGTCATCACTATTCCAAGCTGACATGCTCACTCATTCATTTCACCATTGTCAGTGATTCACTGAGCAGCTACAATTAGGTTGAAAATATAAAATTACTATTTTTGTAGATTAAAAAAAGGACAACTCAGTGTTCAACCTCACAAATATTTATTGAGGACCTACCATGTGAGAAGCAATTAAGATTCAATTGTGTAGGGAACCTAATGCAATAGATTCCAGTAGAATACCAAACAACAGCTTTTCAGAGATTCACTACTGATTTGGTACAATTGTCTATTTGCAAACAATGTTTTATATGGCTCTTAATTTTTTTGAAAAGTTGTCGTGTTTGCCAAGCTTGCAGTTAATTTGCCTGATCAACAGAATTAAACAAAATTATTCTTAAGGTTTTCTGGTTATAAAGGAAAAAAGGTGCACGTATTTATTGGAAAAAAAAGGTTAAATAATATGGAAGTCTATAAAATAAAAACCGAAAGTTCTTCCCTTACCACCTGGAGTAAACCGTGCTAACAACTTCTATTTTATCCCAGACCTCTCTCTTTTTTTCTTTCTTTATTTTACATATGAAATGAAATCTGCAACTTTTTTTTTTCACTCAGAATTACATCATGACATTCTCCACACAGAGCACCTCACTTCTGAAATCCAGACGAGTCATCATGTCCGCTCAATAATCTTTTTAATAGTCACTTCCCACATTCAATGGCTTTTTAATTGAGTACTTTTCAAAATTAATTTTGATCGTGGTAATTGTCCAAAAACATTAAAAGGAGGCTTACAGTCTCCTCTTTCATTTAAAACCATCTTTTAAAGGAACATAAGGTACATGCAGCAACCACATGATTTTAGCACAGTGGGTTGAAAACAATACAAAAATAGTCATTCAAATGTCTTATCTCTGCTACACCAAATAAGAACCAACTTAGAATCCTAAAAAAAAAAAAAAAAAAAAGGAAAGAAAAGAAAAAAAAAAAGCAACAACAACACCCAAAACCCAATACCAAACTAGGCTCCCTGGGGGAGGGGGGGCGGGGAGCGTGGGGCAGGCGGAGGGAGAGCGGGAGAAGATGTGCTGGGGAAGACATAAAATGATGTCCGTGTCATCATTTTTCTTTTAGTGAGATATAACTGACATATAATAATTGCTAGTGTGCAACATAATGATTTGACATTTGTATGGTCTCATCTTAATTTTAGAAAAGAAGACAATGAACTTTGAATTTCTACATGGAAGTTCACCGTCTCCAGATTTTTCTTAAACCTCTGCCATCGTGCACCGCTCACTTGCCAATGAGCGTTGGAGAACGAATGAGAAGGTAGTGTACAAATACCAACGGAAAATCTCTGAAATAATGCATTATGTTTAATTTTATCACCCTTTCCCCCTCCGGACATAGCCGTAGTTGAAGGTAACACACGTGTATGGAAGAGAATCATATTTTCTGCTAGTAAAAGTTCTGGTTCCTGGGGCAGGCATAAATATATCAGCATTTTAATAGGTTTCCACCAAAAAACATTGACTTCCAGGGGTTCCCCCAGCTAACCCACTGGAGAATATTGCCACGGTTGCAAGGATTTTGTGCCACAATCAAAAGGTTTGCCGTTTCCTCTGAAATGAAGGAAGGGATTGGACTGAGTGATCCTGAAGGGTTCTTTTCAAGAATATTTAGTTCTTGAGCTCATTTGCAAAGCTTTCAGGATCCCACACCCCAGAGACAGAAAGAGCAAAATACCCCTACAAGTACCAGTTTACTGAGAAACCCAAGTATTGATCCCATTGCTAGTAAGGCACTTTTTTGGGAGGGGGAGGGAACGTATCTTTTTGCATCTTCCAAACTACAGATGTGTTCCTCCTTAAGGAAAAAATAGCGTGCACTTGGTCTTTTCAATTTGAACTACAAAAACATTTACTCCTTTATTTATTTTATATTGCAAGCTCTACTAGGGAACCTAAAATGTTATGGAATTCAATTTAGTGTGAAACAGTAGCACAGCTAAAGAGCCATGCATTTTGTACCAGCTTTGCACCAAATTGTGCATCTGTACCAAAAATTACAAATCATGAATACTATCTGCCTATAGAAAGGTAAGCTTTGTTTTCTTGTGGCATGGAATGTGAACATGAAAGCCTCAGGAAAATGCAAGGTTTTGTTCTTTCTCCACCTCCATGTTGTATGTTAAAAGCTGAAGTATAAATCATTCAGGACAGATCGATATGTGTGGAAATCTTACTTTTTTTTTTTATCTGTTGAAAATGATCAATGAAAATGCTTTAAAGTTACCTAAGACAAAATGGTTTTTTTAAATGCATAATTTCTTTGGTGATAAAATATTAGGAGCTGGCTGTATTGTGTTTTCCTCTCTTTTGGCTGTTTTTTTTTTTCTTTTCTGTGGCTGAGAGAAGGAGACGTTAGGAAATCGTTACCCTTAACATTGCTGAAGTGATCAGGTATTGTCATGTTTTGCAGGTAGAAATCTGAGTGGGAGACTCTAGGTGCTCAGCTTGAATTACTCTTAAGTCATTTTATACTGATGAGTGATTTTTACACAGTAGGCCCTCAGACTGCATTATGTCTGCGTTTCTACCTCTGGAAAATATTTAGATGGTTGCCGAAAATGGTTTAAAAAAAAAGGTCTTTTATTGGTAGACCTGGGAAAATTAAACCAAGACAGGATGATCAGACTATGTCTTTATAAAAGGTATGAGGCACATTCCTTTGTTATTAGTACATAGCATTTCTTTGCAAAAATAATGGATGTATTTATTGTAGAAAAATCCCAAACCACAAAATAACCCATAACCAACTGCTAGTGATACTGGGAGAGATTACCATAATAACATTTTAGAATCTAGCCTTCCAGTCTTCTGAGTATAAGTGAATGTATGCAGCAGAATGCTTAGTCAGA
Source organism: Nasua narica (assembly GCA_028533885.1). NCBI lineage: Eukaryota > Metazoa > Chordata > Mammalia > Carnivora > Procyonidae > Nasua > Nasua narica. The sequence goes on from CM052813.1 coordinate 12,191,178, forward strand.
AAGTCAGCTAGTGAAGAACCTCCTCTCCTGGAGGGAGGGTTTATTGCCTTTAAGAACTGAAAAGAGAAGTTGCCAGGTCTGAGCTACCTGTGGGCAATTCCTAAATCCATCTATCGTGCTTAGAGGATTAGTTTAGTTTGGGCTCTTTGACTTTATGTCCCAAAAGGTAAAATCAACTCTTCCTTATTGGAGAGAGTAAAAGGAAGAGTGACTGAGCCCTAAAGCAGAAAGAGGAGGCAGGGAAGTGGCTGTGTGCCTAAGGAAATCAGAAGAGCTCAGATCTGGTCATCAAGAAGACTGAATTTAGATACTGAGCACTGTATGACCCTGGTTCTATTGCCAACCTCTCTGGGCACCAGTTTTCCCATTTGTGAAATGAAGGGATTACAGATAAGGGAGAATGGAATGTGGGAGCGCGACTACAGAAATATCTAAGGCAGGGGTGCTTAGGTGGCGGACTCTTGACTTCGGTTCAGGTCATGATCTCAGGATCTGGAAATTAAGCCTAGTCTCAGGCTCCATGCTCAGCAGGAAGTCTGCTTGAAGATTCTCCCTCTCTCTCTATCCCTACCCCCACCCCCCTCATGCACACACACTCTCTGTCAAATAAATAAATAAATCTTTTAAAAAAATTATCTAAGGCATCCTTCCTAGTTAATTGGAAAGATTGGCCTGAGAAAGAACTATATTTCTAAATTGATGTGGTGGGTGAGTGGGAAGAGATGAGGAAGGAGAATATCTTAATAGAAGGCTTGGGTAAAATTCGGATATCATTTAATTTCTTCATTCAGGATCTAGATCTGTGCTGTCCAATATGGCGGCCTCTAGCCACGTGCAATGGCTGAGCACACAAAACGTGACTAGTCTGAATTGAGATGGGCTGTAAGTGTAAAATACACACTGGATTTTGAAAATTTAGTACCAAAAATGTAAAATATACCCTTAACAATTTTTAAATATTGATCCAATGTTGAAATGACAGTATTTCAGCTATCCCATGTTAAATAAAATACACTAAGAAAATTTATTTTACCTGTTTCTTTAAAAAAAATTTTTTTTAATGTGGCAACTAGGAAGTTTTAAACTATATATGGGGCTTGTATTCTATTTCTATTGGACAGTGCTCATCAAAGATATTAAGCTAGTGGAATGCACTTTGGGAAAATGTGCAATCGCTAACCTGTACGTGGATATAGGAGCTGTTACAATTTTAAGAATGGTCTAGTAGAATGAGTGTCATTAGAAACCTAGATATTTCGGGATGCGTGGGTGGCTCAGTCAGTTAAGGGGCTGCTTTCAGTTTGGGTCATGAACCCAGGATCTTGGGATCGAGTCCCCCATCGGGCTCTTTGCTCCGGGGGGAGCCTGCTGCTCCCCCTGCTTGTGCGTTCTCTGACAAATAAATAAATAAAATCTTAAAAAAAAAAAGAAAAGAAAAGACATTTCATAGATAAGAGAAAAGCAGGAAAATGGGAATAAGTAAAACACTTGAAGGGGAATAATGATAATAGGTTTACAACTCTGTATGAATGTAAACTCCTACAGGACAACAAGCATTTGGAGGTAATCTGCAGGGAAACTTGCTGGAGCCACACCCATTTTATAGTGACTTATCTGTGCCTTTTGTAGACTTTCTGAAATAGCGTTAGGCAAGCGGATGGGGTGTCAGAGGGGAAGAAATGGAAACTGGTTTACAAATCAGGTTTATGGACTTCATAGGCTGGGCTCAAACCATGGAAAGGGGTTAATACCTCTTAGTAAGTGATTACAGCTGCTCTGACAAGCTGAAGGCGTTTGTTAAATCACAACTTGTCTTCCTGGAAAATGTTCTTTACTTCGTACACATGAATCATTTACTTCCAGAAAATAGTACACTTACTGTACATCCCCTCAGTTTGTCCTACTGATTAATTCAGGTATCCAAGTAGGGTCAGATTCCATGGTAACATGACACCCTAAAATGTCCTCAACACCATATCCAATGGCTTGTCGAGTCTTTGTAAATTGCAGAGCCCCACTTCACACGAACAACCTTCCCTTTGACATTTTCTTCTCCATCCCCTCCTGGGTGTGATGTCAGAGTCTGGTCCTCACAGCTCTGACCCCTCTTGGCAGGGAGGGAGCTCGGAGTCAGTTGAAGAGCCAAAGTTAAAATGCATAGTAGGTTCTCTTTAAGTGAGAGCTATTGTGTTTTTTTCCTGAATATTTTCCTTTACCCAAAAACTAAATTAAAGCTGTCTCCTCTCCCTGTGCTGGAGGGTCATATCTACCCCTTTAGTGATAGAAAGCCACGAATGCCACACCTGAGCTCCTCTTTGGAGGTACAGCGTAAGGACTATGGATGTTCTCCTGGCCTGGGATTCTGGATAACACATAGATGTTTCTTGGTCCCATATCCTCCTCTAAAACCTCATGTCCCCTCTGCATTTTGGCCAGGCCAGCTTCACAGATGTGTGCCTGGGTCTTCCCACCACCTGTCCTTCCAGCCTTGCCCACCCCAGCGCTCTGGGAACACTCAGAGGCCACAACGCTAACAAATTCTAATAGTTTGGGTTCATGTGGGACTTCTGGGAGACCGTGAAAGTTTGACGGTCAGATAAAGATAACTTCCCTTTTTTTTAAAGACCACTTTACTGGGCCGCCTGGGTGGTGCGGTAGGTTAAGGTGGACTCCTGGTCTCTGCTCAGGTGGTGATCTCAGGGTCATGAGATCGAGCCCAGAATTGGGCTCCGCACTCAGCATGAAGTCTGCTTGAGACTCTCTCTCTCTCCCCCTTCATCTCTTCCTTCCATTCTCTCTCTCTCTCTCTCTAAAATAAATAAATAAGTCTTTAAAGTAAATTAATAAAGACTACTGTACTGAGGCATGATTGACCTACGAAGCTGTATGTATTTGTCGTATACAACTTTCTGTAATCAACAAAAAAGTGAGAGAGGTTATGTTCATAGCCTTTAGCTGTGGGGCGTTGTGGAGGTCATGTCACCTCCCTGACCCAGTTCATTCATCTGTAGGACAAGTGATCTAAACTTCTCAGCACTTGGATACTGAGCATCTAGAACGCAGTCAGCGTGGAGAGGAAAGCAGGGGCTCATAACGTTCTTCTAAGTTTTCAACAGTGTTGCTTGAAGCCAGATAATGGGAATGGATTAGCTTTCTCAAAAACTTCACATTAAGGGAAATTTCAATAGCTGTAACAAATCTATACCGCGTGAGCAAAAGCTTGCCATCCCTGACACTTCCATGTACTTGTTCCTGTTTTTGCTACTGAACTGATCATTTATTTATCATAAATCATGTGATCGATTAATCACAAAAATCTTGCTGATTTTTCATTTTATCTATTACCAAAAAAGCTTTATCTACTTATTAAGGATTAAACAAATCTTTAATACACACCCATCGTAAAAAAAATTCAAACAATGGAGAAAATGAAAACAATCCAGGAAAAATCAAATGACCCAAATTTTGATCCTCCAGAAATAATCTTTTTTAGGATTTTGTTTAGAATCCTACTGTGTTTGACCTTCCCTGAATGAGACCAAACTATAAATGCTCTTTTGTAATCTGCTCTAAAAAAAATACCTTAAATATATTGTAGATATCTTTGTTCAATAATGACTGTTGATCTAGAGTAATCTTTTGTAATAGCTGTATTCCATTGTATTGCTATATCATAATACATTATTTATTCCTTTCCTGATGGACATTTAAGCTATCTTTAATTTCCTACTATTATAGACAGGACCGTGATGAATGTCAAGCTATACCTAATCTTACAAATGTATTCAAACACACTCAAGTACAAAGAGCAGACTCATTTTCTTAAACAGGTAATTAGGAGGCAACCAGTAAATACAATTTGATAATCAGCTTGTCACTGCAATGCCACAATTCCTGATTTGCAAAAGATTAATAAATTGTGACTATTATTTTCCTGAAGGGTGGAAGCTTACCCTTAATCACTAGATCTAAAAATTAATTTCATGCTATTAGAGATGGGAAGATAATCTACAGTATCCTTTTCCCAGCTGAAATGATTATAGTTATTTCTAATTAAACAATGCCTCATGCACATGATAAAACATGTCCTAGCTTTTAATTTCATTTGAAGGTTCCCTGTCATTCGTGTTAAAAGCTCTTCTTTGTTTTACTTAAGTCAACAATACCTTTGACTTGGGCTGACACCATCTCTTCTTAATCATTGAGGGGCATGGGCTGGATGAGTAAAAACAAAAGCCAACCATTCCTACAAATTGAGAGTTTTTTAACTTAAAAAATCCAACATCTCAAGCAGATTAAAGCAGTATATATGAAGTAATTTTAAAATAATTTTTTGAGAACGTTTGATCTTTAACCCTGTACCTCATCCAGTGTCTGGGACATAATGTGCACTCAGTTATTGTTGAAGAAATGAGTGAATGAATGAATGAATGAAGCCACCTGCGGTTTGTAACTTAAATATTGGCAAATATCTGAACTGGTAGAGCCACTTATTTCTATAATTAAAATAATCCATATGCATTACCATACAATTGTGTTTTCTATACTTACACATGGGGCGAATGTTTTCCACTAAACATAACTCACTGGTTTTATCATTCCCAAGATCTGTGGTTTATGGAAAGCATTAGCAAGCTGTGTTCTCTGGGCCAAACCTAGCCTACTGCCTGCATTATAGTATAGTATAGCCCATGAGATGAGAATGATTTTAAACATTTTAAAATGGTTTAAGACAACCAAAGGAGGAATAATGCCTTTTGACAGGTGAAAATTACCTAAGATTTCAATTTCATCGAAAGAAAATTTCACTGGGACATTTTGTCATGTATCATGGTTATTTTTGTGCTACCTATAAAGGTGAGTGGTCCATAACGCCTAAAATAATTACTATCTGGCCCTTTACCAAAATTGCTACTCCTAGTTTAGGTCTGTCTTAGTTTGGACTGCTGCAAAAGAATATCATAAACCAGGTGGCTTATAACAACAAACATTGATTTTGCACGGTTCTGGAGGCTGGGACGTTCAAGAGACCCAGTTTGAAACTGCACGGGCAGTTTCAGTGTTTGGCATGGATGGGCTTTCTGGTCTGTAGATGGCTGTCTTGTCTGCGTCCTCACAAGGCAGAAGCGTGGAGGGAACGTTCTGGAAGCTCTTTTATAAGGGCACTAATCCCACTCATGATGCTCCACTCTCAGGACCTGATCAGCTCCCCAAAACCCCACCTTCTAACACCTTCATACTGGAGGTTAGGATTTCAGCGTATAAGGCTGGGGAAACATGAACATTCAGTATAGAACAAGGTCCAAAACTATTTCTTGGGTGTAGAGGTGGGTATTGGTCATCTAGCACCAAGAATGCTTTTGGGTTACCAGCCTTACCGAATGTTAGGGCAGTGTACTAAAATGACAGGTAACTAGGGAAAGCCAAGTCATGAGGCAGTATGCCCGTTTTGTCAACGACTTGAAAATAATGGTGGTAGCGTGTTTTCTTGTCTCTCTAACCTTCTCTAATTGAGAAGGCCAATCTTACCCAATGCAAAATGTTATTTGAGAATACATCAACACAACAGAGTTTCTAATGGCAGGATTGCTTAGAACCGCCGTAGATAGAGCCTAATGGTTCACGTGTGACTCTTCTGGCCTTCACCTGCCCCCCTGGTCTTATAGGCTGGGGACACTAATGGTTCTTCAAATAGCCTGAGACATGATTTTAACAGTTGCAGTCTCTGGAACTTCTGTGGAATACCGAAGGGGATTAATCTGTACTCTAATGTAGGAAATTATTGAATTATTTTATGTATTTTAGGTTTGAGATTTTATTTTTATTACTTTCTTTTTCTTCTATAGCCAAGATAGTCATTTGTACCAGGATCCTGAGTGAAACCAAGGATTTCACTAGGAAGTGAACAGTTCAGATATTGTTATTGCTGTAACTCTGGTTATAAAAGAAAGAGAGGGGTGCCTGGGTGGCTCAGTCGGTTAAGCCACTGCCTTCAGCTCAGGTCATAATCCCAGGGTCCTGAGATCGAGTCCTGCATTGGGCTCCCTGCTCAACAGGAAGCCTGCTTCTCCCTCTGCCTGCTGCTCCCCCTGCTTGTGCTCACTGGCTCTTTCTCTCTCTCTCTCTGACAAATAAAGAAATAAAAAATTTAAAAATAACAAAAAATAGAAGAGAAATGATCTTACATTCACATATCCTCTATCCTTGAGTTTCCCTCACTCCTTTTTACTATGATAATATCAAGTTCCTCTCAACATGGATCATTTTTTTTTAAGAGAAACAACTAGTAATTTTACTAGTTGTTTCTCTAATAGATTCTAATAGATAATAGATCTATTATCTATCCATGATCTATCTCTTTATTTTAAGGAATTGACTTTTGAATCTGTGGGGGCTGGCAAGGCTAGAAATTCCAGTAGCATTTGGTGTTATAGTCTTGAATCTGAAGGCAGTCTGGAGACATAATTCTCTCTTTTTTGGGGAACCTCAGTCTTTGCTTTTAAGGCCTTCAGTTGTTTGGATGAGTCTTACCCATAGTAGGGAGATAATTTGCTTTACTCAAAGTCCATTGATTTAAATGTTAGTAGTATCTAAAAAAAAATACCTTCGCCTTAACATCTAGATTGCTGTTTGACCAAAGAACGAGGTACTGTAACAGCCAGACGGACATATAAAATTAGCCATTACAACTATGTAAATGAATAAACACAAATAGATGTGTTATGTAAATATATGTAAATAAGTATAAATACATGTATCATACACGTAGCGCCTTTCTCTTTGATTAATTATGCCAATTTCAGTTTTAAATTTAAAGGCAGCTTGACTTTAAAATCCCAAGAATGTCCCGTACCCTTAAGATACTGAATCTTGACTTCTCAGGTTCTTTTCCAGTTTGAGTTTATTTGGCTTGTCCAGATTCTATGAATTTATGGTTGATATGATAGTGCGGTGGACAGAATAATGATCCCTAGAGATTCCACATTCTAATCCTGAAACTTGTGAATATGTTACCTTCCAGGGCAAGAAAAAAAATTAAGGTCACAGATGAAATTAAGGTTGTTCATCAGCTGACCATAGACTAAGGAGATCATCTGGAGGGTCTGAGTGAAGCCATTGTGATCATAAGCCCTTAAATGTGGGAGAGAGAAGCAGAAGAGGATGTCAGAGTGATAGGGTGTACTGTGGACTGAAGAAGGTGCCCCCAAATTTATATGTCGGAACTCTACCCCCCCACCCCCCAGTGTGGTGGCATTTGGAGATGGGGCCTTTGGGAGGTAATCAGGTTTAGAGGAGTTCAGGAGGGTCGGGCCCTCATGATGGAATTAGTGTCCTTATGAGAGGAGACACCAGGGAGCTTGGTCTCTCTCTTTCTGCCCTGTATGGACACAGTGAGAAGGTGTTGTCTGCAGGCCGAGAAAAGAGCTCTCACCCATCCCTGCTGGTACTCTGATCTGGAATCTCCAACCTCCAGAACTGTGTGCAAATACACATATTTTGTTAAGATGCTCAGTCCAGTCTTTCACTGTAGCACCTGTACTGACCAAGACGGGATGTGGGAAGAACTTGACCCATTGTTGCTGCCTTTGAAGACAAAGGAAGGGGACCATGAGCTAAAAGAAAAAAAGGAAAAAGGAAAAATCAGGTAGTTCTAGAAGCTGGAAAAGGTAAGGAAGCAGATTTTCCCCAGATTCTCCAGAGAGGAACTCAGCCTAGTAGCACCTTAACTTTCACCCTGGAAGACCCATTTCTAACTTCTGACCTAGAGATCTGTAAGATACTAGATTGGTGTTGTTTTAAGCCACTAAATTTGTAGTAATTTGATACAGCAGCCATAGAAAACTAATGTCGATACTAAGGATCGGATAGGCAGGGTTGAGCAATTAATATTTCAACAAATTCGAGTATGTCAAAATTCAGGCCATTGTTGGGGTGCCTGGGTGGCTCAGTCAGTTAAGTGTCTGCCTTTGGCTAAGGTCACGATCCTGGGGTCCTGGGATTGAGCCCCGCATCGGGCTCCTTGCTCGGCAGGGAGTTTGCTTCTCCCTCTCCCTCTGCAGCTCCCCCTGCTTGTGATCTTTCTCTCTGTCTGTCAAATAAATAAAATCTTTAAAAAAGTTCAGGCCATAGTTACTAGAACTGGAGGTAAAAATGCTTTAGGAATTTTGTAAGCAAAGCACCTAGGTGGTTCAGTTGGTTAAGTGTCTGCCTTTGGCTCAGGTCATGGTCGCAGGGTCCTGGGATCGAGTCCCACATCAGGCTCCCTGCTCGGTGGGGAGTCTGCTTCTCCCATTACCCCTCCCCATTGCTCCTGATCTTTCTCTCTCTTTAACTTTCTATCAAATAAACAAATTCAATCTTAAAAAAAAAAAAAAAAGAAATTTTGCAAGCAGATGTCTTATAGAAAGCACTAAGGACTCCCTGTTATTCAGGACATGTATTTCAAATATCATTAAGGGAATCTCAATGGGACTTTTATTTTAGTATTATCAAGTAACTCACAAAGATAAGATCAAGAGTTCATTTGCAACTAATTTCTACCTGCACATTTCAGAACAATACATTGACTGCTGTGATGCTGATGTAATTAATTTTTGAAAAGTCCTACCTTTGCCATAGTTTCTAAAAACAGAAAGAATATAATCATATAAAACTCAATAATTTAGCTACATTGTAATAACCATGCTTACTTTATGCTAAGGTTACATTATTTCATTTAATTCTTCTAATCACCCTGTGAAATAGGGGCTCTGAAAGGGGGCATGGTGTCCAAAGTGGTATAGTGCAATCAGAATCCTCAGGCTGTGATTTAAACCATTTTACACAGTCACAGGGACTGTAACTACACCCTGCTCTTAATTGTAGGCTTAGTATCTAGTATAGTAAAAAGTAATGAGTAAGATGGGGTTCTCAGCAAGATTCTAAAATTTATCTATTTATCTATCTTTTTATCTATTGATCAATCTTTTTTGGTCTTAGTTGGAGAAGAAGATTCTGAGATCAGATAGGCTGGGATTAGAAATCATAAAGGAAGTAGACAGAGGCCTTGCTTTCCTTCTATAATATATCTTGCTTTTTCCCAGGGGAACCTTAAGAAAATGGGATTTATTCACTGATTTAAGGTATGCTTTTATTATCTAACACCCCTTCTCCTGCCATCCACGATGAAGAAAGCAGTTTTTGGAGTTTGGTTAGTGACCACAGGCCCTTTGCCTTACCCCAGAAAGAGCATGCAGTGTAAGGACAAATTGTCTGAAAGAGGATCCAGAAGACTTGTGTTCAAATCCTGGCATGGACTTTAATCTTTTCCCTCTCAGTTTTCTTGCCTACTTATACTCCACTTTTCTGGATGGTTTTGAGCATTAAATAGCATAGTAAAGCATTTAGCACAGAGTAGGTACTCAATAAACTTAGGAAAATGGTTTTTTTGCCCTTCCTCTCACCCTCTACAGCCTTTCACTTTTTCCCCTGTGTTGGAGACCTAGAGCTGCCACTTCCTGGTTTTGTGGCCCAGGGCAAGTTCTTTCATCTCTGTGACCTATTACTTTCTTTTATCTATAAAATGAAGAGCAAAAATATTGGCTCTGGCAGCCTAGAGCAGCTTTCCCCCTCTTGCTTTGCTTTGCTTTTCTCTTGTCTTTTTCCTTCCTTCCTTCCTTCCTTCCTTCCTTCCTTCTTTCCTTCCTTCCTTCCTTCCTTCCTTCCTTCCTTCCTCTTTCTTTCTTTCTTTCTTTCTTTCTTTCTTTCTTTCTTTCTTTCTTTCTTTCTCTTTTCTTTTTTCAGATCAGAAGAAAGTGCATCTATGGACTCCTTGACTAAGTCACTCTTCAGCTATAAATGAGAATGCTAATAAACAACTTAAAAGTTGTTATAAAATTAATAGCAAAACACTGCACATACATTGTCATGGGGCATATAAGATTCATAGATTTAAATTTCTTCTTGTCGGGGCGCCTGGATGGCTCAGTGGGTTAAAGCCTCTGCCTTCAGCTCGGGTCATGATCTCAGGGTCCTGGGATCGAGCCCCGCATCGGGCTCTCTGCTCAGCGGGGAGCCTGCTTGCCCCTCTCTCTCTGCCTGCCTCTCTGCCTACTTCTGATCTCTCTCTCTCTCTCTGTGTCAAATAAATAAATAAAATCTTTAAAAAACAAACAAACAAAAAAAATAAATTTCTTCTTGTGTTACTCCTGATTAAAACCTAATAATGGCTTCCCACTGACCTTAGAATGAACTCTAAATTCCTTAGCAAAGCCTTTAATAAGTCCTGCCTATGTCTTCAGTGTCCTCCAAAACCCCTCTTTCTGACCACTGTTCTTCTTAGTATTTCACATATATACACTACATTTCTTTTATGTGAAGGTCTTGGCTTGTGCTTTCAACCTTTCTTTCCTTTCCTGCCTCTCCAATGTGGCCAATTTCTCCAGTCTTCAAATTTCATCTTAAAAGTCACTTCCTTTAGAGAAAATTCTCTGTCCTCCCCACCATTCTCCATCCAACTAGATCATTTACCATCTCATCTGCACTTGATACTTGTTCATTACTTTGTCCTACATAGCATTTCTGTCGATTTCAATTAAATTCTCACTTGTATAATTGTTTGGTTTTTATTGCCTTGAAAACTTACAAGGCATGTTCACCCACGTACAGGTTTGGAGCATACAGTTTGCTCAGTACGTAAGTATTGAATGAACACCAAAGGATGCTTTTATAGATGATAAAGCCAAAACCTGGAGAGGTTGGCTAATACATCCAGGCTTAAACAGATGATCAAGGGCAAAGGCAACCTTTGGATCTAAGTTCACTTGATGCTAAGGCTCCTGCTTCAATATCTTCCTTTTTGTTTGTGAGAGGAATTGATTTATTTGAAAAGTCTAATAAAATGATAATTGAGGCAAGTAACATCTTTAAGCATTATCAAAAAGTGATTCCTGTCTCTATTATGAAACTTTTTTGGAAAGTTAATAATATAGTGATGGTTCATAAATTGTTATCAGAGGAATATGGACAAAAGAAAACAGAAAGAAATCCTGTCTAATTAAATTGCCTAATAAAATTGAGGAGATCCATAATTGTTATTTCTGTTGTGGAAAATAGATAAATGGGATCATTAAATAATTCCTTGATTATAAGACCAATATTTGAGTCAGCTATAGCTTCAAAGGCTTGTTCTTTCTAAAAATTCTGTAGTAAGAATTCTGTATGGAGAATATTGCTTTAGACTCTGTGTAATAAATCGCCCTGGGAAATCAGTGGTGGCCTCTCCACCCCTGATCCAGCTTCCAACTTTCAGTTCCTACCTCATCAATTGTGATTGTGATCAAGGGTGATTATGTTCATTTGTTAATAGGGCTGCCATAAATAAGTGCCACAACCTGGGTGACTTAAATAAAATAAATTTATTTTATCATGGTCCTAGAGGCTGGAAGTCTGAGGTCAGTGTGTTAGCAGGATTTCGCTCTTCTGAGACCTGTGACCTTGGCTTGTGGATGATCATCTTTTCCCTGTATCTTCACATGGTCTTTCCTATATGTGTGTGTGTGGGGGGGGGGCTTACTCTCCTTTTTTTTTTTTTTTTAATGACACCAGTCATACTGGAGTAGGGCCTACTTACATGACCTCATTTCACTTTAATTACCTCTTAAATTATAATTTAATAATAATTAAATAATTCACTATCTCCCCAAACAGTCACATTCTGAGATACTGGGAGTTCGGGCTTCAACATAGGAATTTTGGGGAGACAGTCCAGCCCATAATAGTGATATTCGGAATACTTAACCTGTGGGGCCAGGTACAGACCTACTGGAAGAGATGCTGGGCACAGTTGGGGCAAGGCACCAAGGGCCCTCGGCTGTACTTTAGTCACAGGAATGTAAGACATGAGCGTACAAGATCCGCTGTGGAAAGAGACCTGGGAGATTAGGAGTGGTGGCTATTTAACAACCAGTAGAGACATAATTTCAATGTTTTAACACCATATATGGCATTTTTGGACAAACCAGCCGAATGTCTGTCTTGGACACATAGGAGGCATTTCACTATCCATTTTGAGTGCATTAAGTACAGTCTTACTTTCTTGGAATCATTGCTAAGGTTGAGCCTCTTTTCCCTCTCATTAAGCAGGATGGAGAGGAGATCCCAGACGCGCGTTACACTCCAAGTATGAGCAGGAAGAGTGCCTGGGGGCTTCTCTTTGACTTACTGGGGTTTAAATTATGTTCTTTTAAACAACAGCAGGTGGTAGGTGGGGTAGGGCTGGGAGAAAGGGTCATTGAGAGGCAGTGAGCAGGGGACTGACCTCCAAGGAGCCTGCAGAAAACTGGAGTGTGTGGACGAGGTGAGAAAGGCAGGAGACTGGGACCCATTTCACCAGTTAAGGTGCTCTTACAAGGACCCAGGCATGAGAGGATAAAGGACTTAACTAGAGAGGGTGCAGTGGGAATGAAAGAAAGATGGGTCGGAGAGAGGGAGGATGTGGAGAGTTTTTGAGAGGTGTAAGTGATTCTAATGCCCACTTTCAGCTTTCCTGGTAGAGGGAAGAGCTTTCCCCTGCTGGCTTTCAGGTACTCCCAGCAGCTACAGCTACAAATACTGTACTTTTCCTTGTCTCAGTTTAATGAGGGGAGACTGATGTCAAACTCGTTTGGCCTTTCCAAGGCCCAGCAAGGGAGAAGATGCTTCATAGAGAACCTTGAAAGTGACAGAAGCATGAAAGAGACTTCTTTCTTATCTTAGTTGCTTTTAGAAAGGATCGGACGTGTTCAAGGTGATGTGGCCGTAGACTGTTAGTTACTTTCAAGTCTGAGAGTTATGAGTGGGTTTAGGAAGGGAAGGCTGGTGCCACAGGGGGAGATAGTCAAAGTTCTGAAGTAGGCAGGGGCTCTGTTCCAGCATTCGTATGCTGATATAAGGTCCATATGGATAAACATTTAAAAAACATAGTTATCTAGTGTCATATACATCACAGTGAAGTACATTAAAGGAAAATGTAAAGTAAGCTGTACAGACAATAAAGTGCAAAGCAAATTATTGTACAGACAATACGTAGACATGACAAAATCACTGAAGTTTGGGAAACTGATGTGGAGGAATGATTATCAAAAAATTTGGCAGGACTTGGAGTCGGGAAATCTGGAGTCAGATCATGACTGTGACACTTACCAGTGTTAAGTGTTTACCTTAGTGATAAAAAGGGAAAAGCTTTCCCAAATTAGCTTATCTCCTAGTCTTGCCTTGAGTCCTCATTGACTCCTATTTGTTTACTCATTCAACAAACTTGATCAGATTTGTACTACATGGAGATAAAGAAAAAAAACACTGTGTGGTTAAAATCAATCATTACTGGAGGGAGAAATAAGCTTTTGAAATTTTTTCATGATGATCTGGTGTGTAAATTTAAACTCTCAACGACAGCCCTCTCTCATCTCAAAAGATCACTAGAATAGGTTTAAATTAAAATGAGCTATTTCCTTTCTTCACAAATATGACAATAAAGGGAGTGTTAACTGGTGAGAACATTAAAATCAGAAACAGAAGTTACCAGTTTTCATTTAGCAACTTGAACACATAGAAAATCCACCTTTAACCCACTCTTATTGTTTATACAGTGCTGGGAATATATGTGACACCTTGCAAAGCGAAAGTAGAAATGACAAGGTCCTTTCCTCGAGGAGCTCAGACCTAAACGCTGTTGAACAAGTCGACACAGCGCAGCGGTGGAGTGCATAATTGATACGATGGGAGAGGTCAGGCTAGAGCTGTGGGCTGAAGATGTACGAAATGAGCCATTCAAAGCCACGGGGTTTGGGGTTGAGAAAACAGGAGGAAAAGTGACTCCAGATATCTCAGCGGCTTGAAATAGTAAACGTGGAGCAAAAGGACTCGCAGAGAAGTGTCAAGTGTGCTCACCAACAAGTGGCCCCAAAAGAATCCACTGGATATAATTTCCTTTATTCCTTGTCGTTCACCAGTAGCTCTTGAAAAGGTCTCTTCCTGATCCGCCCCAGTGAATACACTGTTTGGTCTATGTCTGGTGTACAGATGAAGGATGAGATGGGCAGCTGGATATATTCCCAGGGACGTGGGGCCAATTTGACAGTGGAGACCCTAATGAGGGGGGAGAGTTCAAGTTCATCCCAGTGTTGGCCATGAGTCAACAAGCGTTATCAAAAACGGAAAGGTGTCTAAATCCCATGGATTGTTCATGACATTGACCGTGCAGCCCGGCATGCTAATGGGGCTTCACCACAGACCCTTCACCCTTTGCCTGTCTACACCACCTTCACTCTGTGTCTGCCTGCAGGCTTACGATAAGCCTGCGTAGGATAAGGATCAAATCATCATGGTGTCCTTTCTGCTAGGGCTCTGGCTTTTCTGACTTTCTGCTACTTTGAGTCGTAATAATCACCACAGAAGTTAATATTTGAGGAGCGCCTAGTCTTTGCCAGGCACTGTTTGAAGCACTTCACGTGTAACACCTCCTTGGTCCCTCCTAACCCGTAGTAGCAGAAAACTCCACTTTACAGCCGAGGAAGTGGAGACTCAGAAAAGTGAAGTGGTTCACTCAAGATCACTTAGCTAGTAAGTGGGAGAGGAGGGATTCGAACCCAGGTTTTCTTGCCCTGGCCCCTCTTCTTAACCATTTCACCACTACCACTTCCCAGGAGGCCTCACTGATGCTGGGAGAAGGTGAAACGGTGGGAATCGGGATCATAGAAAGCAACTCCTAGCCTCATCCCCTCTCAGCCCCCATCTCCAGAAAGAATCCCCTGAACGTCCTCCCTGACAAGTTGTTACTTTGCTTCTCCTCAGACGCTACCAGTGACCTGGAACTTAGTGCCACAGGAGGCACCCTAGTCCATTTTTAGATAGCTCTAATTGTTACCCAGTTATTCCATATTTTGAGCATAAATAATTTCTCTTCCTTCCTTCACCTACTTGTCCTAGTTCTGTTTTCTGGAGCTTCACCAAGTAAGAGTTTTCTTTCTTCTGATGGACAAGTCCTTAAATATTTGAAGATCTGAGGGATTTGGGAACCGTCTCCTGCTACACCCCAACCCCCTCTTCCTACTTGCAGCAGAAATGCAGGATTTTATTCTCTAAATGTGGCAGACCTTTGCATTCCTTTATGTGAGTAACTAATTCCTTGTCCTCTTTGTCCAGAAGGATTTGGTTAGACACATGACAGTCTAGCTCTGGGTTAGGGATTGTTTGATTGGAAAGCTGCCACACCTCTTGCATTTTTCATACTTTATTATTCAGCCTCATTCACTCAGCACACCGGCTTCTTGTGTGACCCTGACCAGGCCCTGGTGTTAAACCATTAAGACAAATCATTGATCTCTTCACAACTTAACTACAATAGGAGAGGAACACACGATAGTGAAAAACTACTTCTGTGAAGATGGAGGGCTACCATGTAGAGAAAAAAGGAGGACATGAGTTGATTTGAGATATCAGGAGGGAGGACCTTGAAAGAGGTGGTGAGGCTCCTAGTGTAGGTTGGGTGAGGAGTGAAGCGCTGGATACTTGTAAGGATGGATTGGCTGGTGGTAGAATAATAAACAGAAATAACTTAGGCAGGTGCCTGGGTGGCTCAGTTGGTTCAGCAACTGCCTTCAGCCCAGTTCATAATCCTGGAGTCCCAGGATCGAGTCCCGCATCGGGCTCCCTGCTCAGGAGGGAGTCTGCTTCTCCCTCTGACCTTCCCCCCCCCCCCCCGCCTCTCTCTCTCTCAAATAAATAAATAAAATCTTAAAAAAAAAAACTTAGGCAATCACTTATGGTATTTGAGATTCCATTTGAGGAAGGGTAAAGATTACAGAGTATATACAGAGTGACAGGATTTTTTTTTTTAAATTAGGAATTATAGCTGGCAATATACAAAATGCAAGTTTGGCAGTTGTCTATATAATATTACATTCTTGATAGAAATTTCCAGGGGGCCCAAGGACTTCTGTGTTTCAGGGGAACAGTTGAATTTTATAAAGACTATTCCCTCTTTGGGAAAGCTTTGTTACTGGAATTGATACCCTTTGGCTTAAGAACAAGGCTCTTCCCCTTCCACTGAGGAGTCACTATTGCGTGTTGGAACATGTATTGGCCCAGCCTGCGTAGGTCACTAAGTTGTTACATGACTGTGGGGAAGACTTCCTCTTTTGAGACCTCTATTTCCTCATCTGTAAAGTGAGGAAGGTAGACTAAGGTTCTTTCCAGTTCGGAGGATCCAAAGTTCTTATTTTAATGTAGTGGTTTCCTGGCATATAAAGGTCTAGCATGGGCACAAATCACCTACTTCTCCTTATGACATCCACGGTTTTATCGATTCAGTTATCCGTTGCAGTTTTCATGCCCTTTGCCAGAGGACTTATACGTTCATATCCTTGCTGGGGCCTTAGGGTGGGCGAAGTATATTTCCCTGCCCCTTGGTTTTAGGTTTGGTCCTGTGACTTGCTTGGACTAGTGAATTGTTAGCAGATGTGACTAAGCAAAGGTTTCCGATATCAGGATCCGATATGCCTGTGTATGTCTTGGGTGCTGGTCCAAGAGGGATGTGAGGAATCGACCCCAGACAGACCAGCCTTAGACAGATGTACAGCTTAGGGCCATCCCAGCTTACATGAGCTGAATCCCTAACAGGTGTTAAATGCTTTATGATCTGTTTGTTTGTTTGTTTTGCCTCTGAGATTTTGTAGTTCCTTGTTTTGCAGAGTTAATTAATCATGAAAGTAAGACACACTTAACGTGTGACCTGACCTAAATCTTTGTTCTCAAAGGACATCACACACTTGCTCCTTCCAAATCTTGTTGAATGTCGATATTGTTTTGTTTAGGTGTGTGGTCTGTGATTTGTTTGTATATATATTTTCATCAAGGCCTTAATGCCCTTTAGTGGCCAACTTTTTAGGTTGGTTTGGATTTTTATTTCACAGAGACGCCAGTCATTCCCGATGGTTTTGTCATTCAGCCTATTTATTATACTTATAAGGGGAATCCCAAGCCTCAGAGTTGAACTGACCCTTATTATTCTTGTCAGCTACCTGAATGCGGAATTATGGTTGAAATACACACCAGGAGTCAGAGCCATTGAACTGTGGACTCCTTGCTCTCAAGACGGACTCCTCGTTCTCATCCACCAACTTCCACTAGAAATGCTTAACTAGCTGGCATTTATTTACTGCTGCCCAACAGGGGGGGATGGACCGCAGCACAGAAAGAGTGGTGTCAGCAGTCTTTGGGGGCTTAAGAGTCCTGAGAATTAATGGATTCTTTTCTACCATGCTGTGTTCCAAAATTAATCTGGTTTCTGCCTGCCATGAACCGACACAGATTGTTGTTATATGGTTATTTAAGGCACAGAATTTACCCTCCACAATTAGGCTTTCGCCCGCTCTTCCATTATAAGATCAAACAAAGCAATCCCCTGTTTATATCCTCGAAAGCTGTGGGCTGAGATGCCCATTAGCCCTCTCATACTCGCTTTTCTGCCCAACTGCTACTGGCTCTTTTGGAATTTGATGGATTCACACTGTGTCCCCAACACATCATTATACTTGCTTAAGGAGGAGTGAATTAAATTTAAAAACAGTCTCACATAACTTGAAGAAAGAAAACTCACGCTGTGGTCGTTTCGAGTTCTTTTAAAACTCCGTCGCATCGCATCTGTCCTGTTATGTGATCACATTCCCTTGTCACTATTCTGCAAGCTTTCCAAGCTCAAACTCAGAGCATGTAGTCTATAAAGCCGTCGTGGTCGAGGTGACCAAAAAAACCCCCCAAAAACCCTAAAAGGCAAAAATAGGGATGGAAGGCACTTCATGGTGAAACTAATCAAGAAAAAAGCATTTCAGTCAAACATGGGTTTTGAGCTTGTGTTTTCTTTGATAATAAGGAAGAGATTTTTACTCTGTAGGTGGTGGTGGTGCTCTCTCTTTCCCAGGTATGACAGGACATTCTTGTGTACGCAGGGAATAGTTCCAGATGGGAGGCAGGAGAGGAGAGAGGCACTTAGCCCTTTTCGGGGGGCGCAGAACACTTGCCCAGATCACCGTAGGGTTCACATACATTGAGTGTGACTCTTCCAGCACTACCTGTTATTGGAATGACACAGCAAATGTCAAATAGTCCAATAATGCGACAGAAACCGGAAACCCGCCTCGTGGAAGTGGGGCTACAGCATGGAATCTGCGAAACCTGTTTTATAATCTATGAGGCGCGCTCACATACGTTATTGCACCCATTGCTCAAAAGAATCCTGTAAGTATAGTCATTGTGCTTCCCGCATATCAAGCAGCACGTTCTTGCTTAGTTGTATCTCACAATTAGTCTTCACTTCACATCTGTATGTCTTTTCTGCCTTCAGATCAGAAGCTACTTAGAGGACAGAGTTTTAGGTTTTAATTTTGAAGATATCCCTGTGCAGGGCCTATCACAATGTGACGCTGAAGACATTCTGGCTCAAAGGTTAAGGGCCTTGCCGAGATCCTACCAGTGGTGAATGGCAGACTCAGGAGATTCAGACACTTGCTAATTGCCCAGGCTGATACTCTTTCCACTGCATGATAACCATTTTCCTATGCTACCTGTAAACTCCTACCACTTTTTTTTTTTTTGTATTCTGCCTAGCATTTTATATTTTGTGTATGTTCTATTATACTATATGATTTATAATATATTCATGTATGTAGCGTGTAGTTATCTTAGTGATTTGGCCTGAAGATTTTAGTAGTGTTCCATTTGCCCCTGTGTAAGCACTCCCTGGGTAGCTAAAGGAAACAAAGCAAGGTTTTGAACTCTTAGGATCTTCCTATCAGGTTGGGGAAAGACAAAGAGTAGAGAAGATTTCCTGTGGATTCCTATGTGTGTGTGATCCTTTAGCCTAAGCGTTGTGAGCATTCTCAATATTATTATGCAGCTGTGACTGAAACTAGATTCCCTTGTCTTCTCCTTCCAAGTTCCCCCAAAGCAGGGTTTTCAGGTGTCACTCTGTCTGCTTGTTCTCTGCTCCCAGCCGCTGTGTTGTGAGAGGCTGAGTAAAGGAGCCCTTCCAACGTGAAGAGTTTTGAAGGAAATGAAGTCCTTTCCCTAAATTTTGCAAAGAAAAACAATAGGGAAGATTTCCTAATTTTCTGGCTCTCATTTCTCTCCTAAATGGGGAACTGAATATTTCTAAGTAGTGTCTAAAATTAACTACAGTTGGAAGAGTGTCACCAAGCTTGTGGAGTCTCAGGGACAGGGGTGGGGGGATAGTTTTTGCCCTCCGCAGTCATATTTTTCCACAAATATGTTTAAAAAATACCCATGAGCTATTTTGTTCTCACTCAGCATGGCCTTGGTGTGGAACCCGAGGAAACCGACTTTACTAGGACTGATTTTTCCTATAATGAATGCAGCTATAAATGCTGATAGATCTCAGCTAATGCTGCATTTGAGATCCCGATACCAGAGAGGAATAGCTAATTTAGAATCCATTTATCCTTATTTCAAAAATATTCTTTTAGTGGTTCTTTTAAATAGCAATCTTTTCTTAGTCTATGTCAGCCTTTGCTGAGAGAGAGAGAGAGAAAGAGAGAGAGAAATGTTATGGAGGAATTATCCATAATTACGTCACTATTTATCTGCCAAGTATCTGTCAACAAGTGAACGTAAGAATTAGGAACCGTTGGCAACAAAAGGTGTTGTGAAAATGA
Source organism: Nasua narica (assembly GCA_028533885.1). Taxonomy (NCBI): domain Eukaryota; kingdom Metazoa; phylum Chordata; class Mammalia; order Carnivora; family Procyonidae; genus Nasua; species Nasua narica. Next base: position 12,210,866 of record CM052813.1, read on the forward strand.
GGTGAAATCATCTATGAAAATGTATTTGTCTAGCATGATCTATGGTTTAACTTATCAGTATTGGATTTATACTTAACATCTCAAGAATGCTTACTTATATACAAACCTGCTGATAAAGGGCTAGACTTTGGGGGTTGGAAGATACCGTGCAAAGTCGCAGTATGTAGGAAAATTTAATATTATGGGAATAAGAATGGAAAACTTTCCGTATGTGCTCCCCAGTCTGTCAATGTCTTCCGCGTAGAGGCTGGAGTATGGTGCAGTGTTGATGAGCCGGGCACTGAGCCAGCCTGGTGAGTCTGTGTTCTACTTTTGCTCCTCCGGTTAGCTGTGCGAACTTTGGTCAACTTGCTTAGCTCCGCTTGCCTCAGTAAAATAGGGATCTCACTGCTATCTACCCTTAGGATTATTCCGATGATCTAAAAAGGTAATGCATGTAGAACAGTGCCTGGCGTAGACTGATAGCCCAATAATCCCAACTATTTTATGTATTTATAGATAATTTAACTAAAGGGGGAATATTTGGTCTCCAAAAGACCAAAGGTCTTTGCCTATTTGTTTACTGAAATATACTAGGAAGGGTTCTATCTAGTGTCTCAGAGGGAACATGGCCCTGCTAACAGTTTGATTGGGACTTCTGGCCTTTAGAACTGGGAGACAAAACATTTACGTTATTTTAATGTATCCAGTTCATGCTTTGCTATGGCAGGTCTAGGAGACTAATACACCAGTCACTTGGTTATATAGAAATGCCATAGCAATTGTGTTTGTTTGGATTATTTGCCTTGACACATAAATAATAATAGCAAATCTATATTGAGCTTTTCCTTTGCGCCAGGCAATTTGCTAAGAAGTTAATGTATACTGTCTCATGAAATCCTTACATCGCCTCCATGAGGTACGCATTATATAGGAGAGGAAGCAGAAAGCTTTCAAATTACTTGCTTAAAGCACAGCTAGTTGGTAGCAGCGTTGGGATTCCAGACCTATTTATTCAACTATTAGCCACTAAACTATCCAGCTTCTTAACTCTAAAATGACAACAACATTACATATGTCCCTCCCTCGCAGGGACAGGGATCTTGGTCTTTTTGTGACTGTTGCGTCAGTGTGTATGATTTTTTGTGTATGTGTATGACAGTGTTATTCTGATCCTATTAGTAGGATGCAGACCTGGGATGCCCACTTACATTTACATTCTTATTCCACAACTTACCAGCGGCACGATCCGTTCGGCAAGTCATCCGTCCTCTCACGTTCATTTCCCAATCTAGACAATGGGGATGCTATCAGCAATTTCTCAAGATGTTATGACTTATTATGACGGGAAAGCACCTTGGCACAGTTCCCAGCCAATAGAAGGAGGGTGATCAACACTTTTCCTCCTTTTTTTTTTCCCCTCTTATTAGCCTTGACTGAGTAACTGAGTCATTTTAAAGCTTTAGTTATCAATCACGGGTGATTTTGCTCCCCAGGGGACATTTGTCACTGTCTGAAGAAAACATTTTGGTTGCTGCAACTGGGGGAGGGTGGGATGATGATACTGACATCTATTGAATAGAGGCCAGGGAGGCTGCTAAATGAGCTACCATGTGGGTCCCAGCGCCCCACAAGAAATAATTATTCAGACCAAAACATCAGTAGTGACGAGGCTGAAAAACCATTCTTCTAGGTAACCACAGTGTTACTTTATTACAGAGACGCTTCGTGAATTGGTCGTCATTCTCACTGGCTTGGCAATGGGGTAGACTGTTCAGTTTTCTTTCCCAGATGACTCGGGCTAAATGGTGGCTCCCCCTCCCCCATTCACACGTTGAAGCTCTAACCTCCGGGACCTCAGAATGTGACTGTGCTTGGAGATAGGGTCCTTAAAGAGATAATTAAGTTACAATGAGGTCCCTAGGGTGGGCCCTAATTCAATCTGATTGATGTCCTTAAGAGAAGAAGAGATTAGGACACATGGGGATATAAGGGATGTGCAAATACAGGGGAAAAACCATGTGAGGGCCCCCGGATAGTGGCCATATATGAGCAAAGGATAGAGGCCTAAGAAGAAACAAAACTTGATGACATCTTAATCTTGGTCTTCTAGCCTCCAGAACTGTGGAAAATAAATTTCTTTCATTTAAGCCACCCAGTTTGTGATATTTTTTTATGATTGCCCTAGCAAGCTAATATATCAGATGTTCATTTGGGTGTGTGTCTACATATTTATTGATAAGGAAGATTTATTCAGGCTACGATTTGGCCTGCTTTCCAGCCTCATCATTTCCAGTGTATTATTACTCGCCTGAAGTGAGATTCACTTCCCTGAGAAATGTAATGCATAACAAATAAGAAAACTTGAGAAGTTTGATTTTTTTTAAACATATTCTTCTTAATATTTTCTTTTTATACTTGGTTTGACCTGAAATACTTAAACCAATAGATTTTAAAATTCAGATTGATACTTGGAAACATCTAAAGTAAATAATATGTCACAAATTTTCATCTGAAATGGAATGTAGATACAAAAATTGAAGAGATGAATACTTTTAAAAGATTTATCTATCTATCTATCTATCTATCTATCTATCTATCTATCTATTTATTTATTGAGAGAGAGAGAGAGAGAGAGAGAGAGAGAGCCAGCCAGCCAGCCAGTGGTGGAGGAGCAGAGGGGGAGGGAGAGGGACAACAGACTCCATGCTGAGCACAGAGCCCCATGAGATCATAAGATCATGACACGAGCCAATCATGAGATCATGACCTGAGCCGAAACCAAGAGTTGGATGCTTAACTGACTGAGCCATCGAGGTGCCCCAAGAGATGAATATTTTTCGTAAAATATCAGATGATTAAGTGAATTTATTAGATAATTAAATGAGGAAAACAATTTGGAATGGAGCATAATTTAGAGTGTTATCACTGGTTATTTGTCACATTCTGTCTTTAAGGATAAGAATGAAACCAAAATCACTGGATAATGTTTGCTCGAGCAGCTTCTAGGAGAGGCTTTTTAGTTTTTATCTTTTATTATTATTATTATTTTTAAATATTTTATTTATTCATTTGAGAAAGAAAGAGGGCGCACAGCAGGGGGAGGGGCAGAAGGAGAGGGAGAAGCAGATCTCCTGCTGAGCAGGGAGTGCCATTAGGGACTCAATTCCAGGACCCAGGATCATGACCTGACCCACTGAGCCATCCAGGCACCCATGGGAGAGGCTTTTTAAATGGAAAAGGCCAGGTGAGGTGACCTAATATAGAGACTCATCCTACTGCTTTCATTTTAAGGATATGAAATATCCACACTCCCTGTTTGCTGATCTTACTCTCCAGTAGGATCTCCATCTCTCTTTTTCTCAGCAAAACTGGGATAGGTGAAGACTTCCATTATGGATCTAAGCATGGCCTATTTAGAAACTTATAACCAATTGAGCATTTATTTACTTTAGGAGTAATTTAGGCAGCTCTAAGCAACTCCCTTTAGGGCACCATGTTGATAAATAAAAAATTCCATTATATCACTGGACATTTTTTTTCCTATCTTAAAGTTACAACCAGCTACTTTCTTTAAAGTTTAAAAATTTATTTTTTATTTTATAAGTAATGCATGCTTATTAAAATATAGAAAATTCAAAATAATATTAAATAGGAGGACAAAACCACCCATAATTTAACTATTCATAGTAAATTTTCTTCCCATGATTTTTTCCTATTTTTTTTTTTTTTACCTCTCCTAGTTTTTCTTTATCTCAGACAACGTCTTTTTGCTCGGTTACTATTGAATCTCTTGGCCTTTCTGCGAAGCCCCATTGTAACATAAATGTTTCCGTCTATTTGTACTCCCTGGCTTGGGTGCAGGTATGTTGCTGTTGTTAATGCCCCATCTCCCTGCCCCGACCCTGTGGAAGTTTCTGATTAAGGCTGAGAACATTAGATTCTGGAATAAATGACAGTGTTTACAGATGCCAGACATTGGTTCTAGGTGAGAAGAAACTCTTCTTCTGATCGCCTATTTGCTCTACTTGGCTCTCTCAGAAGCTCAGTGGTGAAGCTTTTGTGTAGAAAACAATGGGCTGTGTGATCGCTAGACCCTTCTAACTACCAGCAATGACGTCCAGCTAGCTTCTTTCCCTGTGACATTCTACCTCTAACCGTGACGTGCAGGTCATTTAATGTGGCCGTAGAGTCTAATGTTTTAATTTTTAAACTCAGTGATGGAACTATCCAGTGGTTAATGAACTGAAACTCGGTGTTATTTGGGCCTGCCATTAAGTCCCAGGTTATCACATTTACCAGTTGAGTAATCTCAAAGAAGACGCTTTACCTTTCTAAGACATAGCCTGACTTTAAAAAAAAAAAAAAAAAATGAGGGGCGCCTGGGTGGCTCAGTTGGTTAAGCTGCTACCTTCGGCTCAGGTCATGGTTCTGGGGTCTTGGGATCGAGTCCCACATCGGGCCCCTTGCTTAGCAGGGAGCCTGCTTCTCTCTCTGCCTCTGCCTGCCTCTCTGCCTGCTTGTGCTCACTCTCTCTCTCTCTCTCTCTGACAAATAAATAAATAAAATGTTTTTTAAAAAAAGAGGATTATAAAGGGATTCTAACAATCATGGGGCATGTCAAAAGGATTCCATCAGACGATGTTAGAGCAGTTATGACACAGGCTCTGGAACCACCTGTCTGGACCCACATTCCACCCCTGCTACTGATGGGTAGTGTGGTCTGGAGCGTGATTTTTAGCCTCTCTGTGCTTCCGGTTTTCGCATGGTTAAATGAGGCTAATCACAGTTCCTATTTTGTAAAGTTGTTGTGATAGTTAAATACGTGAATACATAGGAAGCACTCATAATAGTGCCTAGCGCACGATAAGTGCATAACAGATGCTAGTCGCCATTATCATTACTCTTACTATTGTCGACATTTATAAAGCCTGGTCCAGACTGAGCCCTTGCTAGGTTGTTCTTATGAGTCTTCTCTGGGCTGGTCCTTTCTCTTTCTCCCCAGTTGTTCTATGCTTAACGTACTGAGATGGATAAACAGGAACGTGCCTTATATGAAGATGAGTACCCTTCGAAATCAGCATGCGGAGAAGAGCAGCTGTCATGGACAGCACTCACCAGAGCACAGGGATTTTCTCTTTTTTGCCACCTCCTCTCCATCCACTAGAAAAAGAAGGGTGCACTCCTCCCATATCCACACAGCAACACAGAGCCATTATCCTGGAGAGGCCTTTCAGAAATAGCCCTTCTCATGTACGCCCAGTTGGCAAAAGGAGGGGTACCACCCTGGCAATGTTGCCGAAGTAGGACATGCCTTTCACAACAGAGAAGGGGACATTTATTTGGCTTCACTTCTCAGTACGGTGAAGCACACCTATGCCTCCCAGCAGGATTACAGCCTGCACAACAAGACCCAGAAAGATCCTTAACTTCATTATTTCTACGTGCATACTATACAGGTTTCCACCTTCAATGCTAGATTTTTTTTTTTAACTCTGAGAAAGAGAGTTTAGAATCTTTGGAAATTCCAACTGGAGAAATTTCTGTGTGTAAAGAAAATATTTTCTGCTTTGGTTTCCATCATGAGGACACTTGCTAAAAAAAAACCTACAGTGGGGTGCACCTGGGTGGCTCAGTCAGTTAAGGGGCTGCCTTCGGCTCAGGTTGTGATCCCGGGGTCCTGGGATCGAGTCCTGTGTCAGGCTCCCTGCTCAGCGGGAAGTCTGCTTCTCCCTTTGCCACTCCCCCCAACTCATGCTCTTTCTCTCTCTCTTTCTCTCTCTCTCTCAAATAAATAAATGAAACCCTAAAAAACCAACTATACTGAGTGCTAAAATGTACATGGGAGACTCAGGTCCCTCTGTGCTCAAGAAAGCACCGAGAGCATGTGATGATAACAGGAGTTACCATTTGGGGCCCAAGAATTCTGGTTTTTTTTTCTTTCTATAGATTTATAAGATATCGGTATTTAACAAAAGGAATAAAGAATATGGTATATCATGATCCTCAATGTCGTTGATTTGTATCCATGCTGCCCTCATGTACCGACACAAAAGAGACATAGTCACCGGTAGCCAAAATGTATCCGAGCACTCCTAGACCCTAGAGTGTACAGGGTTTTTGTTTTGTTTTGTTTTTACCTCCAAAGTAATGTCAAAAAGGATTTCATTGTATTTAGTTTGAGAAATAGAATTTGTGATGGATTGGACAAGTGCACGGCTGAAGTTTTTATGTTTCTCTTAAAATAACTTCTATTCAATGTCTCGCGTGTGCCAGCTGCTCTTACGAATGCCATTTTGCTGCATAACCTACAAAAGAGAGAGTTCGGCATGCAAATTAATAATATAAAAATAAATGTAGGAAAAATATTTAAGTCTCTGCCAGAAGGCATGTTACTCTCATATTATTTAAAATAAACCCATGCTTCCTTAAATATAATTGAAGTTCAGAATTCTGCAATTCACACTGGTCCTCTCTCAGTTGTTTGTATGATTGGGACTGGACTTTAACAAGATAATGATTAAGGGTAGCTGTTTTATAGCAATACACGTGCTAGATTTGGATGTGTTCCAAGCACAAGTTCAAGCCTCAATTCTCCCGCTTACTCACAATGCCTCACTTAGACCAGAACAATATCTGTGGTTAAGGTTGTCAAGGTCATGGTACCTAACGTACAAAAGCCATTATGGAAGGTGACATGCAAGTGTTAGGTATTATTAACAACCAAAGACTTAAAATATCACTACCCCGAGTCAGCTGTTCAAATAAAGTATGTCTTATCCACCTTTGATTTTACTTACAAACCGAATATGTACCAAGGATCCATGTATCTCACTGAGCATGGAGTTCCCATCAACAATAAGTGCCTCTCTCTGGGCAGGACTTTTGATAAGAGGAAAAATACTGTGCATGTAGATATTTAGACTAATACTAACATGGGAGACTACATTTGGTAATGATAAATGGTAAGAAAAAAACAGAAAGAGGAAGCAGCTCTTACAAGGACTTGTTCTAAATCTACTTTGGCTCAGCATCCCAAGGGCTTTAAAATGGTATTTTCTTCCATGTTCTTCTTTGCAACTGGGAGATGAGGTCCAGGCCATCTCTACACAGGGATGACAGTGCTGAGGGGAACGAGAAGGGACTGCAATTACAATCAAATTCAGCTATCTCTGGTGATATATGTGCTGGAAAAGGCAGTAGAGCAGAATGGCTAAGCTTGTGGGCGCTCTGGATCTTGACCATCTGGAATCAGGTAGTGTCTTCCTAACCTCAGACAAATTACCCTGTCTGTAAAGTGGGAAAGATGTGTGGCATCGTCTTCCTAGGATGAAGGCAGGAATTAATTAACAGCTATAGTTTTCAAACTTTAATATGCACCTAAGCCACCTGGGGATCCTGTTAAAACTTGGGTTTCAGTAGATCTGTATGGGGGCTGAGAAACTACACGTCTAACAAGCTCCCAGGTGATGCCCAGGGTATATCACATTTTCAGTAGCAGGGAGGCAAAGCACATAGAATGGTTCTTTCCTTCCTTCCTTCCTTCCTTCCTTCCTTCCTTCTTTCCTTCCTTCCTTCCAGAGAGAGAGAGAACACATACACATGTGAATTGGGGGAGGGGGTTAGAGGTAGAGCAAGAGAATCTCAAGCAGACTCCACACAGAGCACAGAGCCTGAGGTGGGTCTCACGAGCCTGAGGGTCTCATGACCCATGAGATCATGACTTGAGCTTAAACCAAGAGTTGAACACTTAGCTGACTGAGCCACTCAGGTGGGTGCTGGGAAATTCTAAACACTCCATATATGTTGGCTATTATCCATCTGGTATGATGCTACATGTTTTCACAGACATTGTTATGGTTAATCTTTGCAGCAGCCTTACGTTAGGTATTACTGTGTCTTCATTTCCCAGATGAGGAAACACATCTAGAAACACTGATGGTGATTGTCAGTATTGTATTTGAACCCAGTTTTCTGGATTATAAGAACCATCCTCTTTTCTATACTTGGAATTCTTTCTGATTGTGGGTCAGGAAAAAAACCAAACAAACCAAAGACGAAACAACAGTGGACCTAAACCCTTTCTTTCCTGGTCTCTGATGTTCGAGTGGGAAGGCAGGCTTCCGTGCAGGCTGCAGGAGAAATCCACGGGGAGGCAAGTGGCTTTCAGATCCATTACGTGATTTCTATGTTGTCCACATATTAAAATATTTATCTCTGATTATATTTATGAAGAAAAAGCAAGCAATACAGATTGGTATAAAAAATAAACTAAATAGCACCCCTCAAAAATCTCATTGTCCAGAAACAACAATAACATATAGATTATGTTATGAGAGCCTATTGTTCAGGGTGAGTGTGAGATTTTATATATATATATGTGTGTGTGTATATATATATATAGATGCGTGAGTGTGAGATTTTATATATATATATGTATGTATTTATATATATAAATTTTATATATATAAACACACACACACACATACACACTATCGGGAGGTTTCAGGGAAAAATCCAAGCTCTTTTGGATTGTTGGCATAATTTATATCCTTACAGTTAGAAGACTGTAAGACTGAGGCCCTTGTTTTCCTGCTGCCCACTGGCTGGGGGTCACTCTCAGCTCTTAGAGGTGATGTCACATCCTTTCCATGTGGTCCCCTCTGTCTTCAAGCCTAAGTAAGAACACACTGAGTCCTTCTTGGGTTTTGAATTTTTGAGTTCCCCATCTGCCATCAGCCCTGCTATTCAAGGGCTCATGTGATTAGGTCAGGCCCAACTTTGATTAGTTCAAAGTCAACTGATACATAACTTTAATTAAATCTGTGAAATCCCTTTTTCCATGTAATATAACATGATCACAGGTGTAAAAGCCAAGACAGAGGTCCTGGGGCACATCTTAGAATTCTGCCCATCATACTAGGCAAAAAAACACTTAAAAAAAAAAAAAAAAAGAAATTACACAATATTTATGCCTCTGCAAACTTTTCTTCTCTTCAATAAAATCTTTGAAGATGTTTCTCAGTAAATATAGCCTGGCCTTTTAAATTGCTAAATAATATTCTTTTTAAAAGGATTTATCATAATTTAACAATTTCTCTGTGGATGGAGGGTTAGATTTTCCACTTTCCAAATGTAAACATTGCAGTCATGAAAACGTTAATGTTGTGTCTTGACTAATTAATTACCACTTTAAGGTAAATTGCTAGTTATGAAATTGCTGATCAAAGAATATACATGCTTAAATATTGGTACATATTTCCAGTCTGCCTTCTGGAAATGTTGCATCAACGTATATGCTCCTTCACATTAATGTTTTATTAAATTGCTTGTTTCCCCACACCTTTGCCAACAGTGCTTTGCAACAATTCTTTTAATCATTACTAATCTAGTAAAAATGTGTACTTTGTTCTCTTTATTTACTCTTCCTTGATCTTTAGTGAAGTTGAACATCTTTCTCTTTGTTAATTTCCCACATATCTTGCTTCACCTAGGAACTGTCAACCCATTTCCTTTATTAATCAGGGACCTTTAGCTGCAAGCTTGTAAAAGTCAATTGTGGTTGGGGGCGCCTGACCGGCTCAGTCGTCGGAGTGTGTGACTCTTGATCTTGGGGTTGTGAGTTTGAGCCCCACATTTGGTGTAAAGATTACTTAAGTAAATAAAACTTTTAAAAAAAGTTAATTTTGGTTAGCCTAGATAGGAACCGATTTAGCTGGAAGGATATGGAGGACCTTAGGGAATCAGTGAGATGATTAGAGAGCCAGGTTTAGCAAGGGAGAGGCAGGCAGTGGAATGCAATAAATCTAACGCTGTAAGACGAGATAGTATTCTTTTATTGACATCTGCACAACCCAACGCCACTATCTTGGGACTCTAGTAAAAAGTGGGAGCTTATACACTGTTAATACTTGTCTGCATTAGATGGGCATTTGAATGCTGGGTAGACAACTCCCCCCAAAAGAACAAATGTCCTTCCTTCATTTTTTTTTAGTTGCATATATTTTTTTTAATTATTAGAGCTCTTTTTACATTATGGGCATAGTATTTTATACTTGTGTTGCATGTATTGTTCCTTTTTCTATTTTTTCTTTTCAGTTATTGTGGCAAAGTAATCTTTTAAGAATGATGACTGTAATCATTTCTTTCCTGTAGAATCCGATACAATTGATATAGCATTGTTTCTTAATCAAACAACCCCTTCTGCCCCAGGCCACAGTGAATTAAACTAGGGAGTCACTACATGGAGGAAGTTGGTTTGTTACATGGAGATATCTTTGTCTTTTCTCCACCTAACAATGTTACTTCATATCCAGTGCTAGAAAATTCACCCACGTTCTCTCGGGGGAAATTAAAAATGTTTTGTTGATTGAACAAAAGAAGATGGACTGTTTTATTTATATTTGGGTTGCTGTCTGCCACACTGAGTTATCCCTCCAAAGCTCTTGGAAGCCAGTCACATACCAGACTCAGAGGAGCTTGAACCAAGGGTAGCCGTGTGCTTAATGAGTGATTTCTTGTTGGAACCTACATCCTATGTATCTTCGCAATAAACCTCTCTCATAGAGATGGTTTCAGGGTGGCTTTTTTTCCTCATATTGTTTAGGGCTTTTATCATTATAAACTTTTTACTACTTAAATAGTTTAAAAAATGGTGATCTAACATAATTTTTTTTAAAACATCACCTGTGGTCAGTATCTGTTGGTAGTCAGTGTCAGAATTGATGAGACATTGTATCTGTCAAAAGAGTTCTCAATGCACACTTTACCATACTCTTGTTTAACTAATTCCCTTTTGTTCCCAGGAAAACCTCTATTCCATGCTAAACTGACCCACAGTCCTTCTTACTAATCAGCCTTCCCCACATGGAGTTAAAGTTCTTTCTTCTCCAGAAAGCCTCAGCAGGAATGTTTACAAAACTCTGGAGAGATGTAGTTGAACCTTGTGTATGCTTTCAGTGAGGAAATGAATATAATGGTAAAAGAAATTAACTTCCATATAAAGTCAGGAAGACAGGCTGGGATCATGAAAAGAACCAGAACATGTTTTCCAAAAGACTCTATGGGCAAATAAATCCATATTTCCAAATCAACGCTTTCCAAAGCTCATGGAGAAAAATAAATAATGGTTTCAGGGCAACATGGCTTTCCAGATTTACCACCTACAATTAAATTGGTAAGTACTCCCCAATGGTGCTTCAAAAAATTCCCGAATGTGGTCTTATCAGCTTTATTCTCAGCTCCTGGGGTCCAGCATTATTTTCTTCTCTATTTTTGTCAGGAGATACACATGACTAGAACATTCCCCCCTGACACTTTTTGTGAATTGGAAAGATAAATTTCTGAATGCTGGGTGAACAATCTTAACAGACCTATACTTCACCAGTGGGTTGATCCCTATAATACTAAGCTACAATTCCCTGTTGGGCACTATATTGATGAAATATGCAGACAGGGGCCATCAATGTGTACCCAACAGACATTTTGAAAATATGTGTCCTCATCTAGCCTAAAATTGGATGTCTTTTTTTTTTCTTTTCTTTCTTTTTTTTTTGATTTATTTATTTATTTTGAGAGAGAGAGAGAGAAGAGAGAGCATGTGTGCATGCAGGCGTGAGTGGTTGTGAGGGTGGAGGGCAGGGGCAGAGGGAAAGAGAGAGACTCTTAAGCAAACTTCCCACCGAGCATGGAGCCTGACTCAGGGACTCAGGGTTCAATTTCACGACGCTGAGACGGTGACCTGAGTCGAAACCAAGAGTCGGACACTCAATCAATTGATCCACACAGGAGCCCCGGATTTGTCTTTTTAGTGGATTGATAGTGAAATACTGTTTTCAAGATCAAGGCTCCCAGAGATGGTGTGTAGGTGTGTGTGTGTGTGCGCATGAGGGCAAGTGTATATGTGTAGAATTTTTCATGCTGTGAATTAATTCTGGAATGATTTCTCGGAGTAACTGTAGTCCCTTTCTGCCACACAAGGAGAACAATCAGACTCTCTGTTTAATTGACTGTTTCCCTTGAGAAAATGAGGCCAGCAGAGTGGAGGAGTAATTTCAGAAGGATTCAGAAGGAATTCACAAAAACAGACAAAAGGAAACTTAATTTTATCTGTGAAAAGGAACAGAACTCAACTGTCCTTCATGTAACCAGTTCAGGAAGGTGACTCCCGGTGCAGTTACAAGTTATCCATTACAAGTTACAGATTCTCTCCTGGAGCAGCCATGCTGAGCCTCTGGGTTAGCTGAGACCTGTGTATAGAAGACAGCAGGAAATGGCACATTTGATTGGTTTTTGTGTGGTCTTTTTCTGTTTCTCTCTCTCTCTTTTTTTTTTCTCCATTAGGCAAAGCCAAAATGATTCTCTGTGGACCAAGTGTGGTATGAACCATAATTTTCCTATCTTGTCTTCCCATCTCCTTTGCCACTTTTCAGTACCTATTTTAATGTACATTTCCCGTAAAATTGTCCTGGTTTATGTGGTCCTGGTTATGTCATGTTATTTCTCTGTCTACTTGCTCAGACTCCTGCCCTTCCCTTTAGCTCCTTCCCTCTGTTTCTTTCCCCAGCTCTTTTCTCTTCTCTCTTCAAAGGCAGGTCTAATCCTGGGCAAAGTTATGACATTTCAGTCATTCAGGCTTTCAGACTGGAATGGTTTCCTCTCTTCAATGGTGTCTGCTTTTCTATTGTTCTGTGTTATTATGTCCTTTTCCCATCAAAATAAAAAAAGTTTGGAACTGATGTACTCCAAATATTATTTTTCTGGGATGAATTTCAGCTTAATAGCAAACAAAGTATTTAGACAAAGGGATGAAATACCGAAGTGGAATTTCTGAGGGAGACTGGCTGGGATTCTGGGGGACTTCCATGTGTCCTACCGTCCTGCTCCCTTTGTCTTTCATGCAATTTCTTGCAACAGGGGGAATGCAGCTTTGAGAAGCACTTTACTTCCTCTCTCAGGGCCTTGGAGTGCTAAGGAAGGAAGCATCTGAATGACAAATATTGGAAATGAGCCTCCAGAAGCAGGAAACTGAACCAGAAGTCCAAGAAGACCCGAAGAACTGGGAAAGGGCTGGCTGTTAGAACAGAGTTGCTTCCGCAGGTGTAGGGACACTTGGGTGTGAAGATCGTTCTCAAACTGAGAAACTGATTTGTAACAGCCCACATCGATTAGAACATCCCCAAACCTGGGATGCAGGTGCCATTGTCTAAAAATCAGGATTTAGGCTGTCGGTCAGGAACCTGACGGACATTGTTCCGATATCATGAATATCCATCAGCTGTTTGGGTTCCTGATCACAGGAAGATTGCTCCAACCACACCCAACACCCCTAGATGCTCTCGATGCCCTCCGCAGACCCTCTCATTCAGATTTGACCTTTAAAACTCACCTCAGGTTCCCCACTCTGGAAGGCTGTCCCTGACTTCTCAGTCAGCAGGGCAGTGCTTTTCCAGACGCTTCCATAGACCTTGTTTTCCTGAGTGCTCTCACTACTTTTCATCTGACTTTCCCTCTAGGCGATTAGTAAGATGAGGGCACAGAGTGCACATGAGACTGTCCATCGTGCTGAGCGCGTGCCTGACCCAGAGTGGATGCTTAGCAAACGCGTGGGGAATGAATGAATGCGCGGATGATGTCTGCAAGGACTTCAGACAAAGGACTTCTGAAGTTTTTGTAGCATCAAGCCTCAGAGCAAAAGTTCTCCTCCTGAGATGGAAAAATGTGCCTTTGGATTCAAATGGTGTTCAAGGTTCTTCTTTGCCTTAAAGGGAGGCAGTGAGGTTGTAGAGAGCTGCCTTTAAGGTGGATGGGAAATAGAGGAGGAGGGAGAAGCTGACTCATTCCCTTGAGCTGGCAAAGTACACAATATGCATCAGACAATGGGGAGAAACCATCCATCCGCCCATAGAAATCAGTGAAACAAAAGGGGGCTGGGTACGTCCCCTCCCTTCCCTCCTGTGCCTGCTTGGGGCCCCTGTCTATCTGTTTTCACAAAGCTCTCTATCTCAGGGCCTTTATGTTTGGTTCTTCCCACTCTTGCTGAGATAATAAAACCAGCGGAGGAATCTTGGGACAGGTTCCAGCTTGTGCGGTTCCGTGAGAGCTAGGGGAGGGCATGGGGCATTTGGAAGTTTACAGAGGTCGAGTGCAGGGTGTGGAGAATTGGAATCGGAAGGGGGAGGGGTGGGCCAGGTGACTCCCGCTTTTTCTTATAAGCCCTTCTGTATTATAGCCATTTCTAAAATTATCTGCATGAATTATTTTGGTAAAGTAATAAAAATACTTATTTTTCCAAACAAACAAGAGCAAGATGGAGAAAGCAGTCCCAGGGCATGCAGGGCAGTGGGGGGAAAGGCATGAGTAATAATCACACTTTGGAGAAAGGCTGGTTTCATGCCTAGCTTGGCTCCTGCTCGCCGCCGATACTCTGGCGAGATGAGCTGCATTCCAGAACGGAATGCTTGGTCAGTGTTCCTGGATTGGGCTCTACCTGGTCCAGTCTCTCTGCTCTGCACCTTAGTCATTGTTTGCCCCTCAGTCTGGTAGCTCCCAACTCGGGGGCCCACTTACCTTCTTCACGATGTGTGCGCTCACCTTCTGACCTGTTTTCTTTCGAGGAACATTTCAATTCTTGCCCCAGATCTGAAATTACTGACGGTGGGCCGCTCAGGTCATAGCCTTGCTGACTTGCCTTGGTTTCCCGGTTGTCTGTTCCAGATGCTTCCCCGTGAGGAAGCCCCCTCCTTGGTTCATCCCAGTCACGTGGCAGTGCCTATGCGGACAGAAGGACCAGAGAAAGGGCGGAGGAGGGTTGATGGCAGGCAGTTGAATTAAAGGACCAGCTCCGTAGTCATCCCAGCCTTGCTCTCAAGGCCCATCTCCTTCCGTGTCCTAGCTGTGTGATGCTGTGGAAATCACACAAGCTTTCTGAGCCTTCATTTCTTCAACAGCATATGGAGGATAGGGAGCATACTCACTGCTTAATAAAAGCTCAACATCACCATGGCAGTAAGGGTGCGATTTCATAGACATTGTTCTTAAATGTGCAAAAACAACAAAGTATGGCTCCTTTCCTCCGTAACTGGTCTGTCCTCACCAAAGAGCTCTCTCCCTCCATCCCTTCCACCCAGCCCGGCTGAGCCTAGGGGATAAGGGCAGTTTCAGTCCCACCATGTGAATTTCATTCGATTCTATAAAGAAAATCATTTCTTTAGGTGAGTTCTTATCTCTGTTGGATAAGGTACTCAGTTTTTTCAGATTTCTGCTTCCTCCCTCTGTTTCTTTCCAAGATGGCATGTGAATATGCGATTTAAGTGACCTCATGGTGGCAGAGGGAGGTCGGGGGTCCTTGAGGTCTTTGGATGCTTGCTGATCTCTACTGTGTCATGGCTGGTCTGGGCTGCTCCCTCGACTGCTGATCCCTGAGGGGGACTGGTGCTCCCCCAAGGTGTTCTGCTGATGTCTGAGTCTAAAACCTGTAGCTGGTGTAACTCATGGGCCATCCCCACTCTTGTTGACTGGGTCCTGCCTTATCGGCGCTGCGGAGGTCTGGTATGACGGCCCTAGATGCTCAGGCAAGCAGTCTACCCTGCCGCGTGGCCCACAGGCCGTGGTGCGTTGCGAAAAGACTAGCATTTACTGCTGGGCGGGGTGGGGGCGTGCGGGGGAGCCCTGATCGGTAGCATTTGCAGACTTGTGTAGTTGAAATCCTCCAGCCCTGGCAGAGCAAGCTACTAACATGATGTCACTGAATGCAGAGTTGGGAAGAGATGTGCAATACAGATAAAATCGATGTAAATAATCTCAAGAGCAAGATCGTAGTAAGAGGCAGTGAAAGAACTGTGGAATGGTAATTTTGAATATTTCATTACCTCTATTTTTAATGGAACCCATTTAGCTGTAAGTCTGAACAATTTCTTTCTTTTTTTTTTTTAAGATTTTATTTATTTATTTGAGAGACAGAGAAAGTGAGAGAGAGCATGAGAGGAGAGAAGGTTAGAGGAAGAAGCAGACTCCCTGTGGCACTGGGAGCCTGATGTGGGACTCGATCCCGGAATTCAAGGATCATGACCTGAGCCGAAGGCAGTTGCTCAACCAACTGAGCCACCCAGGCGCCCATGAACAATTTATTTCTTAATATCTTCTGTGTCCAACAACTGGCTTGTAAAATTTCTGACAACCAGTCACCTCTCTGTTCAGGGAGTCTGCTGTGGTCCATCTCTGGCCGGTTACCTCCTCTGCTTCGTCAGGTTAGCTGCTGACATGTTCCCAGTCAAGCCTTCAACCAAGTTCCATATTCCCTTTCCGGGGCAGCTTGGGAAAGCTAAATTTAGGCCTGCCCTCTGCTATCCGCACGCTGATACAGAAGCAACCAATGACGCAATATCTTCCCGAACACTAAAAAGGAAGCAGGGCAGAAGCTCCTCTGCCCGTGGTCTTCAACGTGACCCACATTAACTGACTTCCCCTGTGGCAGAATTGGTCAGACCAGCAGAAGGTCAGATTCCCCTAGACTCTTTTTTTTTTTTTTAAAGATTTATTTATTTATTTGATATAGAGAGAGAGATCACAAGAGAGACCACAAGAGAGGCAAGCAGAGAGAGAGGAGGAAGCAGGCTCCCTCCTGAGCAGAGAGCCTGTTGCTGGGCCAGGCTTGATCCCAGGACCCTGAGATCATGACCTGAGCCGAAGGCAGAGGCTTCAACCCACTGAGCCACCCAGGTGCCCCAAATTCCCCTAGACTCTTGAAGCAAATCCACTCAATGGCCATTTCCCAGAAACTCCTCTCATCAAATGAGAAGTGCAACAAATTTATCTTTATTTTGTTTTAGTTGACTGGTTTTCTGAGGAGCATCTTAGGGAAGAATGCTAAACCTGGTCTCCAGCAGTAGCTGGAAGAAGGAGGCTCAGAGAGGCCGTTGTGTCGAGTGTGTCTCCGAGCGCACGCTGACATCTCCTTCCTGCTGCTCATCTCCGAGGCCCTCTTTCTCCGCTCAGGATCGCCCTTCCTTTCTCCAAAATCTTAGGCACTTCCTTCTCCCCTTTGCAGATTCCACAGCCCCACCTCCTCTTAGGAGCTCTCAGGGGCCACCAAGGAGAACGCTGCTGCTCTGGCTTTCCCACTGGATGGCCGGTCAAACACAGCAAACTCCAAGAGCCACTGGCAAAGCTAAAAGCCCACGAGAGCTCTGGAGTTGGAAGTCAGCACAGAGCGTTCCTCCCAGCGCTGATCTGTTTCTATCATGATCTCACAGTCTGTTCTTCACCACTCAGGCATTTTTAAATGTCGGGCTCCAGCAGGGGGGTATGCAGGTATTGAGAAACCCCTGCAGGCTTCGGTAGAGGACCGACAAGATGTGATCTGCTTTAGAAACTTGGCTACAGTAGCCACGGGTGAGAAGGACCAAAAGGTGGAATTTGCAAGCGGGGAACTAGTTTTGAGTTCCTTGGAAGCCAGGCACAAGATGACAGCCTGGAGTCCGGGGCTGGAGGTGATGGAATTGGAAGAGCCCTTTCCTGGGTACTCTGCCTTGGTGGACCCCCTCCTTCTATTCTCTCACTGTGCCCCATTTGTTTCCTTCCTGGGATCTGTGGAAATTTGTAATGTTACATTTATCGTTCACTTACCGTGCGCTCTTCCAGTAGACTGCGCTCCATGGAGGCAGGCCTGCTCCAGGCCCCGAAGTATTCCCTTCATCTGGTGCAGTGTCGGGCTCCCACTAGGTGCTTCACAAATGTCTGTGGAAGAAGCAATGGGACTGAAAAGAAAAGGAACGGTAGTGGGAGAAGCTTATCTGTGGTTTCAGGGATGGGAAAGGTGCTCATAGAGAAGAGATGAGAGAGATGGCCCAGATTCCAGAAAAACAGGACAGAAAGTGAAAGTAGACGCATTAGCTTTGCCAGGAAGAAGGGCTGTGCTCCTGATGTGGGAAGAACATTCTGGGTGAGGGTTGACTAGATTTATGAGACCAGTGGTCTGTGTTTCCTGGGGAAATGGTAGCCATGATTATCAGCGGAGAGAGAGAAAGAGAAGGAGAATAGGAGTAAGAATAAGAAAAAGGAGAAGAAGAAAAGAAGGAGAAGGTGAAGGAGGAGGGGGGAGAGGAAGGAGAGGGGCAGAAGAGAGAGAGATGAGGAGGAGAAAAAGAGGAAGGAGAACTGAGAGTTTAAGGAGGTGGTGGGAAATATTAACAGAATGACTCCAAGGAAAGGAATAATTCCATGACTGGCAATGCCTAAAAAGATTTCTGAGAGAGGGCCCAGCTGAGAAATAATGTGACCAAATTAGCCTGGCCCCAAATCTCCCAGGTGAGAGGCAGGGAAGCGGAACGGGAAGGCGAGGGGGGTTGGCTGCGGTCGGGATCTGCAGGATGCCATCTCTCTTCCTAGTTAATCTTGTGTCTAGCTCCAACAAAGGGAAAGGTTTCGTGACTCCGAAACGGGTTCAGATGAAGCATTCATCTCTCCAGATATTAAAAGTTTTGAATGTGCTAGACAGGACACGGACATCAGAAAGAGGCTCTCAGCAGTGTGCTTCTCTGGAGAAGGCCTCACCGAGGGGCTGGAGCCTGCCGGTCCTGCCGCATCCTCCATCTGTAGGAGGACACCAACTCGCCTGCCCCGGGCTCTAACTCCGTCTGGCAGGAAGGCAGCTTTTATCTTAGCCATCTTACAGATACCCAAATATCCTTTGCCCTTAGGTGACTGCCCGCTCGAAGGGAAAGTGCACGGATGTAGACTTTGATAGACCCGGGTTTGATTCCTGGCACATAAGAGCTTTGTGATCTTGAATAAATTGCCTACCATTTCAAGCCCCCATTGTTCTGAGGAAAAAGGAGGAAATCACTGGAAAGGCAGAGGGTTGAAATAAGATAGTGTATGTGAATCATCACGCAGAATAGATAGCACTAGGTAGACACTCAATAAATATTTTGTCACCCCCCCCTCCCGTCCTTTCCCCCCTCTCTCCCTCCCTGTTTGTCTCCTTTCCTCCCTTCCTCCCTTACATTTTACCGGTTTTCAGTACTGGACTCCTCACAGAGGCAGGAATGACATCTTTGTCATTTAAAAATATCTCTTATCTTTATTAAAGTAATATTTGCACTTGCTAGCTAAAAATCTCCAATAATACCAAAGAGCAACGACCTTAGTCTTCCCCATCCCCAGTCTCATCCTGCAGAGAAAATCATATCTAATTCTTAACAGTTTTGGATTGTAATTATTCTGGCATCATTTCAGTTTGTCTAAAATTTGTTTATACTGTAATTTTCTGATTTGTCAGTTTTAAAGATTGTTTGTGTTCCTGTATAACAGAAAAAGATTTAATGTATTACTTACACTACCATTCCATCTCTGCTTCCCAAATAATTGTGCCTCCTTTTAATTCCTCTGTTGGTTAACTTTATAATTTTTTTTAAAGATTTTATTTATTTATTTGACAGAGAGAGAGGAAATACAAGCAGGGGGAGTGGGAGAGGGAGAAGCAGAACTCCGCCCCATGCGGTGCTTGATCCCAGGACCCTGGGATCATGACCTGAGCCAAAGGCAGACGCTTAACGACTGAGCCACCCAGGCGCCCCTAACTTTATAATTTTAATTAGTAAATAAATATTTTCCTTCTTTTCTATCCATTATATGTACCATCTCTTGATCTCCTGCACTGAAAGACTGGGCCATTATCACACGTACTCTTCTCTTCAGCTCTCCTCCTTTTACTTTCTAACTTCTGTCATCTATACCTTTTCTTTTATATGACTAAGGTTGATAACATTTGCTTTCTCTTTTGGAATTGTAATTAAGTCTCTGTGCTTTGTTGATAGATAGATTCTAAAGGATAAATGCCAGTAAATAGTCCTTGCATTGTTATGATTATGTTAATATTGTTCATGGTCTAATTAAACATATTTACTTTCTTGTTTAGATTTTTGTTTTTCCTAGGGTTTCTAATTGCCTTTCTTTTACTTTCATTGTCTGCTTTTTATCATATCGTTAACTCTTGCAAAGTCTCAGGGATCAAATATATGAATTTCTCTCTTGAATACCTCCTCCCTGGAATCCTCCTGTTCCAACATGGGCCAGTTGCTATCTAGAATGGCTGCAAACCTGTTGTCTGAGACTTTCATTTATTACCGAGTTGATTCTACCTTGTCCAAGATCCACTGACTTCCTCCTTTTAGGTTAATTAATTAATTTTGCAGAAATATGTCGAAAAGAAAAAAAAAGAAATACATCGAAAAGTTAAAATCTAAGGTATATGTGAGGTAACCTTTCTAAGTTACTCTTATATTTATGAGTAGTTTGGTTTGATTAAAATTTCTAGGATTAAAAATTTTACTTGAGGATTTGTCTTCTAGTGTTCAGTGAAATTGTGGACAGTCAAATTATCTTTTTCATTGTAAGTGACCTAGTTTATTCATGGAAGCTTTTGGAATCTTACCTTTTAACTTTAATGTTCTGATATTTTAAAATTATGTGAGTGAACATAAGTTTTATTTCTCTCCATGTAATACGCTATATACTCAATGGGCCTTTTCAATTTGAGATCTCACTCGTACTGGAAAATTCTCTACTATTTTAAGTTTGATAATTGTCAATTCTATTATTTCTTCCCTCTTTCTGAAATACCTTTTGTTGAACACTGGACATTATGTCTAGATCTTCCATGGCTCTTACTACTATTTTTCTATCATGTTTTCTATCTTTGTATTTTTCTCTAATTTTTCAAATATTTTATTACCTTAACCTTCCAATTTAAAAAATACCTTAATAGACTTTCAATATTAAAATAATTTTAGATTAATGGAAAAACTACAAATATTGTATAAAGAGAACATGGGCTTTCATTATTTCCCCTGTTAACATGTTAGTATGGTACATTTGGTACAATTAATGAACCAATATTGATACATTTATATTAACTGAAGCCCATGTTTCTTTTTCAGATTTCCTTAGTCTTTATCGAATGTCATTTTTCTGTTTTAGGATCCCATCTGGGTCCCACATTATATTTAGAAGTTGCGTCTCCTTAGGGTTCTCTTGGCTGTGATAGCTACTTAAACTTTTCTTGTTTTTGATCTCCTTGACAGTTTTGGAGAGTATTTATCAGGTATTTTGTAGAATGTCCCTCATTTGGGATTTTTCTGATGTTTTTCTCATTATTAGACTGGGATTATGGGTTTTCGGGAGGAGGCACAGAAGTAAAGTGCCGCTTCCGTGCCGCTTCCGTTACAACATATCAAGGGTATATGCTATTTACATAACATCACTTTTAATGTTAACCTTGATCACCTGACTGAGATAGTATTTCTTCTGTTTCTGTACTGTAAAGTTACTATTTTATTCCCTTTCCATACTGTATTCTTTCAAAAGACGTCAGTATGCACAGCTCACACTCAGGTGGGGAGTTGTGCTCCGCCTCCTTGAGGCCAGAGTATCTACATAAATTATTTGGAATTTTTTGGCATGGGAGATTTTTCTCTTCTCTCTCATTCATTTATTCAGTTATTTATTTGTAGCATTATGTACTTGAATACTTACTTTATACTTTGGGTTGTAATCAGATACTTTTTTGTTGTTTAGATTGTTCTGGCTTTGGCTACTGGGAGGTTTCAGTTGACACATTTGTCCCTTTGATATACCTCCAATGTTGTATTTATTTCTTTATTTATTTTTGAGCATTTCCTTGCTTTCCATCACTGTAAGATGCTCCTGGCTTCCTTTGTATATTTCTCACCCCAATCCTACAATTAGATGTTTCTCCAGGGATACCTGGTTCCTTTTACTGGAGAATGTTGTTGTTGTTGTTTTAAAGATTTTATTTATTCATTTGACAGAGAGAGAAAGTTCAAGCAGGGGAGCAGCAGAGGGAGAGGGAGAAGCATGCTTCCCGCAGAGCTGGGAGCCTGATGCGGGACTTGATCCCATAATCCTGGGATCACGACTTGAGCAGAAGGTAGACATTTAATGGACTGAGCCACTAAAGTGTCCCTTGAGAATGGTATTAGGAACAAAAATATGCATGTTTGTTGCTACTGGAGTATTGTTGCTTTTGGCTCTTTCAGCTGACATAGCAAGGAAACGTGTGGGTGTACCAACTCCTATATATACATGTATCTATAAATATTTCTATAAGTTACATCTGCACCTATATTAAGGCAAACACAAGTTCATACTGATATCTCCAACTCTAATCCATCACCATGTGGATCATCTAGCCTCTTTCCATCATTTTTCTGTAAATTCCCACTCTACGGAGAGAAACCTGCCTTCTCCAATCCCCCATCCACCTACTGGATTGTTCAATTCCAGTATATATGTATCATAGTATCATGATTGTTAACTGGTACCCTAAAGGAAACAGCTTTATCAACTAGTGTTCAGTGCTTATGTATAGTTCCTTTTGCCTTTAGTCTTAGAGACTCCGTTTGTTTGCAGTGCTACTAACTAAGGTCAGCACCTTTCCCTCTCATTTCCCGTGGGTGAGGTTATTTCTAAACATTTAGAATACAGTTAGATTGTTCTGTCACATTCTGCATTCATTCTGGGATCCCTCGACCTCATAATATTCTTGAAGATTTCCTTAACATTTCTTTTTCAAAACTTCTATTGACTTTTCCCCCACTGCTGTCAAATTTTCTTTCCCAAAAGTTATTTTTGCCCTCTTAATTTTTTTTTAGATTTATTTATTTATTTGAGAGAGAGAGAGAGTGCATG
The DNA here is from genome assembly GCA_028533885.1 of Nasua narica. Classification (NCBI taxonomy): domain Eukaryota; kingdom Metazoa; phylum Chordata; class Mammalia; order Carnivora; family Procyonidae; genus Nasua; species Nasua narica. The sequence continues at coordinate 12,233,555 of CM052813.1, forward strand.
CAGGCATGCATGTGCAGCTCATGTGAATTGGGGGAGGGGCAGAGGGAGGGAATCTCCACACTTGATTTTAGCCAAAAGGGTAAGAAGTGATTAGAGGGAGAGAATCTCAAGCAGACTCCCCGCCGATTGCAGAGCCCAAAGGGGAGCTTAATCTTATGACCTATGAGATCATGACCTGACCTGAAATAAAAAGTTGGACATTCAACTGACTGAGCCACTCAGGCACCCCCAGAATTCTTTTTTATATCATCTTATTCTTTTTCATTGTTGGTAGTTAGCTGGTAGCAATCTGCATTGATGAAAATCCTCTCTCTGGGGACATAAATGAGAATTTTTTTGAGATTTTCTTCTCTCCATTTAGCCTGTTTTCTGGAAGGTTTTCATTCAGTTTATTCTTACTTCTGTGTTCCATATTAGGATTTTTTCCCTCTGAATTTTGGTAATCTTTGCTTCACTGCTTCTGATTCAGAGTGGGGGAATCTGGTTTTCTATTTGGAATCTCTGGAATCTCTGAGGGTATGAGTGGGTCCTGTTAATACTGAGTTTCCCTATAATTTGGCTGGACTTTTGTTGGAGGAACCCCTGATACTTCCATTAAATCTTTCCACTTGGGTTGATTACATAGAGAAATATCATCCAATATTCCGCCAGAAATGTAAGGCCTATCTGATAGCAAGCTGGTAGCTGGGTAGTTATTAATCACTTAATCCACTTATTGTCAGAGTGAAACTCACATCCTCAACTGTGCTTGGCTTCCCCCAGAGCAGAGACCTTTTAACCTTTCTGATCTTCTCATTGTTGGGCAAGGGGACTAACTCAAATACCTAGAATAGCCAAAAGAATCTAAGGAGAGAGAGCCAATGATTCATTGAAGCCTCTAACTAGTCTTTTTTTCTTTTGGCTCTTTATTCACCTCCTCTTAATGCCCAAGTCCAGAGATATGTGATGCTGCTAGTTTCCGAGACCGATGGTTTTTGAAATGAAGATTAGGTCAGTTTTTAGCTTTCCTCATTGCTGGATAGTTTTGGCCTTCTTGTGCCTACAAGGCTCGTTGGTTAATACTCATCAGTCTGCTTTCTTGACTTTCTAAAACTGTGCTGTTGTATTATCTCCAATTATCCTTGAATATATACCTTTAAAAATCTACCTATCTGTCTGTCTGTCTGTCTATCTATCCCTTCCTTTACTTGATTTTACAGGGGGTTCTAGTGAGAGCAAAGTTAGATTCTTATGTTCAATTCACTGCCCATCTTTTCCCAACTCCAGTTGATAACTTTTTATCCCCTTGATATGCGTTCCGGATGCTAACTGCTTGATAAATGTTAGTGAAATTAAAATATATGGAACCTGGAAAATCTCCATTGCACTGGCTCTTCAGTTGACTGAACACTAATAGTATACTGAAAATATACCCCTTGCTTCGAATGTATTTATCTCTGTAGTGCCTTTCTGCTTTCCCAACTAAATTCAGAACAATGAGAATCTTTATGACTGGTCCCTTTGGTTTCACATCTAAACAAGCCTCCAGGGCAGAGCAGCCAAGCAAATTTATTATGGCTTATAAATCAGCAGTATTAAAACTGGTATTAGCTGTTAACTCTTAAAGTGTCGGGAGAGTGGGATTCAGCAGGGATCCCCGCTTTCTCAGGACGGTCTTCGGTTAAAATAGATGAAGATGTAGATAATTAACTTTATCAATGACTACTCGTTCATGCAGCATCGGTCTTCCATTCCAAACACATTTGGCTGGATATTGATTATGCGGTTGAAAATTCTTAGACAATTGCTTTTGCTTTGCATTATGATGAGTTACATTGGATTAAAGCTGTCTCTTATCAAATGGAGCTTCTTACATTATTTAAATATAATTTGTTCATGTGCTCACCTAATGCTGGACACTCAGAGAACTGAGTTTTAGTCCTAGCTCTGCTACTTCCAAAGTATAAGAGTCTTGCTTAGTCCTCTCAGCTTCCCCAACTGCTCTGACTTTCCCTTTACAAAACTGAATTGGCATCACTCGGTGGTTGATCAACAGTGGGCACAATACTAACCCTTGTTGAAGTGAGGATAAAATGGGTTAATGATGAAAAAATTCTGTTAGACCCCTCTAGTTGTATAAAGGAATACTATTTTAAAATTTTGGATACTGTTAAAGCAAGACTCATTTAACTAAAATATTTAATGAGGGTAATGCACTTTTAAAAAGTAGTAGAGACAAAGATTCCTGAGTCCTTTGCCTCCCAAGCAGTTTATGGATTAGAAACAACACAGAGATTAGATCTTTTGATCACACTAGCTCTCCTTCTACATAGTCTGGCTTTGCTTTTACTTTCCTCTGAAGAACCTGGAACAGCTGAGATCTTACCCATTGTAAGCCCTAATCTTTCGAAGGTCCCTGTGTTTTCCTTGACTTCTCTCCTGACCTTGAATTTAAATGTAAGTTCCAGGATTGGTCTCACTGTTCATCTTCTAAAATTATTCTGTAAAACAATAAGATCAAGATTGGGAGGTTGTCTTCATTTGTCTGCGTAAGCATTCAAAATCTCATTGATGCTAGCATTTTTTTCTCGATAATGTCAAGGGCTCTCAGTCACCTTAGCCAAATGTCATTCATTGCTTTTGAGGAGAAAATGCAAGTCTGTGTTTTACTTGTCTTCTCTGGACTTGGATTCCTGACATTGAAGAGGTTTCACATGTACTATCAGTGACAGTCAATTGGAAGACAGACAGACACAAAGCCATTCTCAAGGATTTCTTCCTTTATTTCCAAAATACCTTTTGACCACTGGAAAGGGGGTTGATCCTTCCCTTTTGTTTCTTTTAGTATGTTCACGGTGACACAGAAAAGGAGAGAGAGCTTTGCACACAGGGAGCTCTCTCTTTTTTTCTTCCACATGAAAGACTTCATTGTTCCCCCTCCACAGTTGACTGCAGGCCTTGGAGAAAGCAAAAGATCAAGAAGGACAGAAGAATGATTACTGACGTATTTTCAGAGTGGGAGGCTCTGACTAAATAGAAATACATTGATTTGTGAAAGAGGATCCTTTTATATTTTAACACTCTATTGGGGCTTGCTTTATTATTAGTGACTTTAGGACTGCTTGTACTTGATTTAATCAGGAATGGAGCCTTTAAGCTGACTTTATAAACCCACAACACAATAGTTAGTTGTCAACTGTGATTAGATTTCATTAGTGTAAGTGGAAAATGAATTAATACTTTTTCACCTTTTCTCCCTACCCCATCCCTCCCCTCCCTTTTTATTTTGAGAAAGCTTCCCCCCCTCCCGCCTCCCAAGCCTTTCCCTCTTTTTCCTATTTCTTAGTGCTGGAAAATAAAAATATAATTATGTACCTACATACTCAGTTATTTGATTTTTGTATTCTTAGATAAGCACAAGCACTCTGTGGTGCTGGCACTTCTGTGGAGCTGTATATTAATAAGATTGCCCAAATTCGGAATTTTCAATGCATAATGAGACTACCAGTATGTTAAGAGCTTTAGTCGGAAGAAAAAACCAGGCGTGATAAAGCCAGGCATAGTGGTGGTGGTGATAGCGTTTATACAGTGTTTAGGGAAAGCTACTCGTGGATTCATTCATCAGTGTACTTTTGGTTATACTGTTAAGTACAATAATTTATTAATTTAAATAAGACCAGTGTCATCTCGAGATTCTGCAATTACCCTCCTAGTCAAAATCCAAATTTACTGGTAAAAATCCAACTGAAGAATTATCACTAGAATTTTCTCAGAAGTTTCTGAATTGGGTAATTGGTTTTTCCAGAGAGAGAAAGAACACAGGAGGCAGAACAGTTGTGAGAGGGCAACGGATCCCATGTTCAGTTTTCATTAGTGGAATTTGAAATGTCCAAGGGCTATTGGATAGAACTATCCAAGGAAGCTTGACGTGGCTCTCATTTGCCTGGCTCTGAGAGTCCCGAGAGCATAATGGTCAAGACACTGAGAGGGAATGAAATCACTTAGGAGAGTAGGTGACTAGGAAGAACAATGGGCCAACTCTGGAACCCTGGGGAATCCCAATATTTCACGACAAAATGAAAGAAAAATATTTGTGAGGAAACAGAGGAAATCAGAGGGGTTTGAAAAGAACCAATGGAGTCTAGTATCATGGAAACTTCAGAGTAAATTAGAACAATCACCCAAGTGACCCCCAAGCCAGCTCTAGTCTGACCGTCCTCATGCAGGGTGAGGATTTGCAGCAAGAAGGGAGCAGCAGTGCTCCCCCACAGGTGATTGTAAGCACCCACCATTTCTTAGTACTAAAAAGGAGCTCGTTATTACTGGAAGGTTGGGGCCCAACTTGAAGGTGGAGTTCATAAGGGTACATGCTTATTCGTGCCAAATTGATTCTTTATAGGTGTTTTTTCTAGCAGGAAAAAAATACATTTTAAGAATAGGAGAATATGGAATCTGATTCTAATTCCCCAGGTCCTTTTTTAGACTTTTATTACATTATGTTTTGACCCATTTTTATAAATATACATGAGCACACATCGTACGAGTCTTGTATTTTCTGCAAAGTAAATACTATAATTTCTGATATATTTCTATGGTTAGATATTTTTGATGGTATTACATGAAAACTGTTTACCAGTGACCCTAGGCATCTTGGCAGCATATCTGGAAAGTCAGTTGCAAGGTTGGTTTCTTGTTTATTTATTCACTTTTTCTAGTATTTCAGTACCTCTCTGCCCCTTCATACTATTTTCTAGTCGCTGACCAATGTCCAAATGTGAGTTGCTGTGAATTCAAAGGGATAGATATATATATGAATATGAAAAAAATATATTTATATGAAAAATCAGTCCTGAGTTTCCATGTTTTGGAAGAGATAAACATTAATGTTATGTGTTTGACATTGAAATCTCAAAAAAAAAAATCATATAATTGGTAATGAAAACTTAAAAAAAAAAAAGACTAGTCTTTTTAATCAAAAACCTCAAAGTAGAACATTTCTAATATTTGGGTAATAAAAATATTAGTCTCAGGTGAGAGAATTTTTTCTTTGCCCTTTATTTAAAAAACAGAGGACTAGAGAAAAGAAGAAATGGAGCCATTTCAGTAAGTTTCTCAAGTAGTGACAAAATGAAACATTCTAATGTACAGGGAGGGAACACTGAACAGAAATGTCAAATCTGATCCTTTACCTACTAATCAAGTGGTCTTGGGAAGAATCCCCAAGTTCTGGATTTTCTCATTTGTTAAATAATTGGATTGTGCTAGCTATTTTTTTGTTAACGCCCTTTACAGTTTCTATGTTCTCCAATTCCCAATAAGATTTTATTACCAGACATAAATAATCTATACCATAGATTTTCAGTTAATCAATGCCCATTTAATGACCCACTAGAGTAACCACGCTCTCCATGCCCATCACAGAGTGCTGGGAGCCAGAAGACTGTTTTAGCACATCCATGCATTTCTGCCCCCATTGGTTGAGTTTTGTGTGCACCAAGCAAGAGTCAGCTAAATTTGTTCCCAAATCTGCTTATGCCAATTTAGTTTTTTATTGAAATTACATAATTTATCAAATAGTATGAAAACCAAAGAAATATGAGTGTGAAAAGAAAGAGCTATTTCCATGATAACTAAAACAATTGCTCTGGATAGAATCTATGGGGGGGGGGCGCGGGGAGAGTTGTGTAGTATAAGACATTATAGTGTGTTAAGCCTCTGCCTTCAGCTTAGGTCATGATCTCAGGGTCCTGGGATCAAGCCCTGTATTGGGCTCTCAGCTCAGCAGGGAGCCTGCTTCCCCTTCTCCCTCTGCCTGCCTCTCTGCCTTCTTGTGATCTCTTTCTCTCTGTCAAATAAATAAATAAAGTCTTTAAAAAAGACATAAAATATTAGAAAACTCATAAATATCTAGATAAGTCGATTTTCATCTTTCTTTGCAGTTGAATTTATTTTTAAATTTCATCTGAAAGAAGCTGAAACTGGAGATCAAAGTTGATATTTTATGCAAGAAAGTAACAGAATTCCAGTCAGACCGTAAGACAGTGTTGTACTACAGAAGATTGATGAATGAGTACACAAAGAAATAATTGAAGCAAAAGTTATTTAGATATGCATGTGTAATTTCTTATCTTTCTTCACTGTAGCTTTTATTTTATTTTATTTTTTTTATTTGCCCAGTGACTACCCATCCTGACTCTGTCCGATGAGGCAGCATTTACTCCTATTTATCGTATTGAGGTCTGCACCAGGTTCAAATTTCCAAGTTTCCTTTGTTCTCTCAATATTAACAGGGTCTACTATACTAATGAAGAATACGAAGAAGATCCCACAGAGCACTTTTCTTTTCCAGGCTTTCAAGATATAAATATTTATTTCAAAGCTAATTATTATATGGTAGTAGAACCACTTTCTGGATGGAAGCCTACCTCCTCTTCTTACTAAGTACTTAATGTCGTCAAGGCATAGTTTTTACCACGGAGACATCACAATAACACACTAGCTCACTGGGTTGCGAGGATGAGCCAATCATGTACTTAGAGCATATAGCACTTGGCATATAGTGGGAACTCAAGATAGGACACTTCTTATCCCTTAGGTAGGTTTCAAGTGCTTCTAATGACCCATTGACTTTTAATGTCCTAATGAACTCTAGAAGTTGTTGGATGAAACAAATTCAACTTTATGCACCTTTTCAGGGGGAGCTGAGGCAACTTTGAAAGAACCAAAGGATGGCTGGGACCATATAATTAGATTGCACAGTGGGCAGAGGTCAAAACCGAGCAGCAAGTTAGAACCTTCAGTTAGGGGTCAGTGATCAAGAGCAAGAGGAGATTAGTGTTTGCAGCAGCTGCTCCCAAGTGAAATGTTCCCTCTGTGTAAAACGCTGTTGCTGGAGGTAATGAACTATGCCCTGTGATTACTGCAGGTATGAGCTGTTTCCTCCCCTACAGTTTATTCTTAACACAGCAGCTAGGGTGAGCCTTTTAAAGCAGCAATGAGATCATGTCACTCCTGTGCTCAAAGCCATGCAAAGCTGCTCATTTCCCTAAGATAAAGGCCAAAGTTCTTATAATAAATGGGCTGCAAGGCTCTACAGTGATCTGGGCCCCTCAGTGACCTCTTTGCTTTCAACTCTAATTATTCTTACACTCACTGTCCTCTAGCCAAGGCCTCCTTGGCATTTTATTTTATTTTTTTCTTTTTAAAGAAGTCAGCAGTCTCTTGTCCTAAGATCTCTTTGTTCTTTCTTTGGGGAACATTCTATCACCCCAGTGGCTGGCCCAGCTCCCTCCCTCCCTTCAGGTCTTTGCTTAGGTTTCACTTTCCCAGGGAAGCTGACCTTGACCAGCCTTCATTTCCCACCCTCTCCTTTCCCCCTCTTTCAACCACGAGAGGTCCTTTATCTAGAGTTTTGTTTCTTTCATGAACCCAAGTACCTAGAACCATGCTTGGTACACTGTCAGAGCTCCTTAAATATTGATCGAATGAATGAGTGGATGAACCAGGACAGGCTGGAACATAGTCCCCGGGATTCTCTGCCCAAGGGCAAAGCAAATGGCAGAACAACCAAGCTCTGGGGATCTATCGAGGAGAGCGATGATCTCTTCAGATTGGAAAGGCTCCCTGACTTCAGCTATGGTTTGCAAATCTCCCTTTTCCCTGAGTCCCACTTGCTTTCTTGATTTTATTACCTAGAATTCAGGTTTACTCAGGCAAAAAGAGTCAGAGAAGTGTGGCCAGGACCCAGATGATCCTGATAATAAACATGTTTTTACCTCAGTTTTGTGACATATGAGCAAATAGCTATGAAGGCCTTTTTTTCCTTCTTCATTGCTTGTCTCTAGGTTGGTTTAATGATTACCCGATGATTCGGCAGTTATGACTTTTCTTTCTTTCTTTCTTTCTTTTTTTTTTTTTAACTCTTAGAGTTTCTGACCCTCTCATACTACATCCATATTTGGTATTGAAGATTTATAAATTCCCTCTCTTCCCTTCTCACTCAATTGTCATTTACATGCTTTCAGTTTTCATAGCTCTCTTTATGGATATAATAATAATCATACTGTAATGATAATTATCAAATTGTTTTTGATCTACTGAGCCAGTACTATCTGCCATGTTCTGATTTTCCTTAATTTTCTTACTTGAAGTAAATTATTCTTACTTGAATAAGTAAAAGAATATAGCATGACTCAAAAGTCAAATATGTAAAATTACATAGACTCATATCACTATAGGCAAATCAGAGGAAAAGTGAGGCAGATGTTGAGATGTGGGGTTGAAAGACTGGTCCACAAACCAAATCATTCCTGCTACCTATCTTTGTAAATAAAGTTTTATTGGATAACAGCCACGTACACTCTTTTACATGTTGTCTGTGGCTGCCTTCATGCTACAATGAATGGCAGAGTTGAATATTTGCAGCAACAACCACAGATATGGACAACAAAGCCCAAAATATTTACCATCTGGTCCTTTCCAGAAAAAGTTTCTGGCCTCTGGTCTAGATTATTTAAAGATTATTCATTTTGGTTCTAAAATATTCACATTTTTTATACAGAATTTGAAAGTGGAGAGACAATAGAATCTCCATTAATATCTATGGAATGAATGAATGATGATAATTTTCAGTTGCACTCTCCACAAAAAAGAAATTAACTCAGGGACCTGAAGTCACTAGAAGTGTTAGCAGTCGTTAACCTATAACCCCACCCCCAGAATTAGTCCATGGGCCATAAAGCACACATTTACCTACTCCTTAGGGAGAGAGAAGACAAGTCTTTATGAAAAGACATTCGTTTCAAAGTGGAGGACATGCTCACCAGGGTGTGAACAAGACCATTCATTGGTGTGTGGAAAAAGAGATTATAATTTATGACTTCAAATTAATATACGGAGAAAAGAAAGTAAGCTTCACTGATATTTAATATACAGATTGGCCCCAGTCCCTGCACAACTATACAATCACACAGGTATTTGAGATTTCTTAAGGGAAGGGAAGCTGTTAATTAGTCTCAAAGGACTGGCTATGGCGATCTCTCTTGCTTGATTTCCGTGTAATCACACGCAATGAAGTGTGCATGTACTTGCTTAAGTAGAGTTAGGGATTTCATTGTCTACTTCAGAAAATGAGCAAATGGATACAAAGATTCCTGCAAAAACATCTGACATTGACGATAATCATACACCGCTTAATAGTGGAGAAAAAATGGCAGAGTTGACATTTCTCTTAATCCTATAGAATCAGTTCTTCAGCAGTGAAAGAAGTGAAAGGGTAATTCATCAATTCTGATGAACTTTGAAATGATAGGAGAATGTATTGAATATGGATTTACTTCCCCTATCATTATAGACCTCACCCTGGTTGAATACTGTGTCCAATTTAAACAAAACTTTTACCTTTTACAAAACCCAAGGTGGCTTGGGTTAAAAAAATGAGTGCCATGATTTAGTAGGCAAGATAATGAGGTCCGTTTTCTTTTCACATCCTTCTACCACTGGAAATTAACTTTTTGGCTGTGACAGTTTTTAAAATCAAGTACAGAAATAATGTATGTAAAGTTGGTCTGAAACGCAAATGATAATGAAGATTTTCAAAAATAACCAAATCTATCAAATCATACTCTTTATACAAAATTTAGTGATAATGATTTTTAAAGGTGAGAACAAAAATATTTCTTCTAAATAAAGTAAAATAAACAATTATTTATTTATTATTTTTATAAATATGAAATACAAATATATTTATTTTATAATTATATATGTGATATGTATAAATATAAACTATAATATATAATTATATAAAATTTTATAGTTTTATGATTTATATTTATAAATATTTATCATTTTACAATTTCTGTTTTCTGTATTTTTTATGTATGCAATATATTAGTACAATAGTACATGCAGATAATTTCATATATTTATATATTTAAGTATATACTTTGTGTAGATATATAATAATATATACATATATGTATATGCTTAAATTTTGAAATTCTTCATTGGTACATGGGATTTAAAAGTTTAGAAGTCCTTGATTTAGACAATGATATATGGATTCAGCCCTCCTACAGGAGTCAGGTTAGGTTTTATCTCTGCCTGAACTTCCCTTTGACTGAACTTCCCTCACCTGCTGAAGGCTTTACAGAAGGCCATGAAGTGTAATAACTCTTCTCCATGAACTCTTTCTTTTTTCCATGCAAATCTTATATAAATATTTATCCCATATCGTCACATACTTGTTTGTATATTTTACATTTGTCAACATTAGTGTTGTCTTTCATTAGTTCTGACTATGTAAATACTAATATTACTGATTCAACTTAATTTTTATAGTACTTTCCATAAGCAGTTAGCCAACTGACATACTTGATGCTGTTTGCTTCTGTTCCTGGAGAAATTATTGTATCATTACAGATTGCACTGAATCCTATTGATTCTTAGATAAATAAGGGGTGCACTTTAAAGATGTTGGTATGTTTGGAAATGGCAGTTTTCCTGAGGTCAAGAGGTGTTTGAGGACATTGACTTTGTTCACTTCAGGTTGAAACAATAAATCACTCTCCTTAGGAAAAAAATTCTGCCTCAATCACTTAAATTTCTTTTATATTTCTTGAGATACAAAGAACCCACCTTCATACCATAAATTGTGTGAAATGAGATACCTCCTCTATGTCTTTTCTGGCCAAAACAAATCTACAATTTCGCATCTCAATAGTTACATCCATTCACAATTTTTGTCATCCAGAAACAATCATGGTTTCTGAAACAGTACCCGATGTTGTCAAAGCTCTGTCTAATTCTTCTTCATGAGACTGCAGTATTTCTTCTATTTATATTTGACTCCAGTAGTTCTTTTTTTTTTTTTTCCCTCTATCAACTTTCACTCTACTGTGGAGGTTCTGCCTTTTGTATTTGTTCAAGGAGAAAACCTTAGAACTTGGTATCTGCTTCTAGACTGGACAGAAAGTCTGGTCTCTCATTAGCTTCTTCTACGTCAGGAAGCCAGTCTGGAATGCAAGTCTCACAGCTTCTAGGGGGATCTGCAGATGTTAAAATGCCCTCTGTGCTCCCAGCACAGCTTTCATGCCTAGCTACTCTGTGTTGCCAATGGAACTGAAATTCACGAAAATGCATTTGGCACTGGAGACATGGGTGGTAGCAATTTGTGGGGAAGGCATAAAATGGCAGGCGTACCCTTCTCGTGTTTACGGTCTGCTACCCTATAAACGTTTCCCTTTTGAGTGAAGCCAATTTTAATTCCATATGTGCTCAGTTTGAATATTTTACGGAGGAATTCACAATAACCACCTCTGTGATGGACTAAGCTCTAGTCCCCTGACTGAAGAAGTCTATTTCTTCTCTGAGCGAATGGCTCTCCATGGCAGGTCCATATTGAAAACTAATAGCCTGGGAGTAAGGAACAGAATATAGAGAAAAAAGAATTTTTTGCAAGTGTATTAGATTTGGAACAGTTTAGGAAATGAGAACTCACTAATTGGTATTTCAGCCAAGTGTTTTGTGGGCATAGAGCTGTCCCCGAGTTTCGCTCGTGAACGGTACTCCTCCGAGTACTCAAGCCTGTAAATCCCGGGCAGGAAAGAATAACTACACATTTTCTATTTATTTTTTTTCTTTTTTTTTAAAAGATTTTATTTATTTATTTGAGATAGAGACAGTGAGAGAGCATGAGAGGTTGAGAAGGTCAGAGGGAGAAGCGGACTCCCCATGGAGCTGGGAGCCCGATGTGGGACTCGATCCCAGGACTCCGGGATCATGACCTGAGCTGAAGGCAGTTGCTCAACCAACTGAGCCACCCAGGCGCCCCACATTTTCTATTTCTATTTCATGTCCCTAACCCAGCCATTTATTTATGCTTTCAATGTGCCAAGCATATACTAGGCCCTTTACATAAATAATTTTAGCTGTTCTTAATGTATCTTTTACCCTTATACATCTGAGGGCTATGCCCCATTGTCATTAGAAGCAGTAGCACTTTAACAGTGGCGCTTTCACAGTAACCACTCTCCTTGGTTTGGAGGCAGTAGGTTGGCGGAAACATGAGAATTTGTTCTAGACATCACAATTTAAGCTTAAACCTGCCGTCAATTTAAGCTTTAACCTGCTCCTGTTCTAAGCCCCTATGGCCTGATAGCCCCTATTTTTTTGCTCCTTCCCTGTGTGTTGTTACTGTCTTCCCCAAATTCACACGTTGAATTCTTACTTCCCGAGGTGATGATATTAGGAGGTGGGGCCTTTGGGTGGTGATTGGGTCATGAAGGTGAAGTCCTCATGAATGAGATTTGTGCCCTTAGAAAAAGGACACCCCCCCCCCCCCCAGCTTCTGCCTTGTGAAGACAGTGAAAAGTCAGCAGTCTGCAACCCGGGTATGCGCCCTCATCAGATGCTGAATCTGCTAGGGCTTCTGGAACTGTGAGAAAGAAATGTTCATTGTTTGAAACACACAGTCTGTGGTATTTTGTTAGACCAGCTCAACCGAAGATACTACCCAAAGTAGCTACCAAGACTATTCAGTAAATATGAGTCAAGCTAAATCATGGCCTGTTCAGAGGGCATACTAAGAAAGGGGTAAATGCATGGATTCCAGGTGTGTCATAGACCCATGAATATTTCCTACCAGTTTTCTTTCTCTACCTAGTAATGTTAGACAGCTCCCCCCACCCCACCCCCAACCTGATTTGGTCAAGAGGCCCAGGAGAGTGAACCTGGATGGTTCCACAGGGGTGGGGGGCGTGGAGGTGGGGAGGGATAGGGATAAGGATGACTGCTGGGTAGCCGCCTGGGGGTGAAGTTCCAGTAAATGGGGTCAAGCGGAGGTTGGAGAACTAGGAACGAGGAGAACGAGCTGCCGACTGTCTCACTCAGTGAAATAGAATCTCCCTGACAAGCTCCTGGTGGGAAGTTGGGTTGGCAGGTGGTGTCTCCATTAAAGGATTGGCCTTGGGAGAAACAGCAGCCTCCTTCCCATGCATCAAGACTCAAATCAAACGTCGCCTCCTTCTGGAAACCCTCCGGACTCCCCCTGGCCGAGTTAGGGCCTCGCTCTGCTATGCTCCTGTAGCTCACTTTTAATCTCTCCTTGCAGATTTTACCTCATTTTCTTATAGTAAGTACTCGCTCCAGGGTGGTTAGCGCCACCGGCTTGTTGAGAACACAGGGAGCCTTTGCATTTATTTTTGTTTCTCCTAATTAGCTGCTGATTGAATCAGGAATTGATTAAATGAACTCTAACATATTTGTGAAACCTCAAATCTGACTATCTTGGTTTACATAACGGGTATGAAGTACTTCATGGCCTGGGATGAGCGCCAGGCTCTATTTCCTTACTTTTCAGATTGAAGCAGAACTGGCTCTTTCTCCCCCTGCCAGAAATGAGGGAGACCCAGCATCACACTCCTGCTTTCCTGTTATAGACTAAATGATGGTGAATACCCACCTCCCCCATTCATAGGTCGAAATCTGATGCCCAACATGTTGGCATTAGGAGGTGGGGCCTTGAAAGGTGCTTAGATCATAACGGTGGAGCCCTCAGGAATGGGACTCATGCCCTCATAAAAGAGAGACTCTCGGAGAGCTCTTTCACCCCTTCCACCGTGTGAGGACACAGTAAAAACACTAAATCAAGGAAAGTGTCCTCATCAGGTACCGAATATGCTGGCAGCTTGCTCTTGGACTTCCCAGACTCCAGAATGAGGAAGAATAAATTCCTGTTATCAGCCAGCCAGTTGATGATATTTGTGTTACAGCAGCCCAGACTGAGATATTTCCCAACCTTCTCCTGGATCATCACCAGGTGTGCTGTTCTAGGTAGTCTGCTAGAATCTCGTTCTTCGGTGAGCAGAGGCCCTGATGAGGATCTGTCCTCCACTGTCTTCCCCGTCTAGGCTCTGCTAGGACCACCAGTTTCCCGCCATGTCTGGCTCTGCTGCTTCAGACGTTAGCAACGCGAACTTATGCAGTTTCCTGCCAGGCAGCATGGCCCTTGAGGAAGGATGGCACCAAAGACTAAGACAACCTGCTCTCTGATTGTTCAGAACACTTCGTTCAGGCCCCAAGGCTACCAAAGGATGCTGACGTCCTTTTTAAGAGCCTGCGTAACCATAGTCCCATGAGGTCTTTCACCTGACCAAAGCATATGTAGGCATCGTCTTGTCTTTGAAAGGACAATCACTGTTTTTGAATCCTAGAATCCTCTAGGATTCAAAGACTCTTTGCTCTAGGATAGAAAGATGCAGGCTTCTTTCCTTCTTCATCTTCCTAAAACATAAATGGTACCTTCTCCTCCTTCCTACAATAAAATTAAAAGGACCATTAAGCAAGACTTGGGCCTCAAAAACACAGGAATTGGTCCACTGCCTTTCTTGGGGAGGAGGACAAAATACGTTTTATTCCATCCACTGCATGGATGGAAGACTTTTTCACATAGAATCAAAAAATTCCGATACAAGTCATCACCTTCAGGTCACTCTGCTATATCGAAGACACATAGAGCAAGAAGGCATGCTTTTGTTAATTCTCTTCTTGCATAGCAAGAGGATTTTATCTTTAGTTATGACCTAAAAATAAAAATCTATGTCATAATGTTTTAACCTTTATAATTTATTTTTTAGCTCTTGCTAAAAAGAAAAAAAAAAAAGCCCTGGTAGACAGTCCAGAGAGGAAACATTGCCAAACTCCCTGCCAGGAGCTTCCCAGAGAGACAACTGAAGAAGCCAATCTCATAGGGTTCAGTTGAAAACAAGCAGCCTTTTATGGTCCCCCAATATCCTCACTTCGATGGTTTGGCAGTAACTTCTCAGGACCAGTGTGTGGGGGAGGGAGGTAGAAAAGTCTCCCCGTAGTGTTATGCTTGGCTATACCTGCCCCATATCATTTTATGCCTGGTAAGTCAGTGAGACAGCTCGCTATTATAGTAACAAGCATGGCTGCTCATAAAAGCATATCCATAGTGCTGGAGACTTAGACCAGGAGAGATTGTTTATCTCAGTTGTATACAGTGTCCAGAGCTCTCCTGGGGATTATTTAGGTAATAATGTTAGATCAGACCACTAGTTAGATCAGACCAATAGTTCTCTCTTAGCATAAATGCCCCCTTTGGGAGAGCATCCCTGGGGGACTTCCCTGTTCATCCATCTCAGGACTGTTAAATAATGGTGAAAGTCATTAGGGTTTGGGATTTGAAGATTTTCTTTTTCTGGAAGACTCCTTGGCCTCTAGACACAGGCATTTACTCCCTACTTAGCTTGCTTTGAGTTGAATATACAAAGATGTTACGAGTGTGGGGCACTTGCTCAAACCACAAACATAACCTGGCCTGTGATAATAGCCTCCCACACTGTTGTCTCGCCGTGACGTGGAATGATTCAAGTCCTAATCCTATTCGCCTCGTGCTAGAATTAAGTGGTTTCACTCTATTAAAGGCATCATCCTCAAATGAAACTCACGAGGCCACCTACATGTCACGGACTAGCCTAACACAAAGCTCTTACTCTGAAGTTGAGCTTTGAAAAAAAAAAAAACAAAAAAACCCATAGCTCAGAATTTGACCTCATCACGTCAGGAAATTGGACTTAAAAATCTATCTCTAGTGTTCTATATCCTTTTTCTTTATCACCAGGCTTTTCTGAATTTGACTTGGGTATCAGAGAGGTTATTTCCTCATTGAAACCAAACCCAAACAACTTCCTATTTGTTTTTTTTTTTAAGCTTTTGTTCTTTCTTCTTCACATTATGTGTGTGTGTGTGTGAATAACTCATTTTGGGAGGAACTCAATGTGGAAAATAACACAGGCGTGGACCTCCACATACCAAAGCCTCAAGGAATTCATTTACAGTGTGCTTAAATCTCAGCTGAGGCCTCTGGATTCCACCCCATACAGGTGGAAGAATGTGCAGAGTGCATGTGATCGGAACTGAAGAGTAAGAGGTTCAGTCTTGGGTTAGGGAGGGAGGAAGAGAGAATCTAAACAACCTAGAAACCTGTTTGGATCATGACAGGTGGCTGTTGATTAGGACAGGCATATAACTCACCTGGGTGCCTTAGTGGAAATGTCATGCCTTATTTTAGAAGGAAATTAGATTCAGTGACAGGAGATACACACTCGGGACTAAATAACATTCTAATAACGTATTTTAAGTGTGCCACTTACTAACAAGATCGATTTTCAAATTTGCTTTTGACAAAGATTAAAGTAAAAATAAAGGCAGGGAGTAAGATGGCAAATCAGTGAAAAGGAATGTGTAAAAACACACAAAGCACAATGGAGGGTTATATGAGATCCTCCTCTCACTCTCCCCCCAAATTCTGTGAAATGCCAGTTTATTTTTAAGGACCATTTGAAAATGACTTTTATAACTGAGTCAGGTGCTGGAAAATCTATAAAGACAGAAAGCAGATCAGTGGTTGCCTGGGGCAGGGGGTAAGACCAGGGATTAAGTATAAGCTGGCATGAGGGATCTTTCCAGACTAGTGAGAATGTTCTATTTTTTTTTTTAAGATTTTATTCATTTATTTGACAGAGAGAGAGCAAGAGAGCATAAGCAGGGGGAGCAGCAGGCCGAGGGAGAAGCAGGCTCCCCCTGAGCAGGGAGCCAGACTCACGGCTCCATCCTAGGACTCTGGGATCATGACCTGAGCTGAAGGCAGACGCTTAACCAACTGAGCGCCCTGGGCAAAAATGTTCTAGAATTGAATCGTGGTGATGGTTGTGCCAGCATTTAAGTTTGAAAGAGATTATTGAACTTGTGATGAGTGAATTTTGTGATATATACGTTAAACCTCAGAAGGTTTTTTAAGTTAACAAGGTGCAGCTTCATGATGTTAGATTTGGCAATGATTTCTTGGCTGTGACACCTAAAGCACAGGCAACAAAAGAACAAATAGACACACTGGACACATTAAAGTGTAAAACTTCTGTGCATCAAAGGACACAACCAACAGAGTGAAAGGGGAGCCTAAAAAATGGGCAAAGGTCTTGAAAAGAAATCCTCCAAAGAAGATATATATATGGCTAAGAAGCACGTGAAAAGATGCTCAACATCACTAATCATCAGGGAAATGCAAATCAAAACCACAGAGATAACTCCTCATGCCCATATTAGAATAGCTGCTTTCAGAAAACCAAGAAATAAGGGATGAAAAAAATTGGAACTCTTTTGTGAAAAAAATTGGAACTCTTGTGCATTGTTGGTGGGAATGGACATGGAATGATGTTGGTGGGAATGGGAATGGAAAATGATGCATCTGTTTTGGAAATCAATGTGGAGGTTCTTTTGGGAAATTAAAAATGAAATTGCTATATGACCCAATAATTCCACCTCTAAATATACTCAAAAGAACTGGAAGCAAGGTCTTGAAGAGACATTTGTACACTCGTGTTCATACCAACATTAATTCACAAGCAACCAAGTGTCCATCGATGGACAAATAAATAAGCAAAGCATGTTATACACATACATTGGAATATTATTCAGCCTGTAAAAGGAAAGGAATTCTGACAGGTGCTATAACACATGTGAATCTTGAGGACATTATGTTAAGAGAAATAAGCCAGTCCCAGAAAGAAGTACTATACGATTCCATTTACACGAGGCTCCTAGAATAGTCAAATTTCAAGAGATAGAAAATAGAATGATCGTTGCCAGGGACTGGAGGAATGAGGGGAAAGTGGGGGGTTATTGTTCAATGGATACAAAGTTTTAATTTTGCAAGATGAACAGAGTTCTGGAGATGAATGTTGGTGATGACTGTACAGTAATGTGAACATACTCAATACCACTTAACTGTACACTTTTAAAGTGGTTACAATGGTAAATTTTATGCTGTATGTATTTTGCCACAATTAAACATCTAAAAAGATTTAAAATATTTAACCAAGTATGCTTGTCAGTTCTAAAAACTGAAAAATTGGCTTTATCTACTGTGGTCCTGGAATACCATAAGTCATCAGTAAATTGTTGTAGACATAAATGCATCCAAGAATGTGTGATTAATTCTGATTTTACCTCTGATATTCCTTTGGTTAGTTCATCTGTTGTCATGAAATTAAACTGTACTTTTGCATGGATAATCTTTCCCAGACCAACTTGACAAGTTCTGGTCCTTCAGCTCTAACTTCCTGATAGTATTTCCACTAGAGCACCATCGAATTACCCCAGACTCATCATGGGGATGTGAATATTCATATTCTTTGTCTTTACACAGTATCTATCTCTTAAATTTTCTGGTTCTTCCAGTGGTCTCAGTCATTTGTCTAGTTATTGTGGCTTAGATCTGTGGAGTCATTTTGAATGCTCCTTATTTCTCAGTGACAATCATTAGTTTTTCCTACTTCCATCTTTCATGTATGTAAACACACTGTACAACATTGACAGGTAAGTTTAAATCTTAAAATATTGAGACTATCCACAGTTAATCCTAACCCAGCTACCCAAAGTAATCTCTGAGTATTATCATGATCAATCCTCTACTTCTTCCAGTGTGGTCTACTTAACATCCACATCCTTATTTTCATGTTTTTATCCTCTTCCTTCCTAGATAAAATGTCTTCCCCCTCTTTTCTACTCAAGGATATCTTCCCATTCAACTTCCCTCAACCAGGAACCTGTCCTGATTACTGCATCCAGTGGTCCTCTCAACCTTTTCTGAATAACTGCCTTGATACTGACTATCTTTTCTGGGCCACACAGTGGAGCGTGGGCTCTATAAACTGTCAGCACTAGGCAAGAACAACAAAAGCAAACCCAGGATGGACCCAGGCCAAGAGAGCATTGACAGGAGGCCATGAGTTTGAGATGGGATTGTGGTCAGGGTCAAAGAGAGAGTTAGCACCATAGCACACACAAATGTGAATAAAAGGAGTATGAGAATCCAAGTCTATGGAAAAGTCTGAGAAACAATCAGGGATATGAACTGGAGTAAATCCCAAATATCCCAACTTTCAGTAAGAGCTCTAGTCACTGTGTCTAGACTAGTGAACAATCCTAGGCAACAGAGTGATTTAGGGAAAATGGTAACAAGTTGTGCTTCTGAAAAACATGGATCCTAATCCCAGTCCCCCCAACTTACTATCTGTGTGATCTTGGGCAAGTTACTAGGACTTTGTAAGCCTTGCTGTGTTCATCTCTAAAATGATACAATAATTATAGGGCTGTTGTGATGATTAGGTAAAATTAAACAGTGTAGATAAAGCTCCTGATAGATGCTCAGCATTGGTAGCTATTAAACCTTTATTCTGGCTGAGGTCAATTGCTCTGTATGTTGAATAAAAACCACTGTCTTTATGAGGTATAAAGATGATATCATATATCATTATGTAAATAAAGTACAGCGTTGATGAATGTCAACTCACATTCTTTTCTCCTTTCTACCTTCCTTTCTTCTTTCTTTCCTTTTTTTTTTTCTTTTTCCTTTCTACTTAATTTTAACTCTGATATGGACTGGTGGGAAATTCAATTTCAGCGATTCTTGGGATTCCCCTCTTCCTTCAGTTTTGGGCCAAGTGTCCTGAGTCATTAGGACAGCCTCTTATTCATTGGCCTCTGTCTATCCTGAATCCTGCTGAGACGTTCACCATGCCCAGCACTCCTTCAGATCTCCTGCCACATTTGGGCCCTAGGGATCTTTGGTCAATCTGAGAATACTAGGTCAAAGTCCAGTGTCATAGGAAGGAAGGAAGGAGGGAAGGAGAGAGAGAAGAAAAGAAAAAAGATAGGAAGAAATACAAGATGAAAGAAAGAAGCCATTAATCCCCATATAGTTGAATTTGCTTGTTAAACAATAAATTATCAAAAGAAAGTCTTGTATGGTTTCTGGGCAGAAATGAAACTATCTAGAATAAAGCAGAGTGGAGGAGGCTGAAGAACTAAACCTGTGGAGAAGCCTAAAATCCAAAGTATTGCAGAGATTTTTTTTATTTGCAACTTGAATTTTCTCTTCCTCTGGTAGAAGAGATATGTAATGTTCAAAGGGTATTTCCAGTTGACTCAGACAAAGAGAACCTACTGTTTGTATGAAGCAGGAGGAACACCAATGATGACTTCTTGTTTTGACCTTACCCTAAATTGGTTACTTAACTCCCTCTTTGGGGGCCCAAGTTTCTTCATCTGTAAAATGAAGATGTTCTAACCAAAAACTGTTAAAAAATATAGTTAAGGGGCGCCTGGATGTCTTAGTCGTTAAGTGTCTGACTCTTGATCTTGGCTCAGGTCATGGTCTCAGTGTCCTGGGATAGAGCCCTATCTGGGGCTCCAAGCTCAGTGTGGAGTTGGCTTGGGATTCCCTCTCTCCCTTTCCTTCTGCCCCTCCTCTTGCTCTCTCTCTCTCTCAAAGAAATAAAAGAATAAAATCTAAAAAATATTTATATCGTTGAATTCTAAAGTTCTCTAGGTTATCTGATTGAGAAAAGATGATTTTAGATGGTGGGCTTTGCCATCGTTTTCAGAGTCATGGCTATAAAAGGGAAAAATTCAGAAGCAAAATAACCTCCCCCTCCTCCTTCCAACTGTCCTGGCTCTTTAGCTCCATCTGTATTATTGCCTGGATGACTTTCTATTCTCATTTATATTCATTTGCTGTCAAGTTTTATCTCCTCGTTTACAACTAGAGTTTAAATTCTTTAAGGAGCGGATTTAGCTATCCAGACAGCTCCCTTTTCCTTCCTTCTCTTCTCCCTTCCGCCTCAGACAGATTCTCCTTCTAGTAAGTAAGCAGATTCTCCTCATAGTAAGTACTACCAAGAATTATTTACAGGCAAATGGAAATAACCAATTTTAAGAACTGAAGAATGTCCTCCAAAGGTTATTTATTGACCTAACCTGGAAAGTTATTTCTGTTGCCTACATTCTAACAAACCAAAACTGCTTTTGCCCTAAAATACTTATTTTAAAATTTTTGTTATTGTGTTTAACTCTTTACAGGCATTTTCTCTTTTAATCTCACAAAGAAGCCTGAAAAGTAGATATTACTATCGCTTTCCAGATAGAGAAACAAAGGCTCAGAGGGATTAAGGGGTTTGCCCCAGAGCACTCACCTACTAAGTGGCAGAAGCAAGATGTGATTCCTCAGCTTTCAGATTCCAAAACCCACCTCCCTGTAGTAGAGATATTTTCTAAATTCTTTAAACAGAACTGGTAGTAATTGCCTAACAATCGAAAAGGCAAACTGGCTTATGGGTCTTCACAGAAGAAGAACAACAATGGTAAGTTTGGAAAGAAAACTTTCTCCTTACAAGTCAGTCCAAACAGAGGGCTATGATTTTAAGCAGCGTTTTTGTGATATATAGCACTGGACTCCAAGTTTTGATTCTGCACAAAGGGTGCTCACATAGGTTTACCAGGAGTTTGCAAACGCCATTACTCTGCTTTTAAGCAACAGAAGATTTCAGTGAGAGAAAAAGAAAACATTTTCAATACAGAGATCTAGGAATGAAACGGATTGACCCAATCCCATTAGAACGATTTAGACTGGAAATAATAGCCTTTTGCTTTCAGCTTGTTCTGAGTAAGCAACTATTTTCAATGTGCATCCCATAATGACTCCCAATTCTCTGAACACTGAAAACCCTTTCAACAATCTCCACAGGAAGACGAAGGCTACTATTTGCGGGGGGAGGAAAAAGACACCAGCATTGCATACTGAATGTTCAAGTCTATAACAAACACTCCGTGGAATGTCTCTAACATGTGTATTTCATGCTCAATCCACAGCGAACACTTACTTGAACATTTGTCTTTTTTTCCCCCAAAGAACAACTTTCTGTAGATATTTGTGTCTAATTAAAAACCAGGGCAGAACTTACTTGTCTGTGCTTGAAAGTCATTTTGCCTTAAGAATCCTTCTTTCTCTTCTAGTTCAGTAAGGGCTTTATTGACCATTGAGGTCTTGTCTTTTAGCTTGACTATTTTAGTACGATATTTAATACGATATGTGGAAGTTTTGGTATGACATATAATACAGAAGTCAACCCATCCATTCCTCTTCCATTTTTACCATGAGAAAAATTCACTGTAGAAGAATACACATCTAGAAGTTTGTCATCATGGATACACCCTAGTAATAGTTTGTTGTTGACTAACTACTTACCTCACACAGGTGTGAACACTGACTTCTCTCAGTGTTATTTCAGGCTCTCTGACTCAAAGTCACTAACTAGTAATTATGGAGAATAAACAAAATTTTGGATGACAGAACATTAATTTTTTGACTTTTTGTTGAATATATCCTTTTTTTTACCTGTACCAACATAGTTTTATTTATTTATATATAAATAAAATATATAATTCACATACATGTATACATATATAATTTTTTAGTCTTTAGGTAGGGTTTTCTTATTGGAGTTCCTGGTTAAGTACATGAATGAGAATCTCATTTAAAAATCTTTGTACTCACTGTACTTATGCTCAGTGGGTTTCTATAAACTATAATAAAATCTTTTTACTGACAAATATCTACCCAATAATAAACTGATAAGTGAATGAAAGATACAAATTGTTACACAATTTGTTTCCAAACAAGGTATTTGGAAACACAAGCTGTTTTCAAGGATGACTGAAGTCTGACCAATTCAACTCCCAGGATCCATCACTTCTGAGGCTGAGACCTGTTTGTGGGTTGGGTGAACATGCATGTATGTTGATGTGTGCAGAATATGACACTAAAAGTCACAGGTCACAAACTGCTTGTTATTCTCACACATGTGCTTTGATTTCTCAACATGATGTTTTGCAAACTTGAACTTATTGCATGCAGCAGGCCGGCAAATATCAATGAAGGCGGATTTCTTAAAAATGAGAAAATGTGGCAAACTCAGCCCTATGATTTCTTTTTTTTTTTTTAAAGATTTTATTTATTTATTAGAGAGAGAGAGACTGAGAATGAGAGGGGAGAAGGTCAGAGGGAGAAGCAGACTTCCCGCAGAGCCGGGAGTCCGATATGGGACTCGATCCCGGGACTCCGGGATCATGACCTGAGCCGAAGGCAGTCGCTTAACCAACTGAGCCACCCAGGCGCCCAGCCCTATAATTTCTCATAGCAAATATGGGCTGGAGTCAGGGAAAGAATACAGAAGTCACTGGGGCCATCCTTTCCAGCTGTCCCCTCCCCCCTCATTGCTATGCACTACCTACCCAGTCCCTGTGAGTGTTTGGGTCTGAGGCCCTTGCTCTGAAGAAAATTCTGTAGCACTTCCTTTTAACATGGTTGGATTAGTCACTGACTTTGTAGATGATGACTCAGAGTAGAGAAATACTGGAGCAGTCTCAGGTCAGCTCAATGCCAGGTGTAACTGAAGGACACCTGTTCAGGAGCTCATGGGGATGATGACCCATAGGAAGAAGTGAGAACATCTTCACAAATCCTTCTGTAGATGGGAAGGAGGAATTTACCAAACTTCAATCATTACTGGAAGTACCTTGAAATTGTGTAATAGTCCTAAATTTATAGGTTTATTTAGTCAATATTCGCCAGTAAAAAGTAAAATTGCTATTATAATATATAGAAACCTTTTGAATATAGGTACAACAAGGACATAGATTTTTAAATAAAGTTTTCATTTATTTACATAAAGCCAACAGCCTGGATTAGAAACACAGCCCTTGGTTTCTTTCTTACTCTTACCTCTGGCAGGGAAGTTTCTGACTACAAATTTGTCCTCAGAACGCACTTGTTTATTAATCCAAGGATATATGCGTGTAGAGTGCATGTAAGCCAGCAGGCTTGGCTTACATGGGATGGAGCAGAACTAAGGAGACCTCTGGCAATTACCCTGGTAATTACCTTGATAAAAACAGCAGATCTATTTCTGTTCCGTGGTGGATATTTCAGTTTTAAATTAGTCCCATTACTACAAAGCCTGAGTTAATTAACTAAGGTGATTTGCAAACTGGCAAAAGTCTCCTTCAGGATGAAACAGGTATTGCTTGCTTATGCCCCTATTACTAGGTAGCTTTTAGGTGGATTCATTTTGGACAGGTCAGCCCATGAGATTCCTTACTGGCGGTCCTTTCAATCTATCATGAAAGATCCTGTATGTAAGCCTCTGGGATCCTGTGCATGAGCCACTCCTTTGACCCCCAGGAGAGTGTATGTGTAAGAGAGAAAGATCTGGGCACAGAGACATGCACGGTGGCGAAGATGAGCTCACACAGCACGAAATGACACAAGCAGGGACCATGTGTCTTGAATGAAACTCCTCAGCTCCCCTAAGGCTGTCTGCTTACGTTTGGGTTCTGAGTTTCTTGGCAGGCCAGGATGGCTTTTAGGGGGTGCCAGTCCCACTTGCAAATTTTGTTGCTCTAATTCTGCCTAAATTGCAGTTTCTGGCCTGAGGTCATGACCCCAAACAGGAAGTGCCTCAGAGTTTCTCCAAACAGGGTATGTGGATGAGGGGCGGAGTTTAGCACATAAACACTGAGCTGCCAGCTTTTCGTGTTTACAAGGGATCAAGAATAGGACACTTAAGGTCAAGAATATATCCTTTCTTCTTCCTCCAAAGGAGCAAATAGTGTTGTCTTACACTCTAGGTGAAATGCAGACTTTAATGCCAGAGCTATATTTGGTTTGGAGTTTTTCTTTAATGCCACCCAGACTCATTCGATAACTATTATGGATCTCAAAACACTGTATGAATAAAAAGTGACTTCAAATTAACTTGTAAATTAACATCGGACTCATTTTGGGGGGGTATAAAACCAAAATACTGGGGAATGAGAAAGGGGGAGGGAAAACTTCTCCCTGTTTGAGGGGCAACTAAAATTAGCATTTGAGTAGAATGGTAGAAAAACAAAAAATGGGGTTGGAAGGTGTCTCAGAGGTCATGTCCAACCCTCTTCCTGAGGATGCATGAATCACCAGCCCCCTCCCATTCCTTCTCTCAGAACTATGTCATTTTTTTTTTTCAGCTTTTTGCTACTTCAGGAAACCACAGTTGTTGGCTGATAGAAAAATTATAGCAATGCCAAAGAGAGAGCTATTTCTGCCCCCCCCGACCCCCAATAGTGAAGTGTTAATAGTACATAGTATGTATTAGACCTTGTACTGAAAGAAAATGCTGTTCTTAGCTATCAAGGCATTTTTAAAAACAAGGCCTATACCTGAGATTTTTGAGCTTTCTACTCTCAGGTTTCCTGCATTTTCAGAGATACCAATAATGTTCCTTTGGTGAACAGACTTGGAACCAGCAAAATGCCTTCTTTACAACATTATCATTTCCATTAATTTGAGCAAGTGTTGATCAGCATAAATTATTTATGTGAGCACTGGGAGCCACCTCCCTAGGTGCAAGGCAATCTGTTAAAGATTTACTGTCATGCTATGGAATGGGGGTGGGGTGGGGAGACATACATTTTATGAGTCATAAAGTTTTAGGAACATTAGTCCTCGTGTTTGCATTTGGAAATGAACTCTTGATAAAATGCACTGTAAAACAAACAAACAAAACCCCAAAAAACCCCCAAACAACAGCATGGAAACTTAAATTCACTAAGGGCATAAATCAAAATAATGGGGAGGGAAAAAAAACCCAAACCTTGGTAGTATGCCAAATATCATGATCATATGGGAGATTAGATATGGTCATTAAGGCAGAGAAGGACTTAACTGTAAGATTGGCTGGTTCATGACTTAATTTGAGTTCTAAGAAAATGTGTCTATTTGTCATAGCTTCTTTGAGGGACAGGAGAAAGTGAGAAAAGAAAAGAAGATGGACAGAGAACCAGCACTCACTGTGCTACTTCCTATACTTATTGGCGTCACTGAATCTTGTAGTTGTCTGTAGGCAAGGTCTAGCTTCCAGGGATAGCCAGATGGTTCCCCTACTGCAGGTAATTGACAATCAAAACAGTTATCCTAACTTATTCATGTATGTTAATGCATTTAATGCTTGTAGCAAGCCTGTGAGGTAGGTACCATCACTAATCCCATTCCACAGTTGGGAGAACTGAGACTCAGAGAGGTTAAGCACCCTGTACAAGGTCGCACAGTTAACAAGTAGAAGAACCAAGAATTGAACTAGGCAGTTGAGTTCTCGACATCGTACTCCTAGTCATTGTGCTAAATGACTTCTCAAAGATTTAGTTCTGTGTTTTATAGAGTCTATTCTGAAGTGCATTTGCATCAGACTTTCTTGGGGTGTCTCTTAGAAGTTTTCTAGACTAGTATATCAGAATCCCTGGGAGTTGATTCTGAGAATTTGCATTTAAGAACTCTCTTTTGCACACTAAATTTTGAAGATCACTGATCTAGGGAGTGGGGGGAGAGATAGAAAATCCTTTTGGCTTTCAGAACTCAGAAGGACACACTATGAAACTCTCCAGATTTTGTATGTAAGATCATGTCATCTGCAAATAGAAATAGTTTTACTTCTATTCTAATCTGGATGGCTGTTTTATTTTTTCTTGCCTAAGTGCTCTGGCGAGAATCTCTAGTGCATTGCACAGTAGAAGTGGCAAGAGTGAATGTCGCATCCTTGTCTTGTTCCTAGCTCTCTAGATTTGGAAGGGAAGAATGGATGGTTTAAGGCCAATGTGTTTGAAATTCACTACTGGAAGCTATGGTTTGGTATCTTCTGTTCCTGACTGAATTCTATCAAGAGAAGCTTACATGCCAGAAATATCAAATGTACTTCTAACTCATTCCCAGAATGGGAGTGTGGTCTTCCCATCAGGGTCCTTGGCTCTGGGAGCCAAACATAGAGAGATTCTTAGTAAACTCCTCATGAGTGTGGATGAAGGTCTTCCACTAGTGGCCTCCAAACTCAGGGTGGGGAATAGGTATGTTTGTGGAGATGACACTTCTGAGACCATTATAATCCACCCTCTGGTTAAGAAACACTGCAAGGTAGAAGCCAAGCTTTAGAGATAATCCAATGTCAACTGAGTCCTGTAAGAGTCTGCACGAACAGTGCTCTCATAGAGGTAAGGAAATAAAGGGGCTGTTCTACTTACTACGGCTGCCTAAATTACCTCCAAAGTAAATGTTATAAATCACGCACTGATGTTCACAGAATTTTGTTGATCAGACTTGGAGTGGATCACTTACTCTGCACCACGAAGTCTGAGACCTTGGGTGGATGAGTGGATGACTTGAAAGCTGGGGGCTGAGAATAGCCAAGACTGACTCACTAACGTATCTGGCTGTTGATATTGGTTGTCCACGGAGACCTTCGCTGGGCTGTCAGCTGGAGTGCCTCGATGTGTGGCTTCTCCGTGGGTCCTAGGATTCCTCTCAGCAAGATGGCTGAGTTCCCAGGGGAAGAATTCCAATGAAGTCGAAACTATATTGCCTTCTCTGACCTAGCCTTAGAAATCTTGCAACATCACTTTTGTTGCCTTCTACTTATTAGAAGCAAGTCATTAAATTGGACCGTATTCAAAGGAGATAAATTAGACTCCATCCTCTGTGGGAAAAGTGTTAAAGAATTTGCAGATATATTTAAAAACTATCACAGGTGCTATGGAATAAAAAAACAATGTAATAATAATATCTAACATTACTGAGTACTTATGTGTCAGATCTTCTGCTAAATATTCCATGTAAATTACCCCAGTCCTCCCACAACCCTATAAGGCAGGAAATATTATAATCTCTGTATTAAATATAAGGAATCTGAGATTGCATAACTTGCCTGAAGCATAACTTGCTAGAAGCTAATGGTCATGGGACTGAACTCCAGACAGCTTGGCTCCAGAAATATCTTCATATTCAGTACTGAATACTACACTACAAGTGGGAAAATGAGGCATCTAGCCCAAAGTACTAATTTAGAGAGGAATCTATTATGCTCCAAGTGTTTTCTACGCCCAGAGCCCCATTCTGAGGAAAGATGACTGCTTCACAGTGTCTCTCTGTTCTATCCCGATTGCCTGACCAGGCAAGGGTATATCCCGATGGCCATCATCGGGAGTGCCCCTGACATCTGGTGGGAGAGCTCTATAGAACTAGTGCAGGGCTACTAAGCAAACCCATCAGATCCTACCTTTTGGCAAAACTTGAATATAAGTCTATCCAAGGGTAGTTGACTGTGCATAGATGGGCAGAAGGCAGAAGGTACACGGAAAATAAGTCAGAAAGCCTCCAGAGGAACCAGAAGCCCTGAGAAGCAGGAATTAAGAAGCAGAAAGGAGAGCAGATAGCTACACATTCCTATGAACAAGAGCAGTAAAAGCAGGGCAGAGAGTCCTTAGTGCCAATAATAGTGGAGGATTAGAGCAAGCAGATGCCTGAATCTAAAGAGTGCTTGCCAGAGTGAAAGGAGCAGACTGGGTGTTTATTTACTAGAGCTACTCTTTTGTACCTTAAGCACCTGCCATGTTTAGCATTGGGTGAAGTTCGGCTGTGCGCCCTCTGACATTCCCCACCCTGTGCAGCCTTAAAACAAATCCACATTATCTGAGGTAACATGAGCCTCTGTCTTTCTGTTTCTTATACTTGAGATGCTCATCCACTGACTTGCCCACTAGTGAGTCATGTGGCCTGGGATAGGTCACTTCCTTATTTGCCCAGTTTTCTTGTTGGTAAGATGTCAGTTGGACCAGATGATGTCTAAATTCATTTGTAGCTCCAAAGTTTATTATTCTAGACTTTGGCATGAAGGGCTTGGTCACAGTCCGATTGCAAAGTCATGGCAACCCCTCACCCTCTTTACCCCCAGCTCCTTCTCCAACCACAGAGTGATTTCAAATTGAGATTTCTGTTTCATAAGGAATCGGAAGGCAGCACCCGCGTGCCAAGTAGCTCTGGGGCCTCCTGGCAGCCCCCACGCTGGCTTCCCTGGGTTTGGGTGATGTTTTCTGCAGAGCCAGCAGGCCAGTGTGTGTGCTGACCTCTCCTTCTCTCATTTCACAAGAGACCTTGTCTGTTGGAGAGGGATGAAAATAAATCATGGGAAATTGCAAACAGGCTGTTGGGAACTGAGGTAAAATGTGGAAAGGCTGCTGGGTTTGATGTGGTCAGAGGGGACTGTAACAACTGTCCAGGAAGGAAATTGGGAAGGGATGGTTTTACAGATTCCGTTTCATTTGAAACTTGAAATTCAGTTTCATCTCAAGCAGGATTTACAGGGAAACAGACCAATATTTGCATTTCAGAGAGATGGAAAAAAAAAAAAAAGACATAGAACTGTGGACCTGGAAAGGCCTACAAGGACTCCTGAGTTAACCTCTGCCCCCTCACACGCTTCCATCCGCACCTTCCCTACATGAGTTTGGATCTGGAGGAAACCATTGGCAGAGTTCCAGATGGAACATTTGGAGACCTGGCAACACTTTTGACTCTGAGATCAGCTTATCGTGTGGCCATAGACAAAACCTTCTAGGGTTGCTCAGTATTTCCATTTGTATATTAAAGATGATACTGTCTGTTTTTGCCTATGTCACTTGGATTTTGGGCAAGTTAATGAGATACTAAGCTGTGTTCTCCCCAGTTTCTCAGTCAATCCCATGCACTAATCCAGATGTTTAGGGAGGGAGCAGGTTAACTCTTTCAAGCTGTCAGGGGATTGTTTTATGTATCACTAGTGTATTGAAGTAAAGAGCATCCTTGTGTGGTCCACTCAGAGAACAGAGCTGCAGAAGTGCCCTGAATGGTCTTGGTGGTACCCTAGGGAGCTGCATGAGTTAATGGGCTTGCCTCTGGTTTGGCTGATTGGATGCCAAGACATAACATAAGACACAGGAGAAAGAGAAGACTAAAAACTCTTTACATAGGGGAACATTTAGAAATCCATTAGTAACTAAATGGCACTTCCCTTGCACTCCCTCTTCCCCTGCCTGATCTCTCTCTCTCTCTCTCTCTCTCACACACACACACACACCCATCTTGGCATTACAGTATTGCCTGGAATACCAAAATCAAACTGAGCCGAGTGGGAAGGGTGCTTCGAAATTATTTGTCTTGTTGGGAAATACCAATTTCACCAAAGGGTGAAAGAAATAAATACGTCTCACCCTTGATTGCCCCTTTTTATTTTGACTGTTCATTGGATAGGGGGATTTTTTCCCCTCTTCTTTCCTCCCCGTATTTACAAAAGCCCAGTTACTCACCTGAGGATCATGGTTATTTCAAACCTGGGACCCAGTAAAGAAACAGGCTTCTGTGCATAGACTAAGAAGCTCAGAACAGCAGGTGGTAAAGCTCCACCCATTGCCCATCAGTAAGAGGATAATGTTAAAATTCCTCAGGTTGAACTTGAAGCACCTTCCTGGTTGCGTCCCAGCCTAAGTTGGGTCCCAGCTATTAGAATGGAAGCTTCCAAGGCAGATTCCTTTGTCCACATTGTTCATTACAGAAGGACGTTTTGTGTCTGTCATTTTGAACCTCAGAACATAGTGAACCAAGAGTGGTCTGATGTATTTGAAAAGTTACCTATTAATATGACAGAACAGTGATAGCCTCTTTCTCCACGTCCATGGAGGCTTTTCCCTTTAATTGGCCAAATGAAGATTGCCACACAAAATATTTTCTTGTTAAAAAAAAAAAAATTTTCTTATTAAAAAATTCTCAACACTGCTATAATTTGGACTTAAATGATTGTATTATAAAGTCCTGAGGATTAAAACATAACAATAACGGTGTTCTTTTTTGTTTATTGGTGTATCCCAACAAGACAAATAATTGGCATTTAATAGATGTTTAAGGAATGAGTAAATGAACATTAGTTCTCATGTTTCTCACTATTCCCATTTTCTCCCACACAGATTGTGGGGCCAGCAGGCAGAGTAAATGAGTGAAGTCAGCGAGTCCAGATTTATGCATTTTGTTTGTGGTGGGAACTGTGTTGAACTGGAAAACACATGTCCCAGTTACAATGGGCAGCTCTTGCCTATTGTTGCCACATAGGAGTATTGAACTGGGTCTGTCAGATACTCTTATTTTCAAGA
Source organism: Nasua narica (assembly GCA_028533885.1). NCBI lineage: Eukaryota > Metazoa > Chordata > Mammalia > Carnivora > Procyonidae > Nasua > Nasua narica. Next base: position 12,264,434 of record CM052813.1, read on the forward strand.
GAAGCCGAAAATCCTTATTAGTACATAAACTCTTCAGATTTTCAAATAATGGCTCAAACATTTAAAGGTATTCTGTGCAGTATTAAAGTTAATTCTAAATAAACAGAGAGCTATACCATGTTCATGAATTAGAAGACTCGGTATTATAAAGGTGCAAATTCTCCCCCAAAGTTAACCTGATGATTCAATACTATTTCAAATTTTATTTTGTATAGGTGAGAATGAGTCAATTCTAAAATATAAAGGACTAAGAACAGAGAAAGCAATCATGGGGCGCCTGGGTGGCTCAGTGGGTTGAAGTCTCTGCCTTCAGCTCAGGCCCTGGTCTCAGGGTCCTGGGATTGAGCCCTGCATCTGGCTCTCTGCTCAGTGGGGTGTCTGCTTCTGCCTGCCTCTCTGCTTACTTGTGATCTCTCTCTGTGTCAAATAAATAAAATCTTTTTAAAAAAAAAGAAAGCAATCATGAGGAACAAGAACAAAGTTGAAGGACTTACTACCAGATATAAAGTATATAAAGATACACAAATAGAACAGAGTCCAAAAGCAAAAAACACATAGATTTTTCACTTGATTTATGACAAAGGTGACATTGTAGTACAGCGAGTCAAGATAATCTCTAAAATAATCAGTCTGGAAAACTTGGATGTTTTTTATGGAAAAGCTAAATCTTGATCTCCACCATACACAATATAGAAAAATCACCTCCAAATGGATTGTATATATAATGTGAAACATAAAACAGTAACTCTAAGGAAGAGATTGTAGAAGACTATTTTCATGGCATTGGGATAGGCAAAGATCTCTTAAACAGGATACAACAAATACTAGCAATAGGTTAAAAGTCAGAATTTCTGTTTATTAAAAGATACCAATAAAAGAGTGAAAAGCGTTGTTATATAAAATACACATTTTTGGGATGCCTGGGTGGCTCAGTTGGTTGGGCAGCTGCCTTCGGTTCAGGTCATGATTCCAGCGTCTTGGGATCTAGTCCCACATCGGGCTCCTTGCTCAGCGGGGAGCCTGCTCCTCTCTCTGCCTCTGCCTGCCTCTCTGCCTGCTTGTGTTCTCTCTCTGTTAAAATAAATAAATAAAATCTTTAAAAAAATAAAA
>CM052813.1:12266043-12304673 GCA_028533885.1 Nasua narica
TTTTTTTTTTTTTCTCTAGAAATGTTATTAGTCCCTGAAATTCAAAAGATTCAGGTCCATTCAACCAGGTTATATGGGTCTCCAAGAGCATGGCCCACACCTTATATTTCTTTTAAGTATATAATGATATATGAATAGCTACTCTAATGCAGTATGTGTTTCTGTTTATAGTCTCAATTTATTCTATGCCTGTTGGCAGGCCTCTATGTTGAAATACAATGACATATATTTCTGTATATATTTTCTCTTAATGCCATGTCGTAAATGCTAACCAAACATCAGCCTTCTCAAAATTTAAAACTTCTATTGTAAATTCTGTCTGTTTTTCAAAAACACTTTCCTCAACAAACGATCAGGAGGAAAGCTCTAAGAATAACAGCAAAAAGGCAAACTGGGGAAAAATTCCCCCCTGAGGTTCAGGCAATCTGCTGTCTTTAGGTATAATTAACTTTGGGATGAGAAGATGTTAGGAAAATGCAGAATGAAGGACAGACACCACTCAGCAAATACTACTCCGGCCGAGTTTAATTAGCAGCGATCTTAATGACACTAAGGTGATTGTTCGTTAAACAGAGCCGTCACCGACAAGTGGCTGGGGTGGGGGAGGTGGCCCTAACTGTCCGAAAGACCAGCATTATGACTTCAAGACAACAGGACAGAAACTAAGGAAGGTACTTCATCAATCTTGAAACTGTTCCAGGTAAAATTTGGAGCTATGGGGTTACAAAGGAGGGAACTGAGAGAAGGAATCAGGATGGGAAGTACCTTTGGGGTGAAAGAGGATATTCCTTCTTTTTTCCACCCTTATAATCCTCAATTAGAAATGCCTGCTTCCCACATGCAACTTACAGCTAAGAATCTATGGGGCTATATTTTTTTTTCAAGGCTAAAGTAAAGGAGTAAATTTAATTTCTTGGGGAGATTTCAATTTAAACCACAAATATTAACCACAGGATGACCTAATGGGCACATTAGACACAATTTAGTTGTCTAATAATACTCCAAATGGCAGAATCGTGTCATCCTTATTTGAATCACAGAGCTTTTCTTTTAAATTTCCTTTATAAGAAATTTAAATTTCCCAAGTAGGGTGGTGGGGAGCACAAGGACACACTTTTGGAAATTTTATTAGGGTGGCATAGAGGCACAGGTGCATAGCATAATTATTCCATCTACACTCAATTTCGTTGCCAAGTGGGACCAGTTGGTGCTTCTAAGGATTCCACTTGACTGACAGATCACAGAAACTTGAGCATTGAGGCATGAGGCATGATACAGCAACTGCTCACGTTTCCAAAATTTGAAGGAAGCCCTAATTTTCAGGCGAGGGAGAATGATTGAATTAACATTATCAGGGAGGTGTCCACCCTCTAATAAAATTGCTGCCCAGGCTCCTCAGTTGACCTTCAATCTCAGATCTATGGCATGACCTGTAGTCATTATCATTCCATCATAGGCTTTACCCATATTTTGATTGAAGAATAAGGAATTAGAGAGAGCCTATTATGGCAACTCTGGCAGTAATTCGCTATTAAAATCTGCATTTCAAGAAGAAGAAATAACACTGCTACCTATCAAAATTATTCCCATTTATCTGATGCATACATATGGTGCATGACATGGATTTTGAGCAAATGCATCTTTGTTTATGGTTCCTGCTTTCCCTGGATTCTTTGTTAGTAGAGGGTAATCTTCAACTGATCCCAGGCGAAGACCTGAGCTACTCTAATGTCTTTTCTGTTGAGGAAGGTAAACAATGGCCCTATGGTCATTTTAAGTCATAAACATAGCTTTAATTTACTCTTGACAATGTCCAGGGCCATGCGAAGTCAAAACTCCAAATGTAATTTAACATCAAATCTCTCCTGCCTCAAAAAAAAAAAAAAAAAAAAAAATCTCTCCTGCCTCAAATCTGAAATCTTAAAATCTCTCCTGCTTCAGCCTGAAGTCTCTAGTAGGAGTGGGAGCAAGTTTGTCTCCTCTTCTTCCTTCATGTTCTCTGCTCACCTCCTCCCTAGGGTCAAATGTAGCGTGGGAGAAGGGAGACAGAAACGCATAAGACCATTGTCTACTTGGCTAGGTGGCTTTGGCTATCTGATATGGCAGATGGTAAAAGCAGCCTTTTTTGGAAATCTTGGCTGGCAGGGACTTAAGATAAAAATGGATTCTTTCTCCTGTGTGACTGTCTCATGAACTCTCCTTTGCTGGGCTCCTCTCTTCTGTAGTTGAATTACCTCCATAGATTCATCTGTATTCCAAGTGTTCACTAGCAGCCCTTGATCAGTCCTTAGATATGGAGTACACATCCAGCCTTCTTCCACTAAAGTCACCTCATACCTCCACGTGGCCCAACTCAGCAGGATACAGAAGTAACAGAGGCCATTCTCTCCTGAGTAGTTCATTCTGGCCAACAGGAAACATCTATATCTCTTGCTTAGGCAAACTCTGAGTGGATAATGCAATCCCAGCACAGGAGCTCCCTATTAGATTCACCACCGAAACAATTAATTAGGTCCTCTCCTACTTCTACGTTTCCCAAGGACCATCCACACTTAGTTACCTCTAGTGTGGGTCAGGCAAGAGTCTTCTGCTGCTCCCAACCATTGGAAAATGTATTTTGAACTATGCTTCTCTCCCTAGGACTTGAGGCATGAGGGGGATGGAAGAGATTGACAGGTGGGAAGGGAAGATTCCTTTCTGTATCATCCATCTTCTTGAGACATTCAATTGCCATGCAATAGGTTCTTGAGAGGGCCATTTCTCCCTAGAACCCTATTTGGAGTGGGGTGTGTCTCATTTTTGACCAGGGTTGATTGTATTAGAGTCCTAAGAACCCACTTCTACCATCTTGTTACTTGTGTTTAGTTTGCAAAGTGTGGAATCTTATTGTTTCAGTTGTTTCTCATGGTAGCAAGAACAAGCCCCATGCCAACCCCTTTTTGCTGGTGAAAAACAGAGTTTGGAAAGAGTAAGTGACATGCCCCAGTTCACATGGCTTTCACTGACACTATTTATTTGTTTGAATGCTCCCTGGGCTAAACTCCTCAAGGGATCCTGTCTTCATGTTTGTATCATTGGCACCAAGGGCGTAGTAGGCAATAAATAAATATTTGTCTGTGGAATTAATACATCTAGGACTGCTAATGCCCAGTGAAGGGGTTCAGAACATGCCACCCCGAAGACACCACTTTGACAAATTGATCATTTTGAGGTAAAAGCGCTTGAGAAAGAGCAGTTGCAGAAAGTGCTCGCTGATCTCCCCCTTTCTACCTAAAAGCTGATTACAAAATGTGTCCTATGAGAAAAGTGCCCTCCCTGTACCAGGAAGAACATTCTTATCACCAGACAGTCAACACTGAAGTGGATCTGTACAAAGATACCTACTAAAATTACCCCCATCTTCCATTAGTCCCCCCATCTATTTCCCAGTTGCTGTCCCACAAACTACTTACTGCCTCAGCCAAAGTCCCTTTGTCTTGTCACATCCTCACACTTTATTGTTCTTTATTTCAAAAGATAGGTAAGCTTTTGGGCCTATGGCATCTTCGAGTCTTCTTGTTCTTTTTAATGACTCCTGTGTAAACATGAAAATACTGAACAGAATTTGCACATTTTTCTCCCATTAAACTGTCTTATGTCAGTTTAATTCTTAGGCCCAGCCATGGAACCTAAGAGGATAGAAGGAAATTTTTCCTCCTCTGCACTAGGCAAGTCCTTTTCCTTTTGTACACCAACTTGCCCCCATGCAGGCCATGTGATTCCTACGTCCAAGTCCACTCAGCCCCTGAGATCCCCCAACAATCAGTTCAATCCAGTTCAACTTAGGGGCAACCCCAGGATGAATGGGTTTAGATTTGGTAAATCAAAGATGTTCATAGCTCGGTGAGGGTTATGGTCCATTCTACCCTTGTAAATATTTATTATATACTTTATTTTATAAATCCATACAAAAACATATATATTTTATTTTATAAACATAAATGCTAGAAATGTGGATTTTATTTATTTTTATATAACTACCTATTTTTTTGTTTTTTTGAATTTTATTTATTTTTAAAGATTTATTTATTTGAGAGAGAGAGCATGAGCAGGAGGGGCAGAGGGAGAGGGAGAGAGAATCTTAAGCAGATTCCCCAGTGAGCACAGAGCTCAGATGGGGCTCGATGCAGGGCCCAATCCCATGACCCTGAGGTTAGGACCTGAGCTGAAACCAAGAGTTGGACGCTCAACCAACTCTGCCACCCAGGCACCCCTGGATTTATTTTAAATATGAATTTTCTCCATTTGAAAGCACCATGTCAGCCAAACAACATACCTGTGGGTTGCCAGGATCCACCTTTGCTCTAAAGTGATTCTGGGGAAAAAAAAAAATTGATTCTGGAGCTATTTTCTTTTTCCTTATTTTACATCAACCTTTTCCTTTCTTGAGACATGGCTCAAGACTGGAAGGGACTCTGGAGATAGGGACCTCAGGTAAGGACTTTGGCTCAGCTTACCCCCTTCCACCTGTTTTCATCAAAAAGAGAGAGAGATCTCATTTCACAATCCTCAGGGAACAGGAGAACTTGTGTTTACAACTATGTTTCACTTTTATTCGACTGGAGAATGAAATTCTTCCTTTATGCAATGCTGCAAAGGGCTTCCCATCACAGTCTTACATGTATCATATATATATATATATATATAACATATATGATACTATATATTATGTATATATAAAAATTGTTCATGCATATATTACTCTTGTTCATGCAAATATGAAATTTACTTGTGCTCTGAGTGAGCAAGTTCCAGCTGGTGGTCATGTTCATGGCCATTAAATAATGGCATTTTATAAGCCATGCTGAGAAGCAGTTGATAACAGATTATTTCTGGAAGGGCCATCTTGCCTCTGCTTTAGATTCCTAGTCCCACGCTGAACTCATGGATGTCAGGAGCTCTGACCCAGTGTTTGTCTGCTAAGGATTGTGTGATTCTTCCCCTCACCCAGTTGCTTGTGGTAGAGCTGTCTTGGGTCTGGATGCAAATATTCAGTCCCTCGAGTATTATAACCTAAGCATAATCTTTTAGCTTGCTTGAGGGGAGGTATAGATTTTCTGGAGCACTGAGCAATAAATTGCTTGTCTGTTTTTTAATTATCTGGGCTACAGCTTTGAGACTCCAGGAACTTCGATATCAGATATTAACAATAAACAAATTTGCAAGGCTGGTTTTTTTTTTTTTTGGTGGCATTATGGTTATTACAACATGCTTCATTTGATAAATATGTCAGTGCATGTCGCTGATGTTGCATGAATATATGCACACATACATATCTTTTTATTGTAAATAAAAGACATGGCATTTTAAAAGATCAACGCTAACTGGCTAATGTATTCCATAGACTGTGAAGAAATGAAGCTTTCATTAACTGCTTGCATTTATGATTCAGTTGGCGCAGAGAGGTTTTCATTTCTGACCTAGATACTTCAAGTAGCTTGCTTCTGGGAAAAATAATAGGTAGTTAAGCAACAACAACAACAAAGACCCATGCCCTAATTAAAATCCCTAAAATGTTTCGTTGCTTTATCCATTGTCTTGAAACTGTATCACTAGGTTAAGAAAATGGTTTTCTGGGTTAAACCAGAATTTAATCGCTAGTTAGGAAATGTCAGGTGTACATGTGTTGCATTTTGCATCAGCCAGAGAGTTTTAGGTTTTATTGCAATCTTACTAAATTGGAGACCCCAAGGTTTTGGTCTCTGAAGAATGTGGCATTCGAGAAGCACAGTTCAGTAGACAATCTCATCTCTTCCCCCCAAATCAAAAAGGAAATCTCTTCTTTGCTTGTATCTCTTGAAGGACATTCCAGGAATCCAAGTCATAGGCATCATGCATCCTTTTCTCTCCTTTCTTCAATTCTTCCATATTTCATTACTTATGACTAACTGCTCCCTTCTCCTTCCCCCCCCCCCCCACTTAGGTTCTCTCCCCATCTGCGGGGCTTGTATTCGGTTTTCCCTCCTGCTCTCTCCCAACTTCTGTAATTGTGATCCACCTTCTCCTTTTCCACAGATTCTTTCCCTCCTTTCCTATCAGTCCGGAAGTTGGATGGGAACCGGGAGGGATGCATAGGTCTGGTAACTACTTAAAGTTGGCCTTGGGGGGATTATGTAAATATCCCTCCTTTGATCATTTTTATCTTGTTGCATATGGCACTAAAGAGTTTACAGTCTGGCTTGTTTCGACAACGTTGAACAAAATACGAAGAAATTGGTATATAATTGTTCATAACCGAATGTTCTGGAGAGAATGAGATTGGGCTCTTTAATCACTAAGACGGTGTTATTCCCTGAAGTGTTCTTGGGACTATGAGACTACTCCCTTCTGTTCCTATTAGGGTAACAAGGGAGTCTAGGCTTGGTGTCTCCCTATGTGGTCAACCTTTCAGAATGGCAAGAGAAGGATTTATTAGAGGTGCTTAAAGTAGTGCTTAGCCTTCAAACTACTCCGCGGTCTGGCCCCAGTTTCGATTTCCTAGCCATGTTTGCGTGCACAGTACATTACTTATATCTCTATTAATAGAGCAAATTGTCTGGAATTATGGCTATTCGTGTCCACACAGCCTGCTTTAATGGGTGATCGGCTCGGCAGCATCTTACGCATGGTGGGGGCCGAATAAGTGATGGTTGGGCTGACTCGAGCCAGGCACTGGGCTATATACACTCTCCAGCTCCGGGGCAGGTTTGCGCTGTGACCTTGTTTTGTTCAATGGCTAGCAGAGTAGCTGGACATGGTACATGTTTCTGGAAGAGAGATGGAGTGGCGGTGGGGCTAACATCATCAGAGTCTGGGCGTCTTCTTTCTACCAAACTCAGCTAATAGCTTCTGACCAAAGATGATGTGAAAGACACTGAGTGAGGCACCCCGAGAGACACACACTTAAAAATGACTCAGCGTTCATCTTTGGGAATCTTACTGTCTTTGCACAAACACTATCGATCACACAGAACAGAAGGTGAAACAGAGAAAACCCATTATTTGCTGGCCTGTTAAAACATCTGTGGAGTGTGAGTGCATATGTGTATTTGGCGTATCTTCTACCCGGGTTCACCTCTTAGTCCTTCCCTGGCAATATTTCTCACTTATTTTCTAGAGGTTACCATGAAATCTGTTTAAGTGCAGTGATACAATTAATGCTTGGAGGAAGTATCAAGGGTAACCCTTCCTTAAGCAATTATTACTGAGGAAACCAGACCGGCCATTCCAGTGACATCTAATAAACAACTGTTGCTGAGTCTTTGGTTCTGGACTGTTTTGTGTCCCTAAGTAGGATAACCCTCCGGTTGCTAACCATGGGCAGTTTCAAACTCCCCTTGGCCGGACGTTCTTGGTTTTCCTAATCTTCCTGGCCTAACTTCTCTATACTTTGGCATTTACTTTTGACCAAAATTCCTGTACCCTGAACTATTCTCCAATAGCACTACAGTGTATTTCATGAACTGACTCTGGCTGAGTTTGTCTGCCATCTTGGTTGAAACTTTGAGCTTCCTGGTACCATCTGTACACAGGAAATTGAAACTGGAAGGTACTTTATGGACTAGTTAGTAATAGGAAGAAAATGATGAGGATCCAAGGAGAATGATAGTAGTAGAGGGATTGTAGAGCTAGTAAAGTGCAGTAGTAATCAGAGGATTATGGGGTGAATGGTGTCTCCCCCCCAAACTTATATTTTGAAGGTCTAACTCCTACTACCTCAAAATGTGACTGGATTTAGAGTTAAGGCCTTTAAAGAGGTAATTATGTTAAAATGAGGCTGTTGAAGTAAGTCCTAATTTAGGCTGGCCAGTCTCCTTTTAATTGACATACAGAAATTTGAACATGCAGAGGGATACAAAGGATGTAAACATGGAGGAATGACCATGTGTGATGATTATTAACTTCATGTATTTACCTGGCTAGACCACAAGGAGTCCAGATACTTGGTCCAAATTATTCTGTATCTTTCTGTAAGAGTCTTTTTGAATGAGAGTTACATTTAAATCTTGGAATAAAGCAGATGGCTCTCCATGATGTGGGTGGGCCTCACCTAATCAGTTGAGAGCCTATACGGAACAAAGGTGGATGTCCCCCACACCAGAGGGAATGCTGCCAACAGACTGCCTGTGGACTTCATCTGCAACATTGACTCCAGTTTACCAGCAGACTACCTTTGGACTCAAAACTGTTTAAAGAATAAACAGTTTTGAGACTCTTTTCCTAAGTCTCCAGCCCACTGGCCTTCCCCATCAGATTTTAGACTTGCAAGAGCAGGGGGAAGAGCAGAGGGAGAAGGACAAGCAGATTCTGTACTGAGCATGGAGCCCTACATGGAGCTCAATCCCAGGACCCTGAGATCCTGACCTGAGCTGAAACCAAGAGTCAGACTGAGCCACCCTGGTGCCCCTTATTATTATTATTTTTTTTATCTTAAAGCAAACATATTTGGCTGAAAATTGTTTTATGGTAGAATGAAGAAAGGGGATGCCATGTGAGGGAACAATATAGAAATGCCTACCTGCTTGTAAAATCCAAACATACTGCTGGTCCTTTTTATCCCTTCACACACACACACACACACACACACACATTTATTACGAAGTTACAGTGATTGTTAAGCTAAAAATTCAGGTTCATCAACATATGCTATGGTTGAAAACAGGATCGCAGGGGTGCCTGGCTGTTTCAATTGGTGGAGCACGCAACTCTCGATCTCAGGGTTGTGATTTCGAGCCCCACATTGGGTGTAGAGATTACTTAAAAATAAAATCTTAAAAAAAAAAAAAAGGAAATAAGATTGCAAACAATCTCTCTCAGTGACTCTATTAAAGAATAAACTGTGTCAATGTACATGTTAAGGGAACAAGGAAGTTTTATTTAAAGTTCTGTTGTGACACATGATGCCTCGTTAATCACTTTAGATCAGAATGTCTGGTGGCTTACAGGTAGCTGTCAAAATGCTTAACAACAAAACCAAATATTTACCAGATGCTTAGTAAACTCAAGGCACTGTGCTAGTCTGCAACAATACAAAGGCAAACGTGGGTTAACCTATTCAGAGGCTTGCGTATTTGTGGAATTATAAGTGTATTTTTAATTATTCTTGGTACTAATACCATCAATAAAGCTAAGATTTTTTAACATGAACCATTATGGAATCTCAGAGAAATTTCTTGGCCTATGAATTTTTCCTGTTCTAAACATTAACCGCCACTTCTCTTTTGGTTGTGAGATATGTAGAGTATTTCGCATAAAGGCTGTGTGTAGTCTTCACAAAGATTTAAGTTTCACATTGGGCTCTTTGTTCAGCGGGGAGCTTGCTTCTCCCTCTGCCTGCTGCTCCCCCTGCTTGTGCGTGCGCTCTCTCTGTCTCTGTGACAAATAAATAAATAAAATCCTAAAAAAAAAATAATGTGCTAAAACAACACAGGCCCGGAAGGCAGGCAAGCCGGCCCTTCCACCCACTAGCTGGCTGGCTTTAGTCATCACCTGGCCTTGGGGAGGCTTGATTTTCTCCTGTTGTGTAACAGGAGTAGAGCAGTTTCTCTTCTACCTATCTCGTTGGGTTGTGTAAGGCTTAGACAGGAAATCTCTCAAGTCCCGCAGTACCACACAAATGTGACTCACGGCCGCGAAATGATGTCACCAGTTAGAGTAACTACACTGGAAAATTGTCAGATTTGTTGCTCTTACTCTCCAGAAGTCTGAGTAGACAGAGAGAGCATTCACCTGCGTTTTTTTTTCAGATGGTGGGGGGTGGGATAGAGCTAGAGGAGGAACGGAAATTCACTCTCTTATAACATTTAAAGCACACGAAAAATGCGGTGAACTGAAGGACTGACTACTTTTTTTTAATCCCATAGTTCATAACATGCTTGCAATGGATTTCTCCAAATTTTTCCCCAAAGCAAGTGAAGACACTGAATGATCCAACTGGATTTGAAAAGTCACCTCTAAAAAAATTTTTAAAAATGCATTAACGGCTGGTCCTTAGAAAGGAAATTTAATATAAAATAGACAATCAAAAACAAAACAAAACAAAACAGACAATCACTGTATATCTCCCTTCCCTTAAAACAGAGAGAAAGTGATCATTCCTTAACTTCAACCTTTAGAGTAACCTTAGCTGATTAGTAGCTTTGGAGAAAAACTGAATAAACTAAGATGTACTATACTCCTTCCTTTCTCCTACCATGAACTGAGGGTCTGAGTCATAAAATAGAGGCTTTAGCTGCTAGTTAGAATGTAAGACTTGTCATTTCTATGGAGGCAATTCTTTTTTTTTTTTTTAAGATTGTATTTATTTATTTGAGAGAGAGACACAGAGATAGTGACAGAGATAATGAGAGAGAGCACTAGTGGGGAGCGAGAAGGAGAAGCAGGCTTCCTGCCAAGCAAGGAACTTGACATGGGGCTCCATCCCAGGACCCCCAGGATCATGACCTGAGCCGAAGGCAGACGTTTAACCAACTGAGCCACTCAGGCACCCCTCTGTGGAAGCAATTCTTAAACATGATTTATAAAAAAACAAACAAACCTCTAGACATTTTTGAGGAGAGAGAGAGAGAGAGAGAGAGTGTGTGTGTGTGTGTGTGTGTGTGTGTGTGTGTGTGTGTATTCTTACGTGGGCTGAGACTGTGTTTTGGGTGATTTTTACTTTTAAAACATTTCAGTCTCAACCAAAGTTACCACTCTACTATTTTCTGGCCTTTCTAAGAGAGGTAAAACTAGAAAAACAAGTTATTTTTGTTTTTGTGTCCTGTCCTAGCCCCGGAGTCTTCTACTTCCTTGGTTAGTGGCTGGATTTTATTTACATGGCAAGGAAAAGTCAAACATTACAAAAATTTAATTAAAAGTTATTGGAGAAGATTTTTAAATTCTGAATTATAATGTAAATGTAGCTCTTTTGGTTCTTTTACTAACCATAGTCATCTGAAATACTTAACTTTCTGTGTGAGACCCTTAAGCTTTCCTATGCTAACCCCCATAAGAATCTTATTTCTTCTTCTGACTCCCCTCCCTCAAATAGTCTAAGAATCTCACTTAAAGGTGGAGATGGTGATGACTATGACAGTGTGAGGCTGACCATACTGCTGTTGCTTCTTACTGTTTAACATCATGGATGAAGATTGGTCCTGCCCAGTTTGGTAAACCCTACATCACTGCTGCAATGGGCTGGTTGGCTTTCATCTTTGACTGGACTTATCTTGGGGCCTTGGGTTAAAAATGGCTTCTGTTCCTAATTCCAGTGTGTGTGTGAGGGGGTTTCCCCATACCACCAAGTGATTCTCTGATATGAGCTGGGTGTCGTATAATTTCACTCAATTTTGACACTCTACCCAGAGAAAGCATCAGATTACACAGGTTAAGAGCTCAGTCCTCCACTCTGTTCCTCCTCCATTTTAGACACCAGATGCAAGTCCAAATTGTCCCCTGTTCTTCTATAGATCAGTTATTCCCACATTCCCCTCCTTGGGTTCCATTGATTTGTGAGAGCTACTGATGGGACTCAGAGAAACAATTTATTTACTAGATTACTGAGTTTTTGTTAAAGGCTGTGGGTCAGGAACATCCAGATGGAAGAAATGCATAGGACAAGGTATGGGGAGAGGGTGCAAATCTTCCATGTTCCCTCTGAAGGCACCACTCCCCAAATCTCCGAATGTTCACCACCCAGATAGCTCCCCTAGCACTGCCCTTTGAGTTTTTATGGAAGCTTCCTTCCTTACATAGGAATGCCTGGTTAAATCATTGGCCATTGGAGATTGATTAAATTTCCAATTCCTTCCAGTCCCATGGAGCTCAGGGGGGTGGGATTGAAATTTCCAACCCTTCAGTTACAGGGTTTGTTTCCCTGGTGACCAGACCCTATGGTTTTGGTGACCTGGGGGCATTCCAACAGTTGCCTCATTAACATAACAAAAGACACGAGGTCTCTCTCACCACTTGGGAAATTCCAAGGGCTTTAGAATTTCTGTGCTAGAAATGGGACAAATATTGAATATAGATTTATTATAAATCACCATATCACACAGAGGAACCGCAAATTTCACTTCATACTTTCATGCTCATTGACTGTTCTCCAAAGCACAACTGATGTATTCAGGTGCAGAGGTTGGGCTCAGATCCCTATGCAAATTAGGCCACCTCCATCCCAAGGAAAACTTCTGCTTATCAGGACTTGGGTAGATTTACCCAGCTACTGGAACAAAATCAAGTGCTGTATACTCTTCCCCTAGGACGATTCGTGGATACTTGCACTGCATGGTTTTTCACTTGGGAGGGTAACTTAAGGGTGTGACCTTGAAGGTCAAAGACGATCAAACAAAAAATTTTGGCCAGCTTTATGTCACATAACTGCAATATCTGGAAGCATTTAGAGTGGAAAGATAACTACATATGTACTTGGGGCAAGAGGCTTTCTATGGCTCTCATCTGCCGTTTTGGTCTGACCTATAATGTCAAAGTGTAACCTTACAAAATAAATGATTCAATCACTGGAGATACCCAGACTGTCTAACAAATAATATTTTAGATCCATTTTCTAGGAAATTGCTTTAGTGCTTTTTCCATATTCAGTCATCTGAAATATGTGACCTTTGTCCAATACTTTGTTCAGAGACGAACCACCGTGACATTGGGAGACCAGAGGATTCAAAGCAGAGTAGTCAATTGCCTCTCCCTAATTTGGGAACTGCACACATTCTGCTCTTTCTGACCTATGGAGTTATGAAAATTCAGCAAACTATTTTTAGCTTCAACAAAATCTTATTGGTGTAACCGACATTAAAAGTGGCTCTTGAATTTAAAACCTGGGTTTATGCAGTATGTTGCATCATCATCAAAACTGACCTGTGGCCAAGCTACAGAAGGAAATTACTCAAACCAAAGCCGACCATCAGAAAAAGGAAGGTTCCTGCCATAACTATATTATGTGGATAGTATTTGCCAAGTCAAAGAGAGTTGTGTTTCACTGCATAAAGAAAAACAAATGTGTTTCCTACCATTTAATTTTTCAATGACTATCCAGTTGAACTTCTAGCCATTTTTTATGGTCATCATTTTCAGCAATACTCACTCTAGCAGTTTGAATTGAGTGAACTTGGATTTCCCCAAAGCTTCAAATGCCAATAACTAAAGTATTTCTTACAACGATAGTTGCGTCATGAAGGAGTCATCTCTGATTCAAACCTGAGTTTTGGGTACTTTGGTGACGTGAAGTTAGGTGACACTCCTGTTCCTCTTCCCTCGGCGTCTGTCTTTGCAATTACTGATCCCCAAAGGGTGTTGAGAAACTTCCCGAGAGAAAAAAACAAACAAGCGTTTCACCGTTGGAGGTCAGATTTCACAGGTCTGGTGGATTTGGGGTTGGAAGTTGTAATGCGCAAGTATTGGAGATGGGCCACAAGGTGACAAGTTTTATGAAAAGAGGTGGAGTCCTTGATAAGAAATGCAGAGGAAGGAAAATGTTCTGAAAAAGTCAAACTCAGGTGCAGACCAAAGGTTGGAAGTTTCACGAGAGGAAAAGGGATATTAAAGTGTAGCGACTGATTCTAGAAATCAGTTCTAGTGAAAACCACCCTGTGTGTCAGTCGAAGAAGAAGAAGAAAAGAAAAAACTGCTGCTTCACCATCCTTGTAACCCGGAGCCCGAAGTCCCTGTTGCTCTTCACCTCTGCCCACTGCCACCCCTTATTTCTGAGGTTCCCCAAGGGGAGCATCACAAACATGGCATATTATCCCCCCAGCCACTCTCTTTCTGGCTGAGGACAATCTTAGAGTGACACCAAACAGTGGAAGGAGCACAATCTGCAGAAATCCAGGTGCGGCCAACAGTGCCGCCAAAGTGGGGATCTGTGTGCAACGACCGGGAATGATTTCTAAGACCTTCCTGAGTGATTCTGACATCAGGGGCAACGGGGGAAGGAAGGAACACTCTGAAAGGGTCTGAAATTTCTTCCCCAGCACCCTGAGTCTAACTGACGATGTGAATTTCTTTGTAGCCAAGGCTAGAAAGGTCAAGAGACATTTGGATCAATGTTATTTATTACCATTTTATTGGTAGTTTTATACAATCTTTGAAGGGCAGGTCTTGATAACCGAGACCTCACTCAAATTTAACCTCAGCTCATGCCTCCATTCCAAATTATGCAGTAGCATGCGTTCAACACACACACACACACACACACACTGATTCTATAACTTTTGGACAGTTCTCTTCTTAAGTGAAATGAGGTATTTCCACGGACTGTGTCCTTTTGCTATCATGGTGGTGTACAATGAAGCCAGGCGAATACTTATAAGAGAGATCATACCTGGTAGAAGAGCAAGGAGTTTTAAAGTGAGGCAAGATACAATGTAAGGAAAATATATATAGATATTGTAAGGAGATCATTTTAAATAAAAATCATAGCTATTAATATTTAGTTATTAAATACATATGTCAAATTAGGATTCCACAGCAATGCAATAGTTAACATTTATCAAACACCTACCTTATGCCTGAAACTGCCAGGGCCCAAGATACAAAGATATTTAAGACACAGCCTCTGCAGGAAAAGATTTCCCAACTTAAAAGGAAACAAATAGCTACAATAAATAACATTATAGCAGGGCACCTGCCTGGCTCAGTTGGTAGAGCATGCAACTCTTAATTTCAGGGTCCTGAGTTTGAGCCCCACACTGGGGATAGAGATTGCATTTAAAAACCAATAAAATCTAAAATAATAATAATAATGTAATAGCAATACTGTGTGATACTGAGGAAAGAGGGAGTAACTGCATTTAGTAAAGTGGTTTGGGGGACGCCTGGGTGGCCCAGTCCGTAAAGCTTCTGCCTTCTGCTCAGGTCGTGATCTCAAGATCCTGGGATTGAGCCCCACCCAGGATCCTGGGATCAAGGCCCTCGTTAGGCTCTCTGCTCAGCAGAGATTCTGCCTCTCCCCTTCCTTCTGCCCCTGCTTGTGCTCTCTCTCTGTCAAATAAATAAATAAGATCTTTAAAAAAAAAAAGGAAAGTGGTTTGGGATAGCTTCTCAAAGAAGGGCTCTCTTGGCCTGGATTTGGAAGGTGAGTCGGGTAAGGAAGGAAGAACATCTCAGTGTGTTAAAGCAAGGATGTCTAGACAGATTTCTTTATTTGCCGGATGGAAGTCTTGCAGTTTTTCCCATGGGGTATTCAGAGAACCCCAGTGGCTAGGATGACAAGAATTTAGGGAGTGTTTTGGGGAGTGCCAAGGGTTAAACTTAGAGAGGTGAGTTTCAGTCACATCACTGACAACTGGCTGGACTTTATATTGTGGATGATGGGTACCTGGGAGGTGTTTAAGTAAAGAATGACATATTCAGATTCATGAATTAAAAAATTAAAAATAGCACTAACCAAGCATCTTTATAAGTGACTGCTCTTTCCCATGTTGGTCCCACTTCTTTGAGGAGCCCTTTCTCATATGCTCATTTGTATGGTACATGACCATCTGTTCTAAGATTTGTCATCATCTTAGCCCTTTGCTGTCATAAGGTGTTGATTGTTGAAAAATAGATTTCATTTCATGAATCCATTTTTTTTATCATATTGCTCTAATGATTTGTGCTGGGATAAAAATGTTTTGAAGTTGAGAAACTACACATAGATTCTCATTTCTAAGACCATTTTTGTGTGTGTGTGTGTGTGTGTGTGACAGTGGGTACGTGTCTTGCCAGTAAAATTAAGTGGTTCATTATTCGTGTGGTAAATGCGATCTCTTGGTTTGTCGAATACAGTGAGGACTCTTTGGAGAGGAAGAGTTTTAGAGCTTTCCTGTATAGGAGGAAGCTTCTAGATCTGAGTGAGTTTACTGTGACATGTGGGAATCCATAGCCCATTTTGGTTTTAGTATATTTTTAAACATACTAAATTCAGAAAACAATGTTAAAGACTATGTTTTTGGGGAAGACACAGCTTGCTTTATATTTAAAACACTGAATAGCAGAAATAAATGGGCACTTGCTGTAAATTAGCCTAGAATCACAAATTCCTAAGCTAATTTAGAACGTTTCTGATTTAGAGAAAAGTAAGCTTATAATATATGGGTTACATTCACTAGCATTTTTTATCCTGACCACAGTTTGAATAGTTATGTAGGAATTTTTGCCAACATTATGAACAAATCAAGCCTTCAGAATACATCATGGGCAGTTAATATCCACTATTATAAATAAGAGATACATATTTTCCTAACACTCTTTATTAGTAATGGCAGTCCTCTCCATAATCAGACCCCTCAGTGCCTCTAGAACTCGTTTGATTGCACATTTAGTTCAACAAACATTCACTGAGCACCTGCCCTGTGCAAGGCACCAAGACATATGCAAAGAGCTCATGAGTCAGCCCTGGTGGTGTTATCCTGACTATATAGGTTTTAGTTGCTTAATACGTGAGTCCGGAGTCTTTCCTTATCAGAAAAAAAAGCCCATTTCTTTTTCTCCTCCTCTTCCTTCCTTTTCTCCCCTGCACCATCTTTTAACAAATTCTAGTATACGAAATTCTTTTTTTTTTTCTAGTATACGAAATTCTAATCCCATATCAGCAAATTGCAAATCATTTTAACACCGAGAAACCAGAAGTGACTAGAGGAAGGAACAGGGCTGTGAGGAGAGATGAGTGGTAGTCCAGTTCCATGGCCAAGAACTTCGGCTCAGGTTCATGCTGGCTCAGACTCGGGTTCAAATTCTACCCTTATGTATTGGCTTCATCAGCACATATGCAAATCCTCCCCTTATCACTCACTGGTTGTGTGACTTTGGATGAGGTTCTAAACCTCTAGAAACCTCCATCTCCTTAGCCATACATAATGAGATAAGGATATTACTAACGTCCATCTCATAAAGTGATTTTAAGTGTTACATGAAATAATGCATATAAAAGTTAACACATGATTATCACATGATCAGTGCTGGCGATTGCTAAATAAAGAAATGAATGTAGAAGGATATCTTTTTAGTAAAACTTGGGAAGAGGTCAAGAAAGCTGATGAAGCAAGTCTTGCCTTCACACCACATTAATTTCTTTCTTAAGATGGTGAGAACTCAGTTGTATTTCAGAAGGTCCTTTGGCCAGAATAACTTCTGGAAAAAGCCCAAGACTATTAACATGTATATCAGAAAGAAGGTTTAAAAAATAAACTCCTTATTGTGCAAAAATAGGCCAGTGTATGGAGTGCCTTTTAAGCATCTACTCTTAAATCTTACAATCCCTGAAATCACAGTATAAACTGAGATGATAGGAGTTAAAACTCTAAGTCGTGAAAATCAGAAAGGACCAGACACATTGAAACAATGTCACTTATCAGCGTGCAAGCTATTTGCAATAAAGCCAATCTTACAGCAATCTTATAATCATAATCTTGTAGTTTATGTAGTCTAAATTTAAAATTGTAGTTTATATTTTTCTTATTGATACTTAGAGAAAATGGTCCTCTGGAAAGCTCAGAGCGAGTAAGAAAATGAAAAAGGGTAATTATTTATATAGTATTCAGTCATATTAATCCAAGATCCTAAATAGCATCAATAATTTCATTTCATGTGCCTATTTTAGTAATGATTTTAAAAAAGCCTATGAGAGCTTTCTTAGAGTTATGCATTAGCTCATGTTCCTTGTAGATACATTTTTTCATTAAGTCCTCAATTTTCTCCTTTTACTACATTCTTTTGTGAAGGAAGCGTCAAGAAATTAATTCTTGTCAGATGTGGAAGAAGACCCTCTGCTTTCTATAGGAGGTCCTATTAAGTGTATTTGAGTACATTTCCCAAATATTCAGTAGGCAAGCATGGCCTCACCATGAATATACATGAATGCCCTGTGATCCCGTGAAAACCACACCTACGTGCTCGTAATGGCTGACGTAATAGACAGGAGATAAAGAAGCTGTGTACCAAACAAACAAACAATGGATGCACTTCCGTGTTTATTTCATCTGCATGAAATTGATCTTAGCATATCTATGACATACAGCTTGAACATGTCAACTCTTCTGAACTTAATAGTGTGCATAATATATACATTATAAAAAGCACTTATTTCAGATCAAAGGCTAAACGTTTTAAGATGCACAAAAATGGTTCACCTGGTGTAGGAAGTCTTAGAAGTGATTGAAGACATGCCAAAGAAAGACTGGACGAGAGAGCAAACAGCCTAGGAGAAACCAGAATTACAAAATGACACAGACAAAGGACACAGAAGAAAGAGAAGATTGATTGAGAATGGGGGTGGGGGGGAGGAAACAAACAACCCAGGAATTATTAAGCAGAAGCATCAGATTCAAGTAACCAAAAGCTATAATCCAAGTCCAAGTTGACAGCATTGCAAATATGTTATTATGCCTGTGACAGGGGTAAGTCTAGATATTAGGGCCCTGAGCTGAACACATAAACAAATACAATATTTTATTTCTACTTGTAAAGATCTTCGAGAATGTTATGTTAGTTCTGATATATTTCCAATAAACAATTATGTTCCCCCAGGGCACTGGGTGTAATGGGTGTGGTTCTGACGATTAACTTGCCTTTGAAAACTGAGCCCTTCCTTCGTTATAGGAATAGATTGGAATGTGTTTCTCTGCTCCTGCTTGCAGAAACCTACAAGGTGTTTTCTTTGTGAACACTAGGAATTTATTGTTTCGGCCAAGTGAAGAACCTACATTTTCAGGCAAGGGAATGAGTTTCAGGGAATTTCAGGCAGGAAATACCTGGCTGATTAGCCCAAAGCAGTGGTCGTCAAAGTCTGGTCAGAAGGCCAGCAGCAGCAGCAACAGCCTTATCTGAGAACCTGCTAGATACACAAGTCCTGGGGCTCCACCCAGGTCCTACTGAATTACAAACTCTGAGGGGTGGTGCCCAGCCAGAGTCTTCTGAATCACTGTCCGTGGGTGGCATTTAGAACTCTGCTGGTCAGGTGTCAGATAAGGAAAGACCACACGATCACAGATGGGTGGCATATTTAAAGCACTTTATGAAACGTGTGAAGACCTAAATCAAAGGCCTCCTCCTCTATGAAGCATTCCATGATGCATTCATGAAAATGAAACTGTATTTCCTGTATTCTCCTGCTCCTGAAATTTCCCCGGGGGGCGTGGTGGGGGGGAGAGGCTTCGTTCCTTATTCATCAGTGTTTTTTTCTACAGTGTCCAGCATGCCATGTGGTAACTGATCCGTTTAAATATGAAAATTAGGGGCGCCTGGGTGGCTCAGTTGGTTGGGCAACTGCCTTCGGCTCAGGTCATGATCCCGGCGACCCGGGATCGAGTCCCATATCGGGCTCCCGGCTCTGTGGGGAGTCCGCTTCTCCCTCTGACCTTCTTCTCCCCTCTCATGCTTTCTCTCTCTCTCTATCTCAAATAAATAAAATCTTAAAAAAAATAAATAAATAAATATGAAAATTAAATCGAACAAATGCCTACAATAAATACATGTGCAACAGTGGATTGCACTACATGCTAATTCCTGCTTTGCAGAGGCATTCAAACTTGAGAGAGGAAAGAGAGTACAGATGTATAAAAGGGAGACGGGGTGATGTTGGAGAGAGCTGGATGGGAGGAAGCGTCAGGGAAAGATTGGGAGTGTCACCCATCTTTATCTTGAGTGTGGATTTTCCTGTAACTTGAGGTACATACTCAGTTATTAGTTATCACAGAACTGTAGGAAGATTGTTTTTCAGTGACATTTTCAAGATGAATTTTATTTAATTTTACAATGGTTTGGATTCCCTGCTAAGCACTGGACACTATTCTTGCAGCTAATGGAAGAGGCCTCAAAAAAATGCACTGCTTTAAAGGAATTTAGAGTCTAGGGCAGTTTCTCAAACTTCTGTACAACTGGCATTTGGGGCTGGATAGTCCTTTGTTGTGGGGATTGTCCTGTGCATTGTAGGACGGTCCCTGGGCTCTACCCAGTAGATGCCAATAGCACCATCTTCTTTTCTGCTCTCCCTCGCCCCCGCCCCCCGCCAAGTTGTGACAATGCAAAATGTTACCCGACACTGTCAAATGCCCCGAGGGACAAAACCTACTCCAGTTGGAACCACTGTGCTTGTAGAAGAAGGAGACAAAATACAAGTTTTTCGTACACGGTGATAAGTGCTGTGACACCCCAGGGCTGACAGATTGCCGGGTAAGGGCACCTCATGGAGACCGGGGGGAGGGGGAGTGGCATGAGTGTGGTGGAGAGAGAAATTAGGAGACTCTGGGCAGGAGAAGAAGTGGAGTGGCATCTTGAATACTGAGCAGTCAACCGCCTGTGGGAGACACGGAAGAGAAGGGAAGAGGAGGAGGAAGGAAGGAGGGAGGAGTGATGGGGAATTACTTATTCCGGGCTGAGGCTGGGAATGAGAAAATGCAGCGGCCTGACCTGGCAGGTTACTTTCAAGGACCCAGAAGTGGGTAAGTGGCGTGTCACCCAAGCGTAAAGTGAGAAGGGGGGCAGTGGGCTTTGTAGCCGCAAGGCCACCGAACACATTGTTCCTAGCCCAAGGTCAGGTTTCTATTATCCTCTATGGTAAGGTTATCATCCATTTGTCTCTCATCACTGCTGGGGAGCCCATTAACGACTGGCCCCTGTACTTGGTGCCGACAGTTAATAGACTGTAGCCTCTCATATTTCTTCACCTGGCGCTGAAATCAGCTAAGCTTTTGCAGAATCTTAGGTATGTTTTCCTTCAGGTTTGGGGCAGGGACATTTTAAAAAAGAGACATAATGCTTGAAAATAGGGAGGAAAGAGCTCTGGCCATTTGTTCCTTTACTCCATTTACCTTTCACAAGGGTAGAAAACAATTGTAAGGATAAAAATTGTTATCGTTTTGCTGGGCTCTTTTGGCTGCCTGTGAGCCCGGGGAAAGCAGGGTCAGTGTCTTCTTAAGGTGGAGCACGATGTCTGATGTACAGACTGCTCGACCAATGTTTCTTGGTAAATAGATTTTCATTTATTATTAGCATCAACATTTCGTCTTACTCCATCAAGGCCACTGTAACGAAATACAATGGCCTAGGTGGTTTATAACCAATACGCATTTATTTTTCACCGTTCTGGAGACCAGCAAGTGCAAGATCAAGGTGCTATCCCACTTTCTGGTTCACAGATAGCTATCTTTTTGCCGTAACTTCACATGGTAGACGGGGCAAGGGATCTCAGGGGTCTCTTTCATAAGGATGCTAATCCCATTCAGGGAGGCTCTGCCCTCATGAGCTAAGCCTCTTCCAAAGGCCCACCTCCTAACACCATCACATTCAGGATTGGGTTTCAACATAAGAATTCTGAGGGAACATTTCCATAGAGTACAAAACATGATCAACTTCTCAAGGATGTGATCTCATTGGATGACTATAGCCACCAAATGAGGTAAATAAGGAAATGTTTTTTAACCCCATTACAAGTTGCATCTTACTCTTGACACAATATTAGCCGTGACATACTTTCCTATTTCTATAGTGAAAGAAAACTGTTAACAGAAACATTTTGTATCTTAGAAAAGTACTTATTCTTTTGGTAAGTAGATGATGGAGATGGCGGGCAGTTGAGGTATGTAATTTCAACTCTTTAAAAGTCTATAAAAGAGGGGTGCCTGGGTGGCTCAGTTGGTTAGGCAACTGCCTTCAGCTCAGGTCATGATCTCGGAGTTCCGAGATCGAGTCCCACATCGGGCTCCCAGCTCCATGAGGAGTCTGCTTCTCACTCTGAC
Organism: Nasua narica; assembly: GCA_028533885.1. NCBI lineage: Eukaryota > Metazoa > Chordata > Mammalia > Carnivora > Procyonidae > Nasua > Nasua narica. The sequence goes on from CM052813.1 coordinate 12,287,769, forward strand.
CTTCTCCCTTCTCATGCTCTTTCTCACTCTCTCTCTCTTTCCTAATAAATAAATAAAATCTTAAAAAAAAAAAAAGTCTATAAAAGAATAAAGGAGGAGGAGCTTTAAAAGTCAAGCTTCTCAATTTCACGGATAAGGAAACCAGGGCCACATAGTTATTTAGTATAGAGTCAGGATTGTAACCTCTGGACCTTTGAGCCTCTGGACTTCTATGTTCGGGTGGATGCCTGGGAATTTACCAACTGGTGTGCATACCTCAAAATTCTGTATCTTTCTAAATGGTAGACCTCACACATCTGCATAGCTGAAGCTCTTGTATGACTTATCTTCTCTAAATAGCTATGTTCCAGGAGAAGGTCACTGTCAAGGTCATAAGAAATAGCACATTCAAACAAATACCTATATGCCTATTTTTTCATACCATTATCGAACAATGCTATCCAGGTGTCCAAACAGAATAACCTGTCTGTTTTATTTTTTCCAGAAGAGGAAGCAGTGGCCCAGAGAGTTTAAATATTGCATGGATTGTGTTAGCCAAGTCAACATCTGTTTGCTTCTTAACAATGAGTCACCTCTATTCCCTATAAGTAGGGCAGGAGGGCAGCTGGAACTTTCCAGCTCACTCCTTGGTCACTGCATCCTGTTTCTACTGCTTCTATCCTGCATGGCACAGCTTCATGGGCAAAAAAGTGAAACAGATATTACCCCAGGAGTAGGTGTCTGCACTGAGTCAGATGTCTTAGGTTTGTGTTATGGTGAATTTAGGGGAAAACGTATGTCGATCTTTAGCAACAGTGTGAATAATTGAATCTCTTCCCAAGTGTTATTGCTCAATATCCCACCCAGAAAGGAACACTGAGCACACTCAGCCTGTCAAAGTCCATCGGCAGGTGTCATTGGTGAAGAGGCTCCGTGGCTGAGTCATCAATGAAAGAAAGAAAAACACTTGAAAATGTTGTGCCTGAAAAAACAAACAAACAAACAAACAAACAAACCAAAAACCAAAAAGCAAAAACAATCTTTAAAAGCAGAGACTAAACAAGTGTTGACACATAAAGTATTATTCACTCATCTTGCTTGTTCCTGACTCTCAAAAGCAGAGGTCCCTCATTTAGAAGGGCTGTTTGAGTGTGTGTGTGTGTGTGTGTGTGTGTGTGTGTGTGTGTGTGTCCCCCTCTGGAGGTGGCAACCCGGAGAATCCAAGGAAGGGATCTTGTTGAAGATGCACTAAGTTCTTATTGCTCAGCATCTGGGCACTCACTTTAGCCCTTAAAATAACACACTCCTTTACATAGCTGACACATTTGCCTCCCGTGTGTACAACTTGAATTATCCAATTATTGATACTCTCACTGTCTAGGGCAACGGGCAGCCAGAATAAATGTTCAACAGATACTACTTTAACTGAATGAATTCAAAGTCTTAGGATGCTGCTTAATATGAAAGCCTTGCTCTCCAAGCCTTCACCTGCCAAGGGGGGGAAAAATCTAGAGCTGGTAATGTTACAGCAGCATTAAATTCTAGCATCCATTCATTTTATAATTGTCATTTGGACCCTAAGGGCTTTCATTCCCTCTCTGTTTCCTAAAAACAAAGTAAAGCAAGACAAAACAAAAACTAAAACTAAACTAAACAAACTCCTATGACTTCAAAAAAGAGCCAAAAATAATGAGTAAGTGTCTGATCTAGACCAGGAGATGTTCCTAACCTCTGTGGGCCCAGGGTGCAAGTGTGGATGGAGGGAGGGAAGGAGGAGGCTCCCTTCTCTCCCCACTCCTGCTCTTGTCCCAGTGCCAGAGGTTTGGAGAACACATGCAGTCAGCCCCGCAGGCAAGTCCAAGGCCCATGCCCACCAAGCCCCTTGGCAAACCTTCGTTTCTAGAGTTGCATGCACCACACAGGGTCATCCGCTATGGGAGAACAGATCGGGGGAAGAGGTCCATCAGGCCCTGGAACTGGTCCGGGGTTATTTGGGCATGGAAGGCAGGGTCTTGGGCCCCAGGAGCACGGTCTGCGTGGGGGCGGGGTGTCGTGTATGGGTGGGCCTGGGATGCTACTGGGCATGTTCCCTGGATCCCCAGGACACTTTGCAATGTGAGGAGCATGGCTGGCAGAAGCTTCTCTAAAAGTAAGGGCCTAGGGCGGGACTCCCAGTGGCTCAGATCTATGGGCAATTACTGCTGGAAAATCACCCTAAGAACTTGTCTAAAATTCCAGTTCCTCGATTCCATTCCCAGATATTCTGAGGTGGCCGCTTTGTGGGCGGGGCCCAGGACTCTGCCTGTGCAATCAAGAGGTGGCTCTTCTGCTGTTTCCGGGTTTGGCTCTGCTCCTCTGGGGGATGTTTACCATCAGGAGAGAGGCCTCCTTCCTCTGTCCTCCTCCCTGCACTGCCCTCCCAGGGGCCCTGAGTGACTCACTCGCCTCCCGTCGCTGGCCTCTCTTTGTTGTGGTTCCCAACACCACCACGGTGCCTTTTGCAGACGTGCCTGCTACCTCTGTGTGCGCCCAGGTTCGGGTCCTCCCCCCCCCCACCACGACTGCTGTTGTTTGTTCTGTCCCTCGCTCGGCCTAGGGGACCTTGTTATCCTTGGCGTTGTCCCCACACTCAGGCTGTCATGCCTGAAGGACCGCCCTCCGTGCTCCCATTCCGTATTCTTCCTCTATAAGCTGCCACTAAGTGGCTGTGGCACCATGGTACATCCAAATACGGCCTCGTGGCACCCACCACTCCATATAGTTCTTGTACTTGTTCTCTGAGACCTGAGATGGGGCCCATGCTTTCCAGTATGCCCATCTTCTTAGGATCCATTTCCCCAGGAAGTCAGGGTAGCCCATCTCTCCTTCAAAAGTTTCTGAATCTGAGTACCCAAGACTTGGCTCCTAGCCCTAAAGCCCTTCTCTTTTTCTTTTTTTTTTTTCAGGGAGTCCACATTGCTGCCTACACTTCCTGGATTCCTGAAATAGGTAGGCCTGCCTGTAAACTGGACTTCACTATGAACTTTGGCACATTTACATGGGAGATTTCTCACAGGCTTAGATAAATAATTGTGAAATCACTCCCTACTATTTTGGTGAACTTGTAAAAGACTGTTGAGAAGTATGAAGACTGGACAGGGCCAAAAATTATATAATTTACAGAGGTTTACCAGAGCAGTTTTAACATGTTGTGTGTGTGTGTGTGTGTGTGTGTGTGTGTGTACAACTCTATATCTATATCTATCTATATCAGGTTGCCTGGGTGGCTCAGTGCGTTAAAGCCTCTGCCTTCGGCTCAGGTCATGATCTCAGGGTCCTGGGATTGAGCCCCGCATCGGGCTCTCTGCTCAGCGGGGAGTCTGCTTCCCCCTCTTTCTCTGCCTCCCTCTATGCCTACTTGTGATCTCTCTCTCTGTCACATAAATGAATAAAATCTTAAAAAAAAAAGAATGCTGGGGCCCCTGGGTGGCGCAGTTGGTTGAGCGACTGCCTTCGGCTCAGGTCATGATCCCGGAGTCCCGGGATCGAGTCCCACATCGGGCTCCCAGCTCCATGGGGAGTCCGCTTCTCACTCTGACCTTCTCTCTCTCACTCTCTCTCTTTCCTAATAAATAAATAAATAAAATCTTTAAAAAAAAAAAAAAAAGAATGCTATATCTATCTATATGTATATCTGTATATATAAGTATAGATATCTGCATTAATTTAGACTTCTGGCTTCATAAATTGTAAAATAATTTGAGATATTTATTCAAGTCTGTTCCCGGGTTGATTTTCTTATTTCTTTGTCTTTATTCTGTTTGTTCGCTTATGTATGTATGTATGTATGTATTTTAATTTTGGGGGTTTTTTTCCTATGGCTTTCATTGCTTCTGGGAAAAAGTGACAGAGAATCAAATGTTTGTCCTCTGAGGGGAAGATCCACTGCTCTGGGCATAAGAAAGAAAATTTAGAATACAAGTACCAGATTAAACCAGTTTCCCCACCTACAAGTGGAGAAGAGTTTCCAGGAGAAAGGAGAGAGGCAGGAGTGAGTCAAGACTTGGACTCTTTGATGAGGGTTCTGCCCAGTTTCCAAGGGTAGACAGATGAGAGTCACTTCTCCACCCCTCCCCCCATAGGTTTGGGAGTGAAGGTCAGAGAGGTCAACCACAGAGGTCTAGGGGGAAAGCGTAACTGAGAATTTCTACAGGATCGCCAGGGAGTGGGGTTAAAGAAAATACTGTGGAGGTGTATCTGGACCGAGGGGCATGAGACGGCCTCACAGAGCTTCCTCAAAGCCCAGGGCAGCCTAAGGGCCGCAGAATATTTCATGTGGGGGAGCACTGCATGGTCATGGAAGAGATCTGCCAAACCCATTGATCTCGCAGGAGACAGTAAAGGATGCTGCAGGGACAGTTGGTCCTGTGTGGAGCACCAGTGGGCCACCAGATGGGAATGGGGATGTGGAAGCAGAGGCAGCCAGGACATGTGATTGACCACACCTGATATGGCTTCCTTCATTTTTAAGAATCATCTTGTGGGATGTATTCCAGGAGTACAGTGTGATGAGTGGTATATTTTGTCAGTTCCAGAAGAACTCAGCTCTTGTCTCTTCCAATAACACCTCTGTCCTATTACCTGTCCTTCTTCTGAGATCCCGGTGAAATGCATATAGGATCTCCCTGATGTAGTCTCTATGCTTTTTGCTTCCTCCTTTGTAATTTTCATCCTTATATCTTTGGTTTAGACCACTCATTCTTTTTTTCAGCTATGCCTACTATACTGTTAAGTCTGTCGATTCACTTCCTTTTTGGTTTTTTAAGAGAGAGCACGTGCATGAGTACGGGAAGGGGGCCAGTGGGGAGGGATCCAGGGAGGGAGGGAGAATCTTAAGCAGTCTCCATGCCCAGCGTGGACCCCAACCCAGGACTTGAGCTCATGACCCTGAGACCATCACCTGAGCCCAAGTCCAACACTTAGCCGACTAAGCCACCGAGGTGCCCCTGTTGATTAACTTCTTGGTTTCAAGTATCAAAATTTTCATTTCTAAGTTATTGAACTTGCCACTTGTTTCCTATTTTCTGCCAGGATGTTAAAGTTTGACTTTTATCTCCTTGAACATAGATAGCAAACACAGTTATTCATATTTGTGTTTCAAAATTCCAATATCTGGGGTGCTTGGGTGGCTCAGTTGGTTAAACAACTGCCTTCATTCAGCTCAGGTCATGATCCTGGAGTCCCAGGGTTGAGTCCTACATCAGGCTCCCTGCTCTGTGGGGAGTCTGCTTCTCCCTCTTGCCCTCCCCCCTCTCATGCTCTCTCTCATTCTCTCTCTCAAATAAATAAATAAAATCTTTAAGTAAAATAAAACAAAACTCTAATATCTGGAGCCTCTGCAGCCTATTTCTGTTGTCTGTGGATTAGTCACTGCATCTAGTTTCTTACTTTCTTTTTTTTTTTTTTTTTAAGATTTTAGTTATCTATTTGATAGAGGAGAGAGAGATAACAAGTAGGCAGAGAGGCAGACAGAGAGGCAGGCAGAGAGAGAGGGGGAAGCAGGCTCCCTGCTGAGCAGAGAGCCCGATGTAGGGCTCCATCCCCGGACCCGAGATCATGACCCGAGCCAAAGGCAGAGGCTTTAACCCACTGAGCCACCCAGGCGCCCCATGCATCTAGTTTCTATCAATGCCCAGATAACTTTGATTGCATGCAACACATGTTTTTTGGCAATAATTTTTCTTTCTTTCTTTCTTTCTTTCTTTCTTTCTTTCTTTCTTTCTTTCTTTCTTTCTTTCTTTCTTTCCTTCCTTCCTTCCTTCCTTCCTTCCTTCCTTCCTTCCTTCCTTCCTTCCTTCCTTCTTTTTCTCTTTCTTTCTTTCTTCCTTTCTTTCAGATTTATTTATTTATTTGTCAGAGAGAGACAGAGTGAGAAAGAGAACACAGGCAGGGGGAGGGGGAGAGGGAGAAGCTGGCTTCCCACCAGGCAGGGAGCCCGATGTGGGGCTCTATCCCAGGACCCTGGGATCATGACTGGAGCCAAAGGCAGAGGCTTAACGACTGAGCCACCCAGGTTCCCGACAGATAATTTTTCAAATACAGAATGCACAAATAATTTGAAGCCTAGAATGATGTTTTGTCCACTTGTCAAAGAAAATATATAATTTCTTTAGCCAAGTGCTTGAGAACACTAAGACTTCAGAACAAACTTCGTCCAAGTTCCAGATTTGATCTGTTCCAGGCCACTCAGCAGATCCGTGGTTACTAAAAGGAATAGTTTATTTCTGGCTTATCCTTACTTCTAGGGCACAGCTCTTGGAGCTACCAGTCCAAAGTAAGGGGTAGTTTATGGGATTCCTATCTTGCCTGGCTCTGGATGCTGATTTTCTTCCTCCCAGCTCTGTAAAGGCATCAAAAGTATGGCTCAGTTTCTTGGCCACATTTTTTTCTACTTGGCAAATAACTCCAACCCCAAAATGGCTATGGTATCAAGCTTACCTATCTGGATTCCCATCCCTTCTGTATCTGGGATTGGTAAATCATCATTATCCTGTTGGCCTTGTGATGCTTTCAAGATTTTTTTGTCTCTGAAAATTTCATCCAGCTTTCTTAGTCATCATTTGTGAGAGGATTGGTTCACATTCCCTAGTCTTCCAACAGAAGCAAAAGTTTTTATTAAAAATGCTTTACCAGACTTAACGCCAAGTCATCTTGAAGCTATGGGCAAGACTCTGAAAAAAAAAAAAAAATGTTGAGGTGGGATGAGACAGACTCTCAGGAGCCATGGTGATCTGGGGCCGTAGACTGTGACGAGACTTTAAAAAGAGAACTGAACTGTATTTTAATTTCCTTGGACAGATTCAAATGAATCTTCAGAAAGACAAAATGTAAATGTGGTCTTGTTAGAGCTTGCTGATGAGACTGAGTTTTTTGAGTGTCTGAGGAATACCTAAGAAGGAAAAAGGAAAGCCAACTATTTTTAATGACCTCGTGGCTCTGAATTTCTAATGAGAGTCAGTCTACCCGTCTGGGCTTGGGCTACTTGGCAGAGAGGATCCTGGGATTGTGACAAACTGGCTCATCCTTTAGCCCGCCTTCATGTGGGAGCGGGGGTGAGGGTGAGGAGGGAGGGGGGTACTGTTCTCTGTAGGAGGAAGCTACATTCTATAGAGAGACCTACTTTGTCCCTCACCTTGGAGGGGAGATGCTTATGGAATAGCTTCTAGGACCAGCTGCTAGGACCCCCTTCTTGCTCTGCCTGTCAGAATCCGACCATCTTGCTATGAGGAGCACCCATGACGAGAACACCCATGGTTCATGATGTGTGTGACTTGAGACAGCCTTGAGAGATCTTGAGGGACCCATGAGAGAGCCCTCATTCTGCAAGAGCCTTTGGGCAGCCAGACGATTTACTTCCCTCCAAACCCGCAACCGTGCTCAAGAGACTGGGAGGAAGAGACTGGGAGGAAGACTGGAAGAGGAAGAGGGCATGACGTGGCAGTTGGCCAGCATGAGCTGCGGCTTCAGGCAAAGACCGCTGCTGCCCCTCTTTCGCCCTGAACACACTGCGCCAGGGATGTCTCTCTCAGTGACCACCAGAGCTGTGGCTCGGTGTGCTCGGGCCACCCGATGAGGCTGGGGAGACACCAGCCACACAGCCTCGCGCTGCTTGCCCTACGACAGTTCTGAAGAGGTGAACATGGGAGGTAGCTTATGAAAAGCATGAGAATTTATGTATTCTAAGTGGACAGGACCCTTGCAAAATCTAAGAGAAACAGTGAGCCTCAGGAACAAATTGGACCAGAGACTTGATCACTTCTCCTACATGTGTCTAATTTCAGGGCTTTCCCCCACCAACCCCATCTCTGTGGACTAGCTTTTTCTATTTTTCCCTGCAAATGGAAAAATGCAATTGCTGAAAGTTACCAATGTTAGATTTCCACTCTGGCTACTTAGAAAGAGAAAGCTGTCTCTCTTTCTCTTCCAATTCCAAATTCTGGAGTCGGATGCCTTCCCCTCGCCTGGCAGGCTGTCGTCATGGGGTAGGGTTAAACAGAACTAGGATAGCAGGATCTAGCCCTTTAATCATCTGGATGAACCGCAGTTCACAGGAAAGGTGGCAGGGATATGGACGCTGATGCTGAACAGACATTATAAAAGGGTCCCACCAAAGAAAGCTCTTTGATATGATCCAGTTTGTTATATTTATGAACATTCTAGGGGCGCCTGGGTGGCTCAGTTGGTTGGGCAACTGCCTTCGGCTCAGGTCATGATCCCGGAGTCCCGGGATCGAGTCCCATATCGGACTCCTGGCTCTGCGGGAGGTCTGCTTCTCCCTCTGACCTTCTCCCCTCTCATTCTCAGTCTCTCGCTCTCTAATAAATAAATAAATTAAAAAAAAAAAGTTATTTATGAACATTCTAGAGAAAGTCTTCGCTCATATAACTGACAACTGGTAAACAATTCATTAAAAGACTGTATCCATAAAACAATTATGATTGATTGGATAATAACTAACCGATGTCAATTATGGGATTTCTTAAATGTGTGTTTAATATCTGAGTCTGTATATTATTTTGGCATATGTAGAAAAAAATCCCAGCTATTTTCAAGAGCACCACCAGAAAAAATATGTATGAAAACATTAATGGAATCATATCTATTTAGTTCCTGGGAAGACGTCCAATCTGATTTCCTACTTTACTGATGAAGGAGCTGAGAATTTGAATGACAGGATTGTAAAAATATTTTTAAAGCTACTTTTTGGGGCAGGGAAAGGGGGGTGCCTAGGTGGCTTGGAAAGCGTCTGACTCTTAATCTCAGGGTGGTGAGTTCAAGCCCTATGTTGGGCTCCACTCTGGGCATGAATGAATGAAAGAATAAAGCTACTTTTAGGTTTTCATCCTAAGTGCTTAAAATGTCTTTGAAAATAGTGGTTAACCGGGCGCCTGGGTGGCTCAGTTGGTTGAGCGACTGCCTTCGGCTCGGGTCATGATCCCGGAGTCCCGGGATCGAGTCCCATATCGGACTCCCGGCTCTGTGGGAAGTCTGCTTCTCCCTCTGACCTTCTCCCCTCTCGTTCTCACTCTCTCTCTCTCTCTAATAAATAAATAAAATCTTAAAAAAAAAAAAAAAAAAAGAATGTTTAAGAAAATAGTGGTTAAGGAAAAAAAAAAAAAGGCCAAAGATAAATAATGGAGCAGATAGCCTTTTATAAAGAATTCCGGTATTTAAAGACTTGGTGAAAGAAGATTATTTGATTTTTTTTTTATACCAGAGTAGAAATGGTTTATTTTCAGCAACATTACTCTTGTTTCAGGTGTGTATCTATTATCTGTTAAGCTGATCCTCGAAAATTGTCCCAATTCTTAGACAAAGGGAGTTGATTCATGGGTCTCTTAGAAAGAAAAACTAGTTGGGTGTGTTACAGCCCACATGAATCATGTGGGATACTGCTTAAAGCTATATTTATCATGGATGAAAGAATGTTTTTAAGGGAAACTATGAGTCTACCTAAAATTACACGGTTCACCTCTGTTCACAGGGACTCATTTTTTCAGGATGTTGTTGAATGTGCCACAAAAGTACATTCTAAACTGTTAGCACGGCAGGAAGAAGCTCTCCCGGGGCTGCTAGAAGTCATCCCTAAAAGCCGGGAAGCTCATATTTCTTATCTTTTGTCTTAACTGCCTTCTCGAATCCTCTTGATACCAGGTAACGGGCCTCGCCTCAGTGGTGTTTAAACTTTTCCCTTTGTCACCTTTCTTTTTATCCCTCTAATCTGACCTCTAAACCACAGTCCCATGAGGGTCCTCGCTCTGCCAGTCATGTCCTCTTCCTGCCTCGAGAAGCTTTGGAGGCTCCCTACGACCTCCAGGATTGAATTCCAGCCACCCGTGCTGAATTTCAGTTTTCTACATCCTGACATATGTAGTAGGCCATGTTTCTTCAGACTTTTTAATATTTGCTCTTTTACCTCAGGAGGGAGAAGAGAAGAAGAGGTTCAGAGTGTGCTCGAAGCAGTTCATGCTCGATTTCCACTCTAAAGTGTCATTCCGTTTATTGTCCATTCAGAGGCCTCATGACTCTTCCTGAAGAAGTAGGGACACAGGGCGCTGCGTGAGTAGTGAAATCGGGGACAGCAAGACCAGTTTCCTGCCAGGACTCCATCGCGAGTGAGGCTTACCATTGGCTGTACTTGCACTACAACTTTTTTTTTTTCTTTTAATCACACCCTCTCTCCAAGCCAGGAGCTATTTCTTTCCAGACCTGCTCTCCGCATTCATCCCCTTCTTCCTGTTTGGAGGCTGGCCCTTGAGCCTGCTTCTGTCCTTGCCATCTGACGCTGTCTCTGCTGTGACTTGTCGCTGCTCATTTATCCTTGTGGCTCGTCGCTATGTCCAGACTTCATGTGGGTCGTCTCGCTGCCCCTCCCTCCGCGTGTCACAAACCACTAGCGCTCGTGCCAGAAGCCGCGTGCCACGGCGGGGAAAAGAGCAGGCTCTGTAACAGAACCTCCTGGGTTCGCAGCCCCGCACTCCAAGGTGCTGGTTGTATGACTGAGGCAAGTCACATAACCACTCCGTGCCTCGATATTTTCATCTGTGAAATGGAGCTGGTATACTATCTCCTCAGGAGGCTTGCTTGAATTACTACAAGTACACTGATCAGTTGTTCTTCTCAGGTGAGCTGTTCTACCTCAGAGAAGTCCAGTTTCCAGAACCACTGCTCTTCACGAAAACTTCTGACTCCTTTTTGGGCTTGGCCAGGCCCTGAGCTGGATTGGCTTGTCTCGGTTAAAGTTTGCATCTGCCCTCCTTTTCTTCTCCTTCTTTTTTCTTTTCTTTTTTTTTCTTTTCTTTTCTTCTTTTCTTTTGTGAAGATGTATTTATTTTAGAGAGAGAGAGAGAGAGCATGGGGAGGGGGCAGAGGAAGAGAGAATCTCAAGCAGGCTCTGACCTGAGTGGGGAGCCTGACATTGGGCTCAATCTCATGACCCCGAGATCCTGACCTGAGCAGAAACCAAGAGTCAGATGCTCAACCGACGGCACCACCAAGGCGCCTCCCTCCTTTTCTTCTCTTAAAACAAAACTGTTCTTTGATTTCCATAGATTATGAGATCCCCATAATCTTTCATGTCTCTCACCCACATGAATGGCCTTTTCTGAAATATCCTGGTCTCTGTTTGGTTAGCCACCTAGGTTGATGCCAAATCTTGTACTGACCAGCACTGTCCCTTAACTAGTTCTTCCCTCTGTAATTTAATCTTTCCAACCCACTGAAATGGTGGAGGGATCAATCATCATCCTAATGAATCATTCATAGCCTTCAGAACATTAGATATGGAATCAGTACTTATTTGTCTGAACGAACTGTTTGAATAACGACACTCTTCTTCAGGAGCCTAGAAGCTTCCCAGAATGGCTTTGGGGTATCGACTTGAGAAGAGCAGACCTGATGAGTGAACATGTCCTGATAGCCAGCGTTCCTTGTGCGTCTCGGATGATTGTCTGGCTCGCTGGAAAGGTCCGAAGGCAGGAAGAACCATCGTTGTCCCCGGGGAGGGCGGGGGGAGCAGCCCCATCTGCCCTCGGGAAGAAGAGAGCTCACAGGCCCCGGCAGCAGACGTGACCTAATAGCTGAGCAAGGGTATAAAGGAAAAAGGATTATGAAAAAACAAAAAAACAAAAAACCCCCAAACCAAAAACTGGTTGAAGTATTTAGAGTGCGAGAGGCAAGGAATCTGACCTGAAGATGACTTCACGGGCTCTGACTCGGTGGACGGGTTATCTTTCCCCCTCGAGCCTCAGCCTACCTGCCTGTGAGATGAGAGCACGGGCTGGATCTTGTCTTCATTTTCTCTGTATGACTGTATATAGATGCACAGATATATTTTAATGAGGGTTTGTCTTTGTATTTTATTTTATTTTTATTTCGATACTTGTGCTTGTGAAGTTGCCTTTGAGCCCTGAGACAAAGCATTTCTTCCTCACTAATCCAGGGTCCATCCGAACAACCCCCCCACCTCCCGCCATCTCCCCAGTGACACCACCAGAACTCATTGTTTAAGCCAGAAATCTGGGACATCTTGATTCTTTCTCTGGCTCACTCCTCCCATCCTCTCAGTGAGCAAATCCTATCAGTTTTGCCACAAATACCGATCCCAAAACTATCTGTCGGATCTCAGGCCTGTTCTCAGGCCTGTTCACTCTTCCCATCTCCCCTCTTTTACCATCGTCTGAATCCAAGCCACAGCAGCTGTTCCTCAGATCACTCGGGTAACCTTCTTGCCCTCTCGGTCTCCTTTAGTTTGTTTTCATCACGGCAGCCTGAGTTATCTTGTAAAACCATAAACTTGATCCCACCCCTCTCCTGCTTAAGAAACTTCAGTATTTTCCTTTTGTGCTTAAAATGAAATTTGAATTCACTGCAGTGGCCTGGAGGGTAACAGGATCTGGCCCCTGCTTGCTTCTCTAAGCACAAACCAAGACTCTATTTTGCACCCGTCCTCCATCTACATTTGCCTCCTTTTAACTTCTGAAACAGTCCTTGTTCTTTCATGATTCAGGGTCTCTGCCCTTGCTGTTCCTCCTTCATGGAATGTCTTCACCCTGCATTTTGAATGGTAGGTTCTTCTTCATTGATCAGAATTAGTACTTTATGATGACATTAATATTTATTTTTTAAAAAAGAAAAAAAAAAAACCCTTACACTTACATATTTGTCACAATAATGTGTCATAATATTAAAGTTTCTGTTTTCAAAACTTTATTTAGTAAATTTGTCAGTTACTTCATTAAAATTGATCTTTCAATATTCAGGTTTAATGGAATTATCAGATTTGTCAACCTGTCTTCACTCATAGTGAATCAAGGAGTTTAATTTTGAAAGGTCTCTTTTATATGAAGCAACAGATATAAAAATAATTCAGAAAACCTTAAACAAATGGATACATTTGGAAGAATCATGAAAATCCTACTGCACAGTAATCTCCAGAGATTATAAAACTGGCCATATCCTTGCTTTTTGAGATTCTAGTGGCTTTCAAATTTTCAAATTTTTCTTCACTCAGAAAAGATACTTCACTTAAATATCTTCACTAGAAAATTTATCGTTAATTTGTTGTATTTGGTAGAAACTTCTAAAGACCTCTGCTGCAAAAGGCCAGACAAAATCAAGAAATGGCAGGAAACGTTGACATTTGATCCACTGCTTTAGAACAAGTTTGCAATTCTTGGTAAAAATGATTGCGGGATTCAAACATCGTCCTTTTGGTTTTGTTGTCGCTTCTGATCTTTTTCAGAATTTGATTTTTTTTTTTCCTATGTAAATGTCCATGTTCTTAAATTTGTTGTATATTTATCAGTCATCTCCACACTCGGTGTATGCCGCTCTTCAAGGAAAAAATTTAAATGCCTGGTGTTTCACACACATTGTTCAAAGCCACTTCTGTCTCTTTGCAAATCTGTTTGTCTGATTAACCTCATCGAAAGCTTCACTCCAGATAAAAAGTTAATTCAGAAAAGAAAAATAGCCTCAGCTGGGAGCAAAATCTTGACTGATCTTCTTGTGTCCACATTTCCTTTCGGATCTTAGAGGACTTCAAAGGTTGGGATTAACTTTTCAAAATTTGCCTTTACTCTGTGTACAGCTTCAAATGAATACGCCACTGTGTCCAGAAAAGCCTTTTCACTGTTATACCTACACTCCGCATCATTTCCCATCAATGAATCTTTTCAAAATGATGAAAAGAAGGAATACATTTTTTTCTGTTTCCCCAAAATATCACACACGAAGAAAAAGTTCCAAAATAGCAAACTTTTCAAATGTTTGGAGGATGATTTGCACAGGTACAGATAAGGATTTGAATTAACCTCTTTGATTTTTTTTTTTTTTTAACTGAAACACTGCTGTGGGTAATATCCGTCATTTCAGCCTTTCTATGTCCTTGACCATGAGAGAGGTTTATGTCCAGTCCTTCCCTAACCAGTTATGTTGTGACTTTCATGTGAGTTCAACAGCAGTTCTGCCAGAAATGGGAAAGAAACTGAAGAAGGAGTCTTTTCTCTCCCATTTGCCATCCTCAATATGGACATCACTGAGCCCTTCATATTTGATCATGGTGTGGCACATGGGGAGGAGTAAATAGTATCAGAAAGAACCAAAGACTGGGAAGCCTGAACAGAGACGGAAGTTAACTCGGATTATTCCACACCCTGTTGAACCTAATGTGGAAGCAGATATATGTCGCTGAGTGTGTCCATCAATTCAGGTTGCTGTAACCGGATGCTATTGACAGGGTGGTTTAAACAATAACTATTAATTCTCATAGTCTGGGGGCTGGGAAGTCTAAGATCAAGGTGTAGGCAGATCTGAAAGCTGGGGAGAGCACGTTTGCTACTTTGTAAATGGTCATCTTTTTGTGGCATCCCCACATGCTAGAGAATAGAGAGTGCAGGGTAGGTCATCTCTCTTGTGTCTTTTCTTATTAGAACAAAAGTCCCATTGTGAGGGTCCCACCCTCATGCCTAAATATCTTCCCAAGAAACACCACATTGGGGATTTAGGCATCAACATATGGATTTGTGTGGGGGGCAGGGGGAGCACAAACATTCAGACCATAGCGTTGAGTCTGTGTGCATTGGGAGCTGACTGATTAGCTGGTTCTTCAAATTAACCTCCATGTAGGAAACAGTGTGTCTTAAAGGGAAGGTAATAAAAATGTGCTAATTTGTAGTTTACGTGTATATTATCAAAACTCAACAGTAACTGTAGCAATTGTTTAGAACTTAGATCAACAAAAGATTTTTTTTTTTCTGGGAGAGGTGTTTTATTATTGACACTGTTTAGACTTGCCAGTGTATGATGATGATAAAAAGCAGGCAGATTTTAATCAGTTTTATCACTTCTCCTAAACTTCCTAAATACAATTTCCCAGCCGTGCGTACATACACGCTCTTAAGAGCAATCTTCCCTGGTTTGAATATGCATGCCCCCTCCATTTCATCTTCAGCTCCAAATACTCTATCTCCTGTAGAACATTTGTAATATTTTGCAATTATATATTTATTTGTTTGTTTATATGAGGTGTCTGTCTCCTCCACTAGATTGTAGTTCCTGTTCCTCATGAAGGAAGAAACCATATCCCTTCTGTTCAGCTTTATGTTTAGTGCCTTCCACAGTGCCTGGCACATTGTGGGCAGGCAATAATATCTATGGAATAAATGAATGAAGGGAGATTTTACAGTCGTTTATAAGAAGTAATAGATCCCCAGAGACTAGTGTTTCAAAGAAGCAACATATTCACAAACATCTCCTCTGGGTTTTATTACTCATCAGAAGTTCATTGAGAGGTGTGTATTGAACACTTATATATTCCCATCAAAAGGGATCATCAGAAACTGTATTTCATTAAGGAACTTAATTGTGAGAGCTCTTCTTTAGTAAGTCCAGACACATTACATTTTATTTTATTTTTTTAAAGATTTTATTTATTTATTTGACAGAGAGGAGAGAGATCACAAGTAGACAGAGAGGCAGGCAAAGAGAGAGGGGGAAGCAGGCTCCCCACTGAGCAGAGAGCCTGACACGGGGCTCGATCCCAGGACCCCGAGATCATGACCTGAGCCGAAGGCAGAGGCTTTAACCCCCTGAGCCACCCAGGCGCCCCCAGACACATCACATTTTAAATGAAGGCAGAATCTCAGCTTGAATTTACTGAGGGATGCGTGATAGTTAGCCCTCATATCCAGACACAGAGGTGAAGCAAGATCTTTTGTTACTTGTGGCTTTGAAATGAAAGCTGCTCCAGTTTGAGGAAGTGGGTAGAGAGGGTAAAAAATGGGAAGGGTATAGGCAGAATAATGCCTAAAATGTCCATTTCTGAATCCCTGGAAACTATGAATATGTTAGGTTGAGTGGCAAAAGGAGTTTTGCTGATGTGACTAAATTAAGGATTTTGAGGCGGGATGGGGAGATTACCCTGGATTATCTGGGTGGTCTTCATGTAGACACAAGGACCCTGAAAAAGGAAAGAGGGAGGGAGGGAAGTCAGAAGAAGCGGTGATAGAAACAGATGTCAGAGTCAAATTTAAAGACACAGAGAGATTTAAAGATGCTACTTTGCTTCTGGCTTAGAATATAGAGGAAGGGGCAATGAGCTCAGGAATGCAGCAAGGGGTCTCTAGAAATTGGAGGCTACAGAAAGAATGCAGTCCTCTTGACATCTCATTTTAGCCCAGTGAGATTGACTTGGGACTTCCGACTTCTAGAACGGTAAGATAACAAATTTGCGTTATTTAAGCCACTTAATTTGTGGTAGCTTGATACAGTAATGGAACACGAGTACACTGGGCCCTGAAACCAGTCAGCACAAGTTCTCCTGGGGCTCCTGTGTGCCTTAAGATGTGGCTGTTTTTCTGTTACCTGCAACAAAAGAGTTGAAGAGGGCGTGGGGTGGGAGGGAGATGCTCTGAACTTGGGCCTGGTAGGCACACAGTGAGACTTACTCTGAATCACTTGCTATTGGTGAAACCAACCAACTAACCACCTATGTTGTTTGTACCCAGGTATAACAGTAACTAGAGTTTAGCACATGGTGATTATTTCTGTTCTGATGTATATGGTTGTTCTCTTAATCATATTAAAAAAAAGGGTAGTGTCAGCAAATCTCAGTGCTCTTCTTTTTATACATGGTGAAAATTTATTTTTTATTTTTTTAAATGTATTTTTTTATTTTTTCCCCAAATATCTACAAATTCAAATTTTTGAAACTTTATCTACAAATCTGTAATCATCAAGACAGCATGGTACTGGCACAAAAACAGACACATAGACCAGTGGAACAGAATAGAGAACCCAGAGATGGACCCGCAACTCTATGGTCAAATCATCTTTGATTTCCTGGTTGATCTCAGCATTCTTGAGCATGTTGGTCTTTAGTCTCCA